>CM040986.1:10365716-10411703 GCA_022985145.1 Pangasius djambal | reverse complement strand
ATGCTATATATTAACAGTGTGTGTGTGTAGCGAAGACGCTCATCTTCATTGGGAAATATGGAAAACGTGCAGCGCTGGAGCTGCTTGTGATGCTTTGATTGGCTCACGTGTGGATCTTTTCCAATTAAAAAAAACACCGAACAGGTTTCTCCCACTCGCGGCACGTGTGGCGCAAATCACAAACACGAAATGTGTATTTTTAGAATCACTAATGATTTTTGCACATACTGGCCACTATTAACCTGCAGTGCTAAAACGCTGCAGTGGAAAGGTGGCCTAGTTCACCCAGATCTGAACAGCGCGAACATGCATGTTGTGTAAGCGTTAAAGTCTCGCTACAATTTGCACACAAGTCCTATCTAAACCATTTAGCTTGTGCTGGGCCTCTTTGTTACTTTCTCTTTGATGAACACATGGTAGTTGTTGCTTGTGTTTCTTGCAGAACAGCAAAAAAAAAAAAAGGGTTTGCCATCTGGACTTGGTCTGTTTAGATTATTCAGGGCAATTTTGATATTACCAGGGTGATTAGTCATGCCTCATATTTGCCTGCCTTCTGCGTAGGGCTGAGGTCGTCCTGGCACTGAGTCCACACAAGGCTGTGTTTTTTCCAACCTAGATTTGACGAAATGACGCTATCAGTGGTTGCTCTGCTTTCAAACCTTTTTATACTCCTGAGCTAATCTTGAGTTCATTTTGTTAGGTGGTGTCAAAGAGAAATGAGAAGTGAGAGCTAAAACGGTGCCTTGCGTGGAGACATTTGCAGAAGTGTATACTGATTTATTTCTTTTTTACTACAAGGAAGCAGAACACTACAGAATCACACACTTCAGACTTGCTCACAAATTACACTGAACCTTGATATTTGATCCTAGATGTTGGATATTTTTATCAAATGTTTCAAAGCAATGAGATTTATCCACTGACTTAATCAAGCCCGCCAGAGGCCGTGTTGTCTCCCCGAATATGAGCCGTTGGTTGAAGTGCTGCAGCGCAACAATATACGGTGCATCTCTTTTTTTTTTTTTTAAAGAGAAGATTTCAGCCAATCAGATCCTGAGCTGAGCTCGAGCACTCCATGGTGTCATCATCATCAGAAAGCCTGCTATCATGGAGGTGCTACCCTGTAAACTGCTTGGAGTCTGTTCAAAACCTGCTCTCATTCTTCACCGCATACATTCCAGTGCGAGCGACTCACAGCTTCATGTGTACATACATTTCACATCACCTCCAAGAGCGTCCAGAGTTTTCTCCAAATGCTCTTCATCCTTTCTTCCCCAGCTTATGTCAGTTAATTGGAAGCCTTTAGCTGGATGGTATTGTCAATTTATGGGAGCAAAATTTATTTTCCAGTACGGTGAAAGTGTTGTTTTTCTTCTTTCGGCTGCTCCCGTTAGGGGTCGCCACAGCGGATCATTGGTCCGCATGTTTGATTTGGCACAGTTTTAACGCCGGATGCACTTCCTTCAGTTCGACCCGGGCTTGGGACCGGCACTGGGAGTGCACCGTCGTGTGCGGGGTCGGTTCCCTGGCCGGGAATCAAACCCGGGCCGCGGCGGTGAGAGATCATGGTGAAAGTGTAACGTGTTGCTCTTTAATTTGAGATTTGATCATCAGTGATGGGCGGTACAGTTGTCACCTCACGGCTCCAGGGTCCTGGGTTCAATCCTGAGCTCAGGTTCCTGGCTGTTGGCGTTTCTGTGCATGTTCTCCTCATGGTGTCCCATTCAGAGTGTCCCATTCATTCCTGTGTTCCTGGGACAGGCCACGTATACACTGCCAGGATCAGGATAAAGCACTTACTGAAGACGAATGAATGAGTGATCAGTGATTTGGTGATTTGCATAGCTGAACATAAAACATGACCTGTATTTTGCTTTCTTAACAGAAACACAAAATTGTATAAAATACTGTATACATAACTTTTTTTTTTTTTCTTTCTGAAAATCGACTTTGTTGAACCAGATTTTTGGCTTTCTGTGGACTCCCTGGCTTGTTCAGTAGTGACTACATTAGCGTATGATGTATTTGTTATGCAACAGTGAACGTGCTTACAGCAACTCAGTGCTGAATCACTTAAGATAAAAACATGATGCACAATCGCTTCGCCCCTCAGCAAAACAACACCGGCTGAATCAAAAGTCAATAACAGGACTCAGTGATATGATTTAGTCACGTGTGACAGCATACTGCAAAAATAACAGGTTGAAAAAATGACAGCAAGAGATGTATTGCCCATCAGACGTAAGGGATTTGGAGAACTAACGAGATGATAAGCCCAAAAATCCATCATAAGACAGCTAGTAAGAAACAGGTTAAAAGCCACAGATCTTATGGCAGTCGCCCCACGCACCTGGTCTGCCTTAATAACAAAGTCCTACGGTGATGAGTTGGAAGATTTTGTTGGGGGAACGGAACACTGATTTTGCAGCACTGATGCATAGGGCATGAGAGAAGTGATGCCGTGTGTACAGTAATGCCAGGTTTCAGCATACACTCTGCTATGTTGTGCTCACATTCTTCAGGTTGTTATTAATGATGGATTCCAGGCTGCTAGTATGAGGCTTCTGGAGCTCGCAGCCAATCGCAGTGCTGCTGTGATGGAAGCAGTATAGCGATTTCTATTACTCTGAAAGAGAACCAGCAACAGCAGATTCTCCCGGACCACAAAACAGTCCAGTGATTCCAGACTTGAGTAAGTCTGATGAGAAAATGATCAGAATGTTGGAGCCAACCGACTAACAACTGACAACTGACAGACTATGGAGGACGCGTGGTCCGTGATGATTTTGGGGGACGTTAAGTGAAGCTGGCTGGTTTGAAACTCAAACTCCAAGCAAATACAGAGTGTGCCTTCAGTGTTCCCTGCAAAGACACACCCAAAAAAACGCATTCATGTGTGCGCTGGTGGGTTAGGATGCCTCTGAAGCCTCGGAGCAGCCACTGACGTCAAAACCTTTCTTTGCCAAATTTTGACTTAAATGTCACTGACGTCAGCTTTAAACGTGTCAGCACTACTTTGTGTAGCAGGTTTGCATGCGCTGTGGCCAGCTCCGTCTTAAATCAGCTCTTTAAACCTAAAGATGTGATGACGCTGTCACAGTGTCACAGTGGCAGAATCTCTTTGCAGACAGATTGCTCCAGCTGGCTCAGAGAAAGCACAGGCTGTACTCGCCACTGCTGTTGATCCCCGGCATTAACATCTCAACTTCCTCGCTCCGGTACTGCAACAGAGCGTGGAGGAAAAACATACCGAAAAGTTCCATATGCTCACAGACCACAGTAATGCAGGTGATGACGAGCTGGCGCCAGAGTGAAAAAGATGCAATCTCTATGCAAGGATTATGGTGTAGGAGGATCCGAAGCTTGAGCTTTTCACAGCCGAGCCTAGCTCTCTGCCAAATGACGATCCACTTTTGTGGAGAAGAAGCGCAAAATGTTTTCCCCAAACCAAGACGCTTGCCGCAGTGTTACTTCTCTACTTGTGCAATCTCAGTTTTTTTCCCCCCACTGCCGTCAGCATATTCAGAAGCAGACTCTTCCCCAAGCAGCAGTTATGCTGGCTTTTAGAAATGTGATCTAGTCAACATTACTACGAGCGTATTAGTAATCAGTCTTGTAGGTTACAGTTCAAACAGTATCGACTTCGGCTAAAGTGTATTTGTAGCCTATAAAACAAAGCAACACGCATCAAATTGCGTCACTTATGCATGAACTATGAGAAGAACATCATGCTTCAGTCAAGAGAATTTATTTTAGTACCTAAAGTAAGGCTAAGGGTGGAGTTGCGTTGGAGCAGATTCTTCCTGCATTCTTGGTTTATTCTTGATTCCTCTTTTAGTTGTTTCATGCAGCAGTTAATCAAGCTGATCTGGAATGTCTGTCATTTTTAAAAGACATCCATTACGCCAGAGTTTTTTTTTTTTTTTTTTATACAAGCAATGCTTTAAACTTCAGGCTGTTTGTTAGAAATGTGGAGTCGCACAAAAACCTCTGTTTGTGTAATGTCATGATCAAAATACTGATCTCTAATATATCTTAAATATTTTACTTTGTAATATCACTCAGGATACTTCCTGAAACAGGGCACATGACCAGACATGCATACATATATATTTTACAGTGTGTGTTTGCGTGTGTATATAGATAGATAGATAGATAGATAGATAGATAGATAGATTTCTGTGAAACATGTAGTTACATTTATATGTCCAGGAGGTAACTACATGTTTCGGAGAAAAGACTTTCATCAGACAGACGTAATGCAAGCAGAAGCAAACAGAACTTGTTGTTTGTGCTTCTGAATTTTAATGCAGACATAAACATTTAAAATGTTTAAAATGTTTGTTTTCCAGTTGAGTTGCCTGTGACCAGTTGTACTTTTCATATTCTTGATTTGATTCGAGTAGATTCCTTTCTTTTTCCTTGCTAATGCTGATTGGATTAATTAACCCAGGTCATTTTATTTGATCACTCACATTAAGGCAGGTGAAGAGCTTTTCTTTGCTGTTTTGTAAGCAACCATTCAGGAACGAGAGAAGAGAGAGAGAGTAACATGTTGATAATGAAATATATTGCAGATTTCAAGGCTTTGAGAGACCTATTTCTTCTATTTAGAGATCACTGATATATAATGTACACTATCGATGTTGGGTTAGGGTTAGAATTACAAACTTACTGAAAACAGCTGATGTTAAAAAAATTTATTTTAATTGCTTAATCTTTAAAATGTTAACTGAAAAACTGGTAAAATTGTTTTTGTTCTTTCAATGTTATTTTTTTTTTTAAATAAAAATGTTAATTTTAATTTTAATGAATGTATTTTTCTAAACATTAAATAAAGTATCTGATAATGCATATCAGTAAATAAAGTATCAAAAAGTATAGTTTTTTTATTGCTGGGAATTGGGAAATATCTTGATGCATATCATGTATCATAGAAATGTCTTTGAGAATAGTGACATGATATTTTTGTCGTACCGCCCAGCCTTACTGCCTACAAGGTATGGGCAAGTACCTAGACTTACCAACAGTGACCTTCAAGCACTTCTTATTTCGAAACAAGTGTAATCGCTGTTAAAGCTCTGAAAGCGTAGAACTGTGCAAGTTTCGGTGAGAAACAGGACAAGACAGTGTGGTCATTAACCACAGAGACTGAGTACGAGTTATTTCTGCTGTGTATGACTTCACTTTTCTTTTTTTAAATTTCTTTTTTTTTTTTTTTTTTACCTTGGTTTCAGGTCAGGAAGCTTTGCTCTCTGCTGCTGATGAAAGCTTTAACCAACTCCAGTTATGCTCTTGTTATCTTGATTAGCTCAATGACCACAATGATTTGGTAAATGTGTGGTTTTGAGAGTGCCTCTAATGACTGATTTGCTTGCAAACCCAGCTGGCATTCCGGTTTATTTACCAGTCCTAAACATCTGGATTTCACTATGCGCTGGGCATTTTAGCTAAGGAAACTTATTCTAGAATGATGTATTCTGAAAAAATCATTCAAGAGGAAAGAAATGTCATTTTGAAGGAGGATGACAAGATTTTGTTAAATATTGCAAACAAGAAGGACTAACTTTTCTTCTTCATGGATGCAGAATTCTTAGATCCCGCCACACATTCTGACTGGTGAAAGATACATTTTTCCACCATACTTATCAGATAACATAATTTTAACTAATACAGAGAAAGAAAAGAAAAATTGGTGCATATGAAATAACGGTGTGACTTGCAGGCTTTGTAATAGTATCTGGATGTTTTCTTCAACTTGGTTCATTACCACCACATTAAAATCAGAAGAAAAGATTGGCCTGTATTAATCAGTAAGTACTAGGGGTGCATTGTAGAAATTTGAAATATCAGCGTTCTATTAATTATGCATGTACTGCAGTTGCACAGTTTGAACAGTAATGGTTCCAGTTTGCGCATCCCATAGAGTAAAAATATAGCGTGCTGGTCATGTGACTGTGTTCTTTCCTGGAGAGCCTGCGCCATTACCAAGAATCAACAGCACTTGTTAAGTGACAGCCCTATAGTTTACACAACCATGTTATAACCATAAAAAAAGAAAAGCTCTTCCGTAGCTTTCAAACAACACCAGCCCACCTGCAATCTGCAGTGCCTGAAAAAGAGGCAGCAGAAGTTGATCATTTTAGCCAACTTTGGAGCTCTATTTATGGTTTAAATGACATCTTGGGCACTGCTGCAGAGCTCAGTCAATGTTTCAGTTGATCATTTTCCCTGGATCAGAGAGCTTTTTTTTTTTTTTTTCCCACTCAAAATTTTGGGAGAATTTATAAATGTTTTTATTTATTTTTAAAAGGTGAATCTGTAGTATATTTTGTTTACAATATTAAACCTCTGTTTGTAGCTATTTGTAATTTATTTAGTTTTATACAAACAAAAATATACATTGTTTTAGATTGTTTATTCAGAAATGGGAAAAAAAGGTCAGTATCGTGAATCGAGTTAAATCATGACCAGAATGTATTGTTACACCCCTAATTATTACTAAAATAATAAAAGTAAGTAATAAACGAAGGAAGGAAAAACAAGCAGAAAACCCAATATGTGTGTCCCTGCTGCCTCTAGGCTACACTGGCATAAAGTTAGTTTGTATACTAGCCACCTTTGTTTCTATTTTATTAATGCAATTTATTTTTACTGTTCCAAGTTACTTGTAAAGACTACTTTATTGGTGGCAGATATTGCCAATATTAAGACTGTTTTTTTTAAATATATTTTGTGGAAAGGGGATTCTTTATTTTTTTACAATGTTTTTTAAGATACTTTGTTTATTTACTGAGCATGTAATTGTAGACAAACCCACCATGGCCACTGATATTGCTGATATGCATACTGGTAATTGAGTGGCAGCAGGATTTCATCAGGATTTTATAACTTCATATGATGTAATGTTTTGGAAAGCATTACTGAACTGAAGAAAAATGGGGAAAAATTACTCACTGTTAATTTGCAGTGAGAAACATCAGGCCACATTGTTTTTACTGTAATAATCTCCTCCATTTGGATGAATGAATGTGGTTAGGGTATTTTGTGTCAGCAAAGGCAATTCTAACATTTTATATTGTGTTACAGTTCTTTGATGAATGAAGGTTTTGTGTGAGTACCCAGAATGTTTTATGTCCAACCCTTAAACCAGCATGATGTCAGAAACTTGAAGCAATGATGCATTGACTAGCCCAGAGTTGATTCATTTTTCTGAGGCTTGTACAGCAGTAGAAATGAGTGTGTGGTTCAGTGTGGTTCAGTTTTGATGGTCATGACTCAATGCTTGTAGTTCTTCTGTATGGCTGAAGTGATATTACAGACTTTACCGCATCCTTTTCATTGGCAAGGCAAATCCAGGAATGAAGGAAACACCAAACCCTCACTCTCCTTCTGCTGCATTTTAGAAATTGCGTTGGTCTCTGTATAATGGCGTGTTGTATTACTGTTGCTGTTTAGGCTCACTCCAGTCCCATTTGTTGGATTTATGATATCAGAGCTTGCAGTATTGGCTGATCCTTGATTATGATCCAGGAGTGGACAAAGCAGTCACCTGGGACAAGCAGATTTTGTGTCTGGGCTCTTAATGGTTTATTTATAGTTGCCTGGTGGACAAGTGGGTTGGACCACCAGAAAAAAAAACAAAAACTACTCCTTATTGATTTTTTTAAAACATAAGCTTTCATTGTGTATTGATATTTAAAAAAATGTGTGAGGAGGAAAAGAACACCAAAGCTGATGGCCAGAAAGTTTGTCCAACAACTTGCTGACATTTTATCAAGAGTGCAGACCTGATGTGCTGTATTTGAGATTTTGTTAGAAAAGGATAATGAACATACAGTCATTCATTTTCTTAGTCTGTATTAATGCACTTACCTAATTTGTCATATATTAGCTACCACTTTTTAGCCTTGTCACTTAGATTTCCAGACAACCCAAACATTTGGTAGCACGCTGGAGCAGTTATAATTTGTGCTTATTATTGCTTTTCTCACAGTAGGCAAACAGACTCTAAAAACCTAGATATGCGAAACATCGCAGTTGTATTTGGCGAAATGATTTAAAGCCATTTGTGCTTACATGCAAGATGTGCGTCAGTCAGGCAGAAGATTGACAGGATTACATACATCATTCAACACCAGATCAGGTTGGAGAATGTCAAATCCGATCACTCAGGGCTAATACAGTCTTAATACTAGTATTCATTATCAGATCCATACACTCCTATTAGTGTTACATTCTTACATTCGTATTCATTGGAAAGCAGTTTTGAACAATTGCAGCTGTCTTATTTATTCTCCTTGTCTTTGTTTTCTATACCTGCAGAAATCCCAGGGTTCTCTGTGTTTATCAGAGACAGCAGGGGTTGGCTGTGAGCTTGCCGCTTTGTGCGGATCTCCAGGGAGTCCCTTGACTCCTCCCGGAGGAGACATGAATGCCCAGGGAGAAGCTGGCACAGGGGGGCTGTTGGCACCCAGCCCTCAGAGCGAGGCGGTGACCCATGAGATGGAGGAACTGTCCCTGCAGCCCAGCCAGAACCTACCACCTCTTAACGAGCGCAAGAACGGTGAGTCCACTGCGCACACGTGCATCCCAGGTGCAGGTGAGAATGTTCACTTACATACTTATTACTGAGCAACAAATATTGACACACACACACATCCACTTCATCCGTTCAGATATTGATAATCTGGGGATAATAAGTTGAAGGTTTTGGAACGATACTGTCAGCTGTCAGTAACAATAATGAGAAGTCTGTTGAGAAGAAGTTCAGTGTGGCTGATGCTAGACTGCAAGCCTACCTGGTAAAAACTTGTTTCAGCTGTGGAACTGAGAAATAAAAATGTACGTAGTGTATTAGATATTATTTGTCATGTGGTTTGATAAGACACATTACAGAACACTAATTTATTAATCTTCCATGCTTTTGGGCATATGCTGTCAGTACTGTGTGTTTGTTGGTTTATTTATTGGATAGTTATATACCCGAAATATGATAAATATAGAAAAATGTGTCATCAACTGGGAGAAGATTTAAACTTTCCTGACAACTGTTTGGCACGTAGTCCACCCTTTAACTACTGCCAATCGCACAGGAATGCCTCACCATCCCCAGTATGAGAGTGGCAGAGTGGCCTTGTTTGGGTTCGCTCTTTTGATTGACATGTGAAAACTTACAGCACCGTTACATGCACATGGAGTAGTTCACAGCTCTTTGTGGTTTGCTGTTCACACGTCAGCAGCAGATTGACACCGTTGGCCACTTGCTCTGCTGAGGTCACCGTGTTCGTGGAGGGGAAGTGTACACAATTCTCCCAGGGCGCTGCGTATGTCAATCTTTCGACCACAGGCTTGTTCGTGCAGTGCCTTTTCTTTCTTTAGCATCTTACAGCTTGAGGTAGGTATGATGTACACATCAGAAATGAAATACAGGCTCTTCAGGCAGAGATAATCTCCAGATGTTTTTTGTTGTCAGACTAAAACCGGGTTTGATCAAATAACAACTGGCAGCGCCAGAAAAAGGTTTTCTTTCGCCTATAAATTTCCCAAATACAAAGAGAAGCCCAGCTCCTCAGAAGGGCATTGCAATCATGGGAGAGGTTGATAGAGAGCCGATGATGCAGTGGGAGGGAGTGGTCAAGGTACAGCTCCCGCCTCTCTCACCCTCATAACGGCGTGCTCGAGCAGTCAGTCAGTCAGCATGATCTGCTCTGGAGTATGAGAGAAGACGCAAGCAGTGGATTTGGAAAGACCATTTGGAATGTAAAGCTCTGAGGTTCTTCACTAAGCCTCAGTGCTCAGGAGTGCTCGCCTGAGGAATCATGGCGTGTCTGGGAGTCGAGCGCCATGCTGCCTGCAGGAACGCCTTCAGCTCAGGTGCGGCCCTTTCCTCTGCCTCATTACCAGACGGATATAAACAAATCAATTTCACTATTTTTATTTTTCACGTTTTTTTTTTTGGTTTCTTCTCGTCTGCCTTTCTGGTCTGTTCATACTTCGCTATCCAGCCGAGCTGAGCCCACAGTAAAGGAACTGGCTCCGGATGCTGTTTAGTATCTGCAGTATTAGAGAGATAGTTAGAAGAAGAAAAAAACAGGCAAACGCATGCACAGTGGTTATTTTGAACACGGGTTATTGTGATTATGGATATTTTCCCCCTGCAGAGATCCAAACAGAGTCAGCTGCTTAAATTCAGACAACTGAGTCACTGGGTCAGCCATGCATGGGACAGTAGCATCACTCAACCCTTGTTTACTAAGAAGCAATGCTCTAGGAGTGTTCTGTGGGTTTGGGATCACCAAAGGTGCAGTAATAACTTTAGTTGTGCTCTGTACATTTAAGATGTATATTGTTATGTATATGTTAATTGTGAAACAAGGAGCATAAGACGTGTAGTACCAGCATACTACAGATATAGATACAGATGGCCTGAACCTTGTTTTTAAAGTCATGGTCTATAAACGTGTTTATCAATTCCTGAGAACAGGTCAGAAGTGTGAGGTATTTCTTACTTGAGAATGTAGCAAATCAATATTTAATTTTCAAAACAATGTTGGTCTTTTTTTTGTTTGTTTTGTTTCTCTTTAATGTGCTTATATGTTGTTTAATTTTTTATATGTACTGTATATACTGTGTATATAGTAATAATTGTGTTTTTCATAATGCCTTAAATAATCACCAGGGCCCGTATTCACAAAGCTTCCTAAGCCTAAAAGTTGCTCCTAGTGAAGAAATTCTACGAAAATTCTTAGAATTTCCCCTTAAATTTAGGACTCAATCTTAGTAAAGATAAAAATGATTCACGAAACATCTTAGCCCTAAAAACAGCTCCTAAGGTAAAAACTGTTAAGAGTATAGAGGAGGACCTTTAAGAGGCTTAAGAGTTTCTATAGCACAGGACAAAATGGCGGAAAGAAGAAATATTCTCCAAACACTGCTCTTCTGTCCAATTTGGTTTTCTTGTTCTTTTACTTCCTCCCATCTCTCTTGGATTGTTGGCTACATACCATCCAAAAGTGCAACTTAAACAGACTGTCCTGCACTCATGTGAATTGGTAAAAGGTGAGCCATTTTGCTCGCATCAATCTGAAATGGATTAGTAATAAAATCAGTATGGTAAATAAATGTAAAAACTTAAATATAGTAACTACTGCGTGGAAATTGGTTGCTTCAAAAGTAGACACATTTTCAACATTTGGCTGTTTTAATGAACTTTAAGATATTTAGCCTATAACAGAAACTTTGCATAAAGTAGCCTGTATTCATGATTATACAATTTCTTAATACAAACATTTTATGATTTCACTGTCCATTCTGGCCCAGATGTTTTGGTCATATTGGTTTTTTTTCCCTCCAGTTTACACTGTAGTTTGCACTTTATATATATAAATTGTTGACCTTCTATATGCTGGCTAAGGAATGTAGTGAAAAATGGCTACAGGAAGAATGCACAGCTTTTTTAAATGGTGCACTTATACAGTGTTTGTAAAAAAGGAGGGAAGTGGGATGAAAGAGGGAAAGATGGATTTCTTTTGTAAGCTATGTGTTTGTGTGTGTGTGTGTGTGTGTGTGTGTGTGTGTGTGTGTGTGTGTGTGTGCATGCCTGTGAAACAGAGCGTCCAGATTGAATGTTTGATATCCCGTCCTATCCGGTGTGTAGTGCTATGTAGTCACGTGATGAGAGTGACCCCATTGTTGTTTCTAACAGTCCTTCAGTTGCGGCTGCAGCAGCGACGCACTCGGGAGCAGCTCGTTGACCAGGGCATCATGCCACGTGAGTACAACCTGTACCCTTCGACCATGCTGCTTAACTAAACCCCAAACTGGAACATGTGCTGGTGTGCTTCGGTAGATTATGTAAGATTTATTCATTTTTAAAAGCTCACCTTTTGTTTTGTTTTTTTTAAAAAGGAAGGATTGATTGATATTGAACAGGGAGTTTTTAAAATGAGAATTAATGTGCTATTGTTTCTTTTATCTGCAGTCCCTTTTCTTATGTGTGCCTTAATTTTTCTGCATTGAGTGTTATCATATTACATCTGAACTTGGCATGCATTATTTTAAAAGCTCACAGCAGGGCTTGCTCCACTGTTACTCATAACTATTCTCACGACCACCCCGTCTGACGTCTGCAAAAGCACTAAAACACGCACTTTTGTTCTCTGACTCTTCTGTGACCTAATGCACAGCTTTCGTATTGATTTGATTCCACTTAAGCTCAAGTTTCCACAGATAAAGACAGGCTGCTTGTCCTGAGTGTGGTTCTACTGTGAGAGCGCGCGCAGTCACACCAGCTGTAACATGTACCATGTGTTTGAAGTGTGTGAAAAAGCTCACTGGCTCCGTGTTATACTGTTTGCAGCTCTCAAGAGCCCAGCGGCGTTCCATGAACAGATCCGCAGTCTGGAGAGAGCCAGGGTAAGTGCAGGGCATTATTGTGTAGTCCTCACCCACCCCAAAGGTCATGATCTGTATTGATCCAAGTGCAAAGAGGAATCTAGATGTGTCTGCCTGCCGTGATTCATATGGGCCGCTCAGATGTTTAAATAGCCTGAGCTGCTTCTTTGCAAATTTTACAATTCTGTTTGGGTTTTTTTTTCAGTGTTGAGCAATGAGTTGGAGATATTTCCACAACTTTAACCTTCACTTAATTCCTCTATAGACAGAGAATTTCCTAAAGCACAAGATTCGGAGTCGTCCAGAGAGGGCTGAGCTGGTCCGCATGCACATCTTGCAAGGTAGGCCCTCATTCACGCTGCATGCTTACTGTGATGAGCGAGTACGATGAGGCTTGTGGCGATGGCCTGTCATGGTTTTGGTGGCTGCTGATGGCAGTGTTTTTTGGATTTTGTGTTAAATATTGCTGTTTATGTTGATTTGGCAGAGACGGTGGCGGAGCCATCACTGCAGGCTACACAGCTGAAGCTGAAGAGAGCTCGACTGGCTGATGATCTCAACGAGAAGATTGCACAGCGGCCTGGCCCCATGGAGTTGGTGGAGAAAAACATTCTGCCTGTGGCATCTAGTGTCAAAGAGGCTATCATTGGTAAACTGCATTATCATTATATTATCGATACCATTTTTGAGTATGAGTGCATGTTTTTTGGTACTCAGTTGATACCGATACTGAAATGAATAACCTACGTAGTGTTAATCAATCAGGGGTGTCAACAAACATTTTATATATCTCTTTTTGTTTCCCCCAGTTTACACAGTGGCCATAAAAAAGAGCACACGTGTGTGTTAGGCTACTAGGATCATTCTTTATAAAGCTAGCTACAGTAGTTACCTCGGATTGCGTGAGTTTGGCGTGGAGAAGAGCAGGTTCTGTTTCACTTTAGACAAACGTTTCTGTACAACTGTAAGTAAAGTACGTTTTTGTTTGCATTGCATCGAAATCCCTTGTTGGCAGTGGCTGATGATGCCTAAGTATCAAGAACAACCTACTAGGCAAGCGCTGCTATTTTCACTCACCTGGAGTTGTCTGTAGAGAATTTTCTCTCACATACGTCGTGTTGCTGCAGTATGCTGCTGTGTGAACTCCTCATGCTTAGTTTTAGGTTTCAGACGTTTTTTTCCAGGTTGCTTGTATTTCAGGAAGGCGCTGTAGTTTTTCAGACTACAGGTTTTTGCTTTGATCATTAATATTGAAAGACGTCCAGATCACTGGCGTTTTATGCTGTCTGTTCATTAGCGCAATAACGCACGCTAGGCTTATGTCACATAATATCACATGGTGTTGGATGTTTGTAGTGGAGCATTTTTTTTATGAGTACAAGTAAAGGAGCAAGGTATTGGACCAATATTTGATATCTGCATCAGTACTGATTCATCCCTTATATTATGTATAGAGTTTTTTTTATGACCACAAGTGATTTGTACAAGTGTAAGTTATCATGCTGCTTTCTGCTGGTGTTGCCTTTGCAGATGGCCAGATGCATTACCCCAAAACACAGGAGTTTGATGAGGACAGCTGTGATGCGTTCTCTCCGGAGCAGCCAGGCAGTCAGGAGTCACATGGATCTGTACCTTCACCCGGGGAGTCAAAGGCCATGGAGGCCTCCTCACCACTACCGAATAATTTAATACAGGTGATTCTTAATTTCGGCTTTGAATGAAATATGGAATATTGTGAAGACTTAATTATATGTGTTTATCAGAATGTGAATTTGACTTCAGAGCATCCCTTTCTACCTTTCTGTGTCCTCGCTGCAGCACTGCCCTCCTGTCACACAGGTTACAGGAGATTTTCTCAAGCTTTATTCCACCAGTGAGCAGGGAGTCAGCCCTCCAGCTCCACAGCCTCAACCAGTTACTACACCTCCCTCCAAATCGGTGCTTCCTCTTATCAAGGTCAGTCAGTCTTCAACTGACCATGAACATTAGATGTAGAAGGGGGAAAGTCTTGATTTTTTTTTTTTTAAGTTTACTTTTTTAAAACAGCTCAAGTGAATGTTTTTCTTTTACTCTTCATTCTATAGCAAAGTCAGCCTAAGACTGCTGGTGACAAGAGTCGTAGTAAGAAAAACAAGGAGGCCAAACCACGAGTGAAAAAGTTAAAGTATCATCAGTACATTCCCCCAGATCAGAAACAAGAGCCCAGTGAAGCCCCTATGGATTCTGCTTATGCCCGCTTACTGCAGCAGCAGCAGCTCTTCTTGCAGCTGCAGATCCTCAGTCAGCAACAACAACAGCACTACAACTACCAGACCATTCTGCCGGCTCCCCTCAAGTACGCTTGACTCTCGTTACTCTCATTTCATCCTCTCTCTTTGTTTATACACTGTAGTTCTACTCGTATGTAGCTTTACTCTTTATAATAAATATACTCATGTGCACTGTTCAAAAGCTGCTGTCTGTCTCTATCGGATCTTAATTTAGTAAAGGTCATCTTCAGTCTTTAAAGCTTTCATGTATAGCTATTAGAATGTTATTTGTCAACAAGTTGGGTTGTGTGCGCACATGTAAATGCATGTGTAGCTGGAAAATGTCTTGGAACACTGGTATTGTTGTTGCCAGTGGGCCTCAGGCCCATTACCTAGTTTCCAATAACAAGTCCATTGATCTTTATTAATGGCAGGAAGTCAATGAGCTTTTTTCTTAGCTTCCTTTTCCATCTCTGTCTGAACACGTGCAAGATTTATTTAATCTGAGCTGTTGCATTTTATCCTGCCTGATGTGCATTGTTCACAACCAAGTTTGTTTATTGTGAGAGAGGAGGACAGAGGAAATTGTCTCCGCCATGCTGTTAACAGATTTCCTTCTCCTGCCTTTCCCCACCTCCACCCCACTTCCTGTGCAGGCCTGTGATTGAGGGGCAGAACAGCAGTGCTACTGTTGCCATTAACAGTGCCCAAAGTCTTCCTGCCTCCATTGTGGTGTCTCTGCCTCCAGCTGCACCAGTACGCCCAAATAACACCCTGTCAAACCGCAAAGCTGGCACACTGCCAGCCAACTTGGAGGAGATGAAGGTGATGACCTCAGTGGGCTTTATTTTGCCTAAATACTGTTGAATATCATGATGAATCTCTAGCTTCAGGTATTGTGAATGATGATGATAGTATGATACATTTTAGTGTTTTCCTGCTTCCAACACACCTAATTCAACTAATGAGCTAATTAACAGCCGTTCCTGAGTTAAAGAGGGTGCAGGGTAAACACTAAAATGTGCAGAACAGGGGGTACTCCATGACCAGGGTTAGAAACTTGTGGACTATCTGAAAGACATTTGTGGAAATGATGAATGGACATGAATTAGATATTTGTTTGCCAGGTCATTTTTTCACCTATCTGTTGTTCTTTCCATTAGGTGGCTGAACTAAAAATGGAATTAAAGCTGCGTGGGCTGCCTGTGTCTGGAACCAAAACAGACCTGATTGAGCGGTTAAAGCCTTACCAGGAGAGCTCTGCATCCATTCCCAACACCAATCCTAACACACAGACCTACAGCACTTCCATGGAGGTGTCCAGCACCACTACATGCCTGTCACCTGCACAGCAGCCCCTTGAGACCCAGAGCTCCCCTCCGCCTATATCCCCTATATCCTCAGAAGTGCACAATAAAGAGGACGCTATGGAGGGTCAGCAGGAGACCCAGTGTCAAAGGAGCGGTAGTAGTGGCCAGCCAGCAGCCATTCCCGAGGAGCAGGACAGGAGGCTGCATGAGAAAGAGCGTCAGATTGAGGAGCTGCTAAGGAAGCTGGAACAGGAACAGAGGCTGGTGGAGGAACTGAAGATGCAGCTAGAGGTGGAGAAGAGGAGTGCACAGAACACTGTCTCCACAGAAAGTAACAACAGCATCAATCAAGCTGCTTCACTGGTCACAGTAAAGACTGAGAGCCCAGTTTTGCCGAATTGCACACTGGCCTCACATAGCACTCCATCTGTAGTGAAGCTGGAGAAAAGCCATGCTGCACCAGTGACAGCTACCCCTATACCACAGTTCTTCATCAGTCACCAGGGCATGCCGCAGGTCATCGGGCAGCCCCAAACCCTGCTCACCACACAGCACACGGGTACCCAGATCCTGCTGCCAGTCTCTCTACCCAACAACACCACTACAATCCAGCTCACTAATACTAATGTCAAACTACAGGTATGCTAGCTATCAAACAAGACTTTGGTGTGCTTACCATAGGAGAACTACATGAAAGTGGAAAAAAAAAAACATCTGTGTTAAAGCTGTTGTGCTGTTTACATTTATAGTCTGTTTTCTTTGCGTGTGTTTATAATATCTGCGTTCTGTTTGACAGCCAGTCATCCAAGCAGCTGTCTCTCCTCAAGGCCAAGGACTGATCCAGACCACTCAGCTGCATGCTGCCAAAGCAGAGAGCTCCTCACCACAGCCTGTCAATCACAACAATATAGTGCAGGTGACTGTTTATTTAGGCAGGCAATGTAAATTCCTTATGCTGATTACTTAATGAGTGTGATGCATGGATAATGCGTCTTGTGTATAATGGAGGGTGTTATTCCAGGTAAATGGAAACTGGTGGAAATGTCTGTAGAGAGCGGGTCACCCCACTGCTTTAAGAAGAGTTTATTTTTGGCATTAAGGGTTATGGTAAAGACTACAGAAGGATTGTGTGGGCCGTATCATCTAAAAGAATTTCCAGACATTTTCATGCGGTGACTGGCAGCCATGCAGCACCCAAGCCCCACAACAACCGTGATATCTCTTCGTGCTCGTGCAAATCCCTCAAGCATAAATTAAGCAGCACTTTCAGCTGTCATATGGTAAAGGAGGGTTGGCTGTGGGCCTTATATCCACACAACCAACAAAATAAATCTGAAGAGCTGGCCAAAAAAACTATTTTTGCATTGCTGTTGGACTGGTTTGTGGTACATCATCAATTGTGTTACATGACTGTAACAAACAATTCAGAAGTATTCAGGTGTAATAGCTGAAGTTATGTTCTACAAAACATTTGCTCACCAGTGTCTAGTTCTGATTTCCCTCTTCAGTAGAGTAGACTGAATTTTTTAAGAATGATTAACCAAGTGGAAAGAAAGTGTGAAGGAAAGTAGATCAGTGTCAGAGAGAACAATCAAGGAAACAGGTATTAAATGGAGGCTTTAGGATTGGGCTATAGGAGAGGGGACTCATCCGTCAGTAAGATGGCAGAGAGTGGTCTTATTCCACAGACTGCTTGGTGTCTGGTGTAGCTGTGCTAATGTTACCCGAGTAATATCAGAAGATGGTCACTGGTGCCAGGCGCGCAGTGAGCGAGCATGCCTGTGGTCCTGGCCTCAGTTTGTTTGTCAGCCTTGTGTGTAACTAGATCTCAGGAAAAGAAAAACGCACTGATAGTGCTTTCACTGACAGCCCCGGCAAAAGGATGTGCTCCCTTAGATGAGCCCTCTTCACACAGCGTCTTCTAAGGATGGTATATTGGAGTCATTAGCATGAGGCGTATCTCTATCTGCTTAACAGATGCTCTTGTGATAGTAATGTATGATCGTTGGTTTCGTCATGGTCTCATGACTCACTGTATTTTTGCACAGACCCTGCCTGTGTGTAGCTCTGGTGGGTCTGCATTTCAGTTTGGTGCCAGTGAGAAGCAGGCAGGTCTGGAGATGCCTCGCTGTTTCCTGAGCAGCTCCCCAGAGAATACGCTGTCTGCTCAGACTTCCCCAGTTGCGTCCTCTCTCACAAACGGCCCCCTAAATAAGGTAACGGAAATGCCGCTATAAATGTGTTATGCCAATGCTCAGGGGTTTTTTTGTGTGTTGTGTGTAAGTAGCTGTTTTGTGTTAGTCCCCCTCTCAGGTCTCATCTGCCTTCATCCTGCCATCTCCAGCATTCAGTCATGCCCCCAAGAGCCGAGAGCCACCTCCCTACGAGGATGCTGTTAAACAGACACGCAGCCTGCAAGCAGCTGCCATCACACAGGTCCCATCTCACATTTATATACACCTCTACACAAACACACTGCAGAGGCCATCTGCTGCTGTTACTAACACCAATACTCTTTCTATTGTGGCTTTATTGTGATTCAGCTTCCAACAGCGACCAGCCAGCAGATGGATGATCTGTTTGATATTCTCATTGAGAGTGGAGGTATGTGCTCTTGGCTTAAAGGAATAGGCCATCATTTGTCATCCCAAAATTCATTAACTGCGTCTGTTGTGTATGTGTGATTCCCACAAGCAAGAGTTTTCTGTATTGTTAAAGGAAAAAAAAAAAAAAACAGAAGACCAATTTATCCCAAAGAAACTTACAATGGAAGTCTAAGGGTAGTTGTTATATTCGGGCAATAAATGTTTAACATACAGTATTGTGCAAAAGTCTTAAAGGGTCCCTGGGGAGCTGGTGAGGCCTCAGTGCTCCAACCCCAGGGAACCAACCCCAACCACTGGGATCGCACAAGACAGTGCACTCTCAATGCCGGTCCCAAGCCCGGATAAAATTTGGGGAGGTTTGCGTCAGGAAGGGCATCCGGCGTAAAAACTGTACCAAATCAAATATGCGGACCAATGATCCGCTGTGGCACCCCTAATGGGAGCAGCCGAAAGGAGAAGAACAACAAGAACTGTACAAAAGTCTTAGGCTCATGCATAGAAATGCTGTAGAGCAAAAATGCCTTCATAAATAATGATATTAAATGTTTCTACATTTTAAAAAACATTATAAACACAAAATGCTTTAAACTGATTATGTGAATTGAGTTATGTGCACATAGCCAGGAGTTAATACCTAAATTACGCATACCTACATATAACTATGGACTTATGTACTAATCATACAAGTGCGTGGGAGTTGCACACACAGGAAAGCGTTTGCATGACTTTGACCTTGGGTTTAAACCAGGAGTGAGGAGCAGTACTAAACCTAGCACCATAATATGGTTTGCTGAGATGAATGTTTTAGAATGTAAATACACTGAAAAAACTTTTGAGGCCAATATTAAATACATAAATACACTATATGGCCAAAAATCTCACATCTGACCATCACACCCAAATGGGGGTCTTCTGAAAATTGTTGGAAGCACACAGTTGTATAGGGTGTCTTTGTATGGTGTAGAATTAAAATTTTCCTTCACTGGAACTAAGAGGCACAAATCTGTTCCAGCATGACAGTGTCCCTGTGCACAAAGGTTGGAGTGGAAGAGCTCCAAAACCCTCACCTCAACTCCACTGAACAACTTGGGGATGAACTGGAATGCCGACTGCAGTCCAGGACTTCCTGTCCAACATCAGTGCCAGATCTCATGTGGATGAATGGGCACATATCTGAGACCCAGGTGGTCTCATCTAGGTCTCAGATGGGTGTAATGGTCAGGTGTCCATAAACTTTTGGCCATATAGTGTATGACACCATTAATTAAATAATCATTGCATCCCTGTAAAGTCATGGAGGAGATCAAAAGACACACCATCTTAATCTGAGATCTCAAGGAGCACATTTTCTATGGATTAAATTATGAACTACGCATATTTAATGTAAGATGTAACCTTAGCTTGGTCAGCTTATCTTGTAAACTATGGATTTTTTTTTTTTTACAGGACAGCAAACTGTATTAACCAAAACATTATTTTATTAATTCGACAACTCAAAATGGTGAAGAAAATGTGTGATGAAAGTGTTTGTTTTACCCGGTATACACAGACATGTTATTTCTCCGCATTTGGAGAAATGGGGAAGTTGGGGAAGTTGCAAGGGAACTGTAATAACCCTCACTGGTTAAAACCTGTGACAGACTCCAAATATTACTGCAAACTATGCTGTAAAATGTCAGTTCTTGTCTGCGGTTATCACACATTTGCTACAGATAGAGATCAGATGGAAAAACAGGTTGGGAACAAATGTTAATATTGTGCCAATGGGTTCAGTTGTGAAAGTACAGTGTCCATGTTACTTTTAGATTTTCAACCTTGCGCTTTTTGTTGAATGCCATTTACCCCCTGCAGAGATCATCCCTTTCAGTCAACAGGAGCCTTCTGTGCCTAAGCTGATGCCAGTCACTGCCAACATCACCACCTTACCTGTCAACACTGCCCTGTCTCGGCCCCCTGCTCAGGTGCAGGTGGCGCCACCGCCGGCGCTGCTGGTGGAGCCCATGCCCAGCCTGGCATCTCTGGCCTCAGACAACCAGCTGGAGGCGCTGCTGGAGGGCACGCTTGTAGGTGATGCTGAGCCAGAGCACAGGACTCTGGGGCTTCTAGAAGAGCTGCACAGCCAGCTGCTGGAGCAACCCCACTCCCCTATGGACACATCTGAGTTGAGCTTCAACGAGCCGCCTGCGCACTTGTCCTCCTCCTCGTCCTTCAGCCTGCAGGACACGGGCATGGACAGCATGGAGTGGCTGGATCTGACCATGCCAAGGCCCAACGGACCCCTCGACCCACTGGGGATCGGCTCCGATTTCCTTGACACACATGACCTGCAGCTGCACTGGGACTGAGAGCACTGTACACACTCATTCTCTCTTATGAGTGTATACACACACACACACACACACACACTCCTGTGATTGGGCTTTTGCAAAACAGAGAGAGGAGAGATTAGTTTATTCATAGCAGTGTGTGACTGCGCAGGGTTATGTGCAGGATTATGTCTCTCTGACAAAATCATAGATTCACTCAGTAGAAGATGCGAGATGTTCCCTCTGCTCTTGTGCTGTAGTGCACTGTGGTTTTGTGTCATTCATCATTCAGACTAATGTCCTAATATGGCGCTATGGGAACAAAGGGCCTTCCATGAGCTACTTCTGGTGCAGGCTATGTTCTCTTTACTTGTGCCATCTAAAGAGTGAGCACATCTTAAACAGCATGATTCTATATACTGTTCTCTTCATAGTCATCGGCCATTGACTCGGCTGCTCCCTGCACAATCTAGAAATACCTTTGTGACCATTTTAGCCAATTTTAATCAGAACAGAATCCTATTCCAGATGTTTTGACTCCACATTAGGTAGTAAAGATTAGTCAGATCAGTGCACTGACACCATTATTCTGTTGGTCCTCAAGAAAAAAAAAGGATTATATCACCCATAAACTCAAGTTCCCCTGTTTACTAGGCGACCTGTATATTTAACTGAGTAAATCAGTGGGTAGATATCTGCATCTACCATGCTGAGTCTGACAACAGCTGCTCAGAAAACTATTCTGTTGTATCAGGCCATTCTTGTGTGCAAGTAATTCTTGGTGCGTATGTGCAGGAGGGTGTGTGTGTGTGTGTGTGTGTGTGTGTGTGTGTGTGTGTGTGTGTGTGTGAAAATGAGTGTGTCAGGCACTTGACGTCAATAAGGACATATGAGGAATGTTGCCTGGTGGGCCAGGCCAGTGCTCTAACAACTGCAGGGCTTGTATGTACCATACAGTGAAGGTACAACTATAATGTGTAATGCCAAGTGGGATGGTGTACATATTTGTTTGGGGTATGGAACAACCGTCAGTAAGACACAGTGCTCTTTTAATGAGTTGTCAGACACTAGTCCTGGGGGGTCACAGCCCTTCAGAGATTTCTGTTTTCTCTCTTCAGACCAAATTCAGCTCATGAAGGCCCTGCTAATTAGCTGGTGAGTTGAATCAGGCGTTAGATGCGGTAGATGCTAAACTCTTCAGTGCTGTTGCACTCTAGGACAGGAGTGTGTCAGCCCCGCTATAGGAAAAGACAGCTGACGCTAAGAGCAGTGGGTGTTCATGCAGCCTAAAACTATAACTTATATAGACTTCTTGTTCTTCTTATTTACACAGGGTTCGGTAAATGTAGACTCTTTGTGCCTCCGATTTCCTTCTTTTTGAGTTTTCAGATGCACCTGGGCCTGGATAAGCGCATGGGCTGTGTAAAGCTTCACACTGTTAAGGCCATTTTAACTGTTTAGTGGCAAAGGTCCAGGTGACTACATCTCCTATTTTTTTTTTTAAAGCTATTAGTGTTTAAGATATTCATGCTCCATATTTTGCTATCGTTAAGACACTGCATGTTAAACGTTTTTGGCAGCTTAGTGTCAGTTTAGCAGAAGAGAAAAGGATGCATTTTGGTTTGTTGAGTTCCTCTGCAGTAGTGGTTTCACACACCCATTCCTTCACCACCTCGCCAATGACCATTTTTAGACCCTGTAAGGCCCTCCGTTTTGTCTGCACTTTTTGATGACGTCTCTCTGTCTTTTGTCTGTGCCACGTTATTGTCTTTGTGTGTGTGGGTGTGCGCGTGTATGTGTGTGCATGTGTGTGTGCTTTGATGTGTCTGTGTTTCAATGTTTGTTAATGTATTACTGTGCCGCCATTCTAATACTGCTCTGTGCACAGTAAAAAGAGCAAAAAAAAACAAAACAAAACAAAAAAAACCAAACAAACGTGGCAGCCTAAGTGAAAATACGTATGTGATTAAAGAAAAGAAGAAATACCTCGGCAGCATGCGACTACAAGTGATTCTGTGATCTGTGTGATTTTAATCAGCTAAAACACTTTCTGTACAACTATTTGATTTTGGTTCAGTTGCAAATCGCACTAGCTTCTCAAGCAGTTCGCCGGGTTAATCTCTGAGACCAAACTCTATTTATTGAGTTGTGTTTATCTAGAGTGGCCTCACTTGTACAGGAATGTTAGCTTATAGTTTGATGTTTTCAGCAGCTCTAAGAGAAATGTTGCCTTTTTTTTTTACATCATGTCTGGATCAATGACTCAATGTTAACCTCAATTAGAGGCAATAACCGACCGCTGGCTCGACAATGTGTCTGAAGCTAGTAACATTACCTTTGATCCAAATTTGCTTTAAATATGTCAGTTTGTGATATTCTTTTTAAATACAGGCTATATGGCACTTTTACCTGCAGTGATGAATGTCTCATCCTGATTAAACAATCATTTTGCATCAGAGCACCTTCACAGATGTTTTTCTTAGAAGTATGATTTTATCAGCCATTTTTGTTTTTGCTGTTAGCTTAGACGCATTTGAGCAAAGTGGCCCATGCCTAAGGCTCCTGCATTATGGCTTTGTACTGTTCACCCCACACATTGTCCGAGTTGTGGCCTCTTCAGTAAACAAATGATGCCAAACGTGAGTCTCGTCTTGTAGGCTGTAAGTTCTGGTTGTAGATCTGGGAATGGATTTAGTAAAGTGTAATAAGTTTCAGTGATACATTGCCATTTTACTGTTGATGGTCTGATTTCCAGTTCACTGATGCCTGATGTGATGTTTGGGGCTGATACTGAAACATAAATTTCTGAAATAATTACCAAAGAGGCCAAAGAAATAATGCGTAATGCCATGTAATGTAAGTGGTTTATCACTTGTTTTGGAAATGTATTTAGTGAGTTGACTCGAACTGTAAAGTAGGTTAACGCTAATGAAGTTTGCTTTGAAAGCGTGTCAGTACAAAACTTGAAGAGGCTAGAGTTCCAGTCAGTTCAGCTTTGACATAAGGAGAACAAAGCAATAACTTCATCATCTTTAATTTGATATTACAGTACTGTAATGTATGCAGTATGTGGTAAATCTCAGCGCATTGCCTTGGTCTTATTAAGTTGCTGTTTGCATTAATGCTTAGTCTGTTTGAAGATACTAAAGCTCGGCACGGATAATAAAATTTAGCCTCCATGACTCCGTGCAGAGCACATGAACTAGGCAGCTGGCTGATCAACACTTTTTTTTCTACACTTTTTAAGCAGACAAGTGCAGACTCCCAGTTTTTTTGTTTTTTGTTTTTTTGTGTAAATCCAGTGGTCTTGTGGAGCCAACCCATTATTCACTGCTTTTTATTTGTATGCAATTGTTAGTTGTTTTATTTGACCATTCGGCTGGTCCCTTTTTTTTTTTTTTACTGCTGGACTTTATTTTCAAATGTAATACTTTTTATCGACATTGTTAATGTGTAAAGTATCAGTGGTGACTACACTGGGTGATAAACCTGATGACTACCACTTCTCTACATCCTCCAAACGGAGGAGCACTCATCATTTGTATGCCATATGTTTTGCACATTGTGTACATATTTGAATGGATGTAATACATATTTTTATACATGTTTAGCGCATCCATGAGCTCTATTTTGTGAATAGTTTTAAAAGATATGAGTATACATATGCTGTTATGTGTCAATTCACTTTGCTGTATTGTGAACATACTGTTGTAGAGAATGTTTCAGACTCTCTTAAATATACCAGAGGAATGAAATACAAAAAGGGTTTCTGTGGGTTTTATTTATTTTTATTTTTTTTTGTTTGATATCCATTTATAGCTTAGAATATATGGAACATTAAATGTTAATATTCTACAATATTCGCATAAGGAATTTGGTAGAGTTAGACCTAATCCTATTTGTTCTGGTGGTCATATTTACAGAGACTATGTGTATTGACCTTTGATTAACCAACTCATTTGCTATCTCATTTACCTTTCCTGTACTCTGCGTATCCTGTACAGAATTTGGGTGAGTACACTAAACTGACCTTAAAATCCACTCACAGATATTAGACTAGATAAAAACAAACGTTCTATTCTTAGAGGACGTTACAAGAACCATTTTAGTAACATTACGTTGTACTGATCTAATAATAAACTAGTAGTGTTTAGTTACAACTTTACATTTACATTTATGGCATTTGGTAGACACCAAAGGGAAGTGGTAGCTCAGTGGTTAAGATGCTGGACTATTGATTGGAAGGTCATGAGTTCAATCCCCAGCACCACCAAGCTGCCACTGCTGGGCCCTTGAGCAAGGCCCTTAACCCTCAACTGCCCAGTTGTATAAATGAGATTAATGTAAGTCGCTCTGGATAAGAGCATCTACCAAATGCCATAAATGTAGTTACACCTTACCATGAAATTAATCTGCAAATAAAACTTTTTTTATTATTTAAATTCTGTATTTTCACAAAATAAATTTGTGAATGCCTGAATTTAAATAAAATTTTATCAATAATATGAATATATGAATATAGCTATAATATGAATGTTAATATTTTCTTGATGTTTGGAAATGTAATATTCTGTGATATCAAATATGCAATCAACAGTAAATCTATAGTGTCCAGTGTAAATCTGTACAGCACAATAAGCTTCAGTAAGGTTATCCGTCCACGTTTGTTCAGTGTCCTGCTTCCTGAAACTTTCTTACAGGTTAGTGCTTTAGGGACAGTTATGCCCCTATTAAAGTGTCCACTTCCAGTGGACACTTTAGATGCGAGGGACGATCTGGATTTCCGTGTGACAGGAGGGACAATGGTGGCAGATGTCTTTAAAGTAGTTCAGAAAGAAGGGCAACAGGCAGCATCCACCTACACAGCTGCAACCATTGAGTGGCAGGTTAAATACAGTTAAACACTACTGTTATGTATATACACCAGAAAGGGACTTACTGTCACTGTGTTAAAATGAATAGTTACAGTGCTGTTGTGATTTTCTGGTAAATGAACAGCTCAGTAGATTCTAATGAGACATAGTGACTCACCCCAGCAATATGGAGAGATAGCAGAGGAGAAAGGATGTTTTGCCCACTTTGTGTTGAATCTCAGTGGTAATGTGCTGGTGGCAGGTGGGACACTGCACCAAAGCTGGAGAAAATGACAGGTCCTTCACCTCCACCACCTCTGTGGCAGGAAATCACTGTTGAGTCTCTGTGTTACTCTCATTTTACAAGTATTTGACCTTTTAGGTGACACTATAGTACCTGGATCAGGTGTAGTGGGGCTCAGCTCTTCATCACGTGGGCTCTGGACTGAAATGTGAAATGCAACATCATTTGGAAACCTTGTGTATTACTGCAGTTACTCCCTGACTTTTTATCTTGGGTGAGCACTTTATCCTGGTCAGGGTTCAGGATAAAGTAGTTAAATTATATATATTATATAATTATTTACAGTGGATATAAAAAGTCTACACACCCCTGTTAAAATGCCAGGTGATGTAAAAAAAAAAAATGAGACCAAGATAAATCAGTTCAGAACTTTTTCCACCTTTAATGTGACCTATAACCTGTACAACTCATCTGAAAATGAAACTGAAATCTTTTAGCGGGTGGCGAGTAAAAATAAAAAAAAACAAAAAAATGTGGTTGCATAAGCGTGCACACCCTCTTATAACTGGGGATGTGGTTGTGTTCAGAATTAAGCAATCACATTCAAACTCCTGTTAAATAGGGGTCAGTACACACCTGCCATCATTTAAAGTGCCTCTGATTAACCTCCAATAAAGTTCAGCTGCTCTAGTAGGCTTTTCCTGACATTTTCTTGGTCGCATCTTACAGCAAAAGCCATGGTCCACGGAGAGCTTCCACAGCATCAGGGGGATCTGATTATTAAAAGGTATCATGTAGTACATGTGACAACAATCTCCCGTATTCTTCATATGTCTGGGCTATGGGGTAGGATGGCAAGACGGAAGCCTTTTCTGACATAGAAAAACATCCAAGCCTGGCTAAATTTTGCAAAAACACATTTGAAGTCTCCCAAAAGCATGTGGGAAAATGTGTTATGGTCTGAGGAAACCAAGGTTGAACATTTTGGCCATAATTCCAAAAGGTATGTTTGCCGCAAAAAGAACACTGCACATCGCCAGAACAACACCATACCCACAGTGAAGCATGGTGGTGGCAGCATCATGTTTTGGGGCTGTTTTTCTTCAGCTGGAACTGGGGCCTTAGTCAAGGTGGAGGAAATTATGAACAGTTCCAAATACCAGTCAATATTGGCCCAAAACCTTCAGGCTTCTGCTAGAAAGCTGAAGATGAAGAAGAACTTCATCTTTCAGTACGACAATGACCCAAAGCATACATCCAAATCAACAAAAGAATGGCTTCACTAGAAGAAGCTTAAAGTTTTGGAATGGCCCAGCCAGAGCCCAGACCTGAATCTGATTGAAACTCTGTGGGGTGATCTGAAGAGGGCCGTGCACAGGAGATGCCCTCGCAACCTGACAGATTTGGAGCGTCTTTGCAATGAAGAGTGGGCGAATATTGCTAAGTCAAGATGTGCCATGCTGATAGACTCACACCCAAAAAGACTGAGTGCTGTAATAAAATCAAAAGGTGCTTCAACAACGTATTAGTTTAAGGGTGTGCACACTTATGCAGCCACATTATTTTGTTTTTTGTTTTTTTATTTCAATTGAGTTGTACAGGTTATAGGTCACATTAAAGGTGGGAATATTTCTGAAATGATTTATCTTGGTTTCATTTTTTTTTTTTACATCACAGAAGCCTGGCATTTTAACAGGGGTATGTAGACTTTTTATATCCACTGTAGGTCTAAATACATACAAACTGCACTCTTAAACAGTAGCTCTGGAAACATACCAGTGGCAGATGACTCCTCTGTAATTTCTGTGAGCGTGGCTGGTTTTTTCTGCCAACACTTTCTGTTTCTCAGCTCTGCCTCTCTCTGTGACAGGCTCTGTAGCTCTTTTTCTGTTTGCTCCAGCTCATACTGTCCTTGGTCCTCTTCTTGCCTGAGCCTTCCTAAAAGTAGATACTGTAGTTACTGTAGCCCTGTTCATTTTAATATTTGTTAATCACAAACTAGCCTGTCCTAGGAATGCTGGGAGTGAGGCAGAAATATGCCCTAGATGGGCCACCAGTCTATCACAGAGCTCCATGCTCACACACATTCACACACTTTTTCATACCTAAGGGCAATGAGCATAGCCAATCCACCTACTGAGATGCAGAGGTTGAAAAAAAAAAACCCCACCACAAACTCAGAGGAAACCCACACAAAAATGGAGAGAACATATGAAAGTCCACACAGACAGTAACCTGAGCTCAGGATGAAAGTGGGGACTCCTATGGGGTGCCAATACTACTCGCTGCCCCACTGTGCCAGCTACAGTATCATTTAGCTGCATAAACAAATAAATATATTATAATGACTAAAACACAAGCTAAAAGACTATTATGCAAGGGCGAGTCAAATGAAAATGTTAAACGTGTGACCTAAATTAGAATTGAATCAAATTTTTTTTTCTAGAGGAAGCCGGACACACTTTAAGTGGTGGAACGCTTGCATTGAACGAAATGGAGGTTACACAGAAAAATGATACACTTTTTTTGTGACATTTTTTTTTTTTTTGCAATAAACAATGTAAAATTTAAAATGTGATGGTTTTCATTTGACTCGCCCTCGTAAGTAAGCTACAGGATTCAAATACATTCCCTTATCTCATGCGGCTTTGCCTCATCACAGAGACTGGTTACCTTGTCTGGAGTTGTGTTTTTTCAGGAACCCCTGCAGCTCCAGCAGGAGAGTGCGCCGACACTGGAGCTGCTGCCTTCTAGTCATGATGTACCACATCTCTGCAGAGTCTATATCCATCTGGTCCACCTCATGTACCACAGATGTCATCATTCCTCTCTGTTCACTGCCAAACCAAATCCTGATATGATCATCCAGTGGATCATCTGTCACATATCTGTAATGTTAATCACCAAGCCTTGCTGAAGTGTCTTTATCATCTGTACAGAACGTAAACTGAGAGCTACGTTAAAACTTTCCCAATGTTGGCTTGTTCAGATGGTTCTTGTGTAGCTCTTTTCCAAGATCAAGCATGCAAATGGATATAGATCAGTTTGGTTTCTCTGTGTATCACTAACCTGACATTTATTACACTGAACAGCCTGCTTTAAATGTTTTACCCACGTGATTGGCTCTTGGTAATCTGTGAAAGCATATTAGCTAAAGCATTCAAATCCAGTTGAGAAATATAATAAACAGTAGCATTACCAGATGATGGCAAGATGTAACAGCGAGTCCTTGAGTCACTCCAGATTAAGCCTGTCTGTTAACTCAGTATCATAGATATACCCTAACTCCCTCTTACTCCTCATCATTTTAATAACAAATTTTTTTTTTTCACTCTTTCACACTCATGGCCTGATTTGAGAGTGTTTACTGGATGAAGTCAGTTATTTCCCTTTGTCGGAACTGGCTCCCTGATTTAGTAATATTCCTGTGGTAAACAGGTATGACACACTGCATACGGTCATTTACGTTGGAACACAAATTTCAAGAAATGTGAGACACAGTGGTCTATTAGTTTCAGTGTCCACATTTGTTTATGTATGTTGTGGTTTCCAGTGGTGCCAGTGTGAGGTGGAATGCCTGTGCCATATTAATTTGAATCTATTTCCATAGTCAAATTGTGTACATGAAATGAGCATACATGAGCTACCCGGAAGGGGGAGGGATGGTTATTCTCAACTTTCTATAGAGGAATGGTGCCTGAAAAGTTTTCAGCTCAAAAAGTGTTTATGAAAGTGCAGATGCAAAGCATCCAAGACTGCTTTTATACTTTTTATACAAAGACTGTTTTGGTGATTTGCTTGGCTATTCTTAGAACCCTTACATAATTATAGGTCACTCATTAAAGTTTATTTAGATAGAATGTAATGCTCAGAAATCAAGCAAATGTATTTTACTTCTTGACCTCATCATTCTGATGCTTTCCTAATGAAAGTATTTTAAATCACTGTTCAAATGATCTGGTTGGATGTAATGTTTTCCACCAAAAAAAAAAAAAAAAAAAAAAAGTTTGGATATGTGTGGTGGAAAATCAGATATACAGGTTCCAGTGTAGTCACGTCACTTACCTTGAGCCTCAAGTCACTGCAACCTTTCCCCCAGCGGATTATTTATCAGGATGTAATCTGAGTAGGCTATAGTAGCACATCTGGATTAACCTTTCAAGAGTTCATGCTGAAGAAACATTTATTTCCTTGTGCTATTTACATGTCAGTGCATGCAAAAGTCAGTAAAATATTTTCAGGTCTGGCTATCTCAAGTTCACGTCTGCGTAGAGTTTTAAGTCATGTATATGCAAGTTCAAGTCAAATTAAAAGTCATGACAAGTGTGACATGCTGGATTAAGACCAAGTCTAAGATTTCAGTACTACATCACTGGCAGGCTCTGAAAAAAGAAAACACAGTCGCAGAGACTTTCCTAGTCCTGGTCCCTAGAGGTCAGTGTTGTTCAGGGAGGTGAGTGTGAGGCTGTGGAGAGCAGCACGTGGTCAGGCTGTGCTGGAACACTCTGCACTCCCAGAACACTGAAATATTAACCAGCAAACTGATGACTGCCAGCCCTCACCAGCCTCTCTCTCTCTCTCTCTCTCTCTCACACACACAGTCTCTCAAATGATCATGTAAGTGTGCTGAATGTGGGACTGCAAGAGATATTGTAGTGATTGAAATAAAATAGCCCAGCTGCCTAAACAAAACAAAAGAAGACCTGGGCACACTGGTAGACTTTATTGTTGTTATTTTCTTAAAATAATGTCTACAGTGTAGCATTTGTAGTAATTCAAAAACTCTTTTCCTTTCCAGCAGCAGTTACCAGCTGGCAAAGTTGGGCTCAGATCAACTCAGTCTGTGTTTTGGTCAGACTTCAGCAGGAATGTATAAGTGTGTGTGTGTGTGTGTGTGTGAGAGAGAGAGAGAGAGAGAGAGAGAGAGAGAGAGACACACACACACAGAGACACAGACAGATAGGGAGAGAATATGCGTGAATGAAAACATTGAGAGCCACTTCCTGTTGCAGTGGGAGCAGCTGGCTGTTCACTATGAGTAATGGGAGGAGAACGAAAAACCTGACGCACACAAGCCAGAACTGTGTCTACCTCTCCCTCGCCTCACTTTAGCCTCTTCAGTTCTTACTCTGTTTCTAACTACTGCTACTGTGTAATTAACAACACTTTATTTTAACAAAGCATGCTTACAGAAAAGCAGACAGTTCAAATGAATATGAAAACACTTAAAGAAAGTGATTCAAAGAATCAAGGTTAAACCAAGTAACCAAAAAAGCTGTGTAAAAGACCCTTGTGCTGTTTTTAGAGTGTCTCCTCTTTTTTTTTTTTTTTTTAAACCTCCCCCTCCTTTGTCTCTCAGCTTGTATATACACACACTGAACTTCTCTTTTCTCAACAGTAGACACGTGCCAAACTGACCCTTGGTGATGATGTTACAATAGGCGGGTCTTGGCCACCCTTGGAGCCATGCATTGTCCAATCAGCATCAGCAGATACTGTGGTACAGTTTGAGGAAGTTCTAGGATATGGCCAGCTATTGATTGGTGTTCAGCAGTAGTGGAAAAAGTACTGGGAAAGAATAGTTAATGTCAAAGTCTTCATTAAAAGTGGAAGTATCTGTCCGAAATGTACTCAGGTGAAAGTAAAAACGTAGCTCCCTTTGATTGTACTCAGGTATTAAAAAGTTTTTTTTAAAGTAACCGTTTTTAACTGATAAGATTTGCTTGAAAACATCACGTTTGCAGTATTTACCATTAGCTAGAATTTGACTTGCTGACTATCTGATTATGTTAGAACCTGGATGAAGAAAACAGGCCAACTTGGTTAAATATAGCCAGTGAATGTTAGTGAATTAGTGAAACTTGTCTCAACATGCTTTTTCAAATTAGACAGAGTTGATGCTTCTAGGCTTGCGAAGGAGACGCCTCATTTTATATGAGTTTTTGCTTACTCCAGCGTATTGAAACATTTTACTGAGGTAGGGCCAGGGCTGTTCATCCTCAAGTTCCACACTGGAGTCTGGTGGCTTATCATTATTCATACACACACAGATAGCTATAGCGCTAACTACACTGTGTAACATGACAAGTTCACAGCCGATAACAAATTGACACGATTCTTGATATTTTTTTTTGATAGTGATGAACCTGATTGGATGCTATAAACTGAAATAATTAGCCAAACTGAGCCTGTTCAACTGAAGTGTAGTACACAGTGGTTGGCTGGTTGAGAGAAGAAGAGACCTTCATGATTTATACAGAATAATTTGAAGATCTAAATAAAGATATAAGGAGTAAAAAGTACGTTTTTTTTTTTTATCTTTGAAATGTAATTAAGCACTTGTACAGGTATTCAACTTAATAATAGTTTAGTATAGTGATGAAGTACAGTTGCTGAAGTATTTTCCACGCCGGTGTTGTGGGCTGTGTGTGGTATGGAATTGTGGTTATTAAGTTATCAAGAAATATCAAGATGATTTATCTCTAACACATACTTTGTCTGTGTGGTGTGTTTACATTTAGTAATTTGGTAACCCTTTTCACACTTGATTCACCTCTAGCCTGAACTAAAGGAGCCGAAAAGCCCCTACACTCAGAAAAAAGTACCTTTCATAGTCATTGGGGTGACACTCTCAAGAACACATGGTTTTTAATTTACTTTCGTTATGTATCTTTCCCCTAGAAAGATGAATAGTGTTGTAAACCTTTTAAGGCACATAACTCAACCTCGAGGAGCACTTGTGTATTTTCTTTTTTAGAGTAAAGCTTTAAAGGTACACTTCATTAAAATATACACACTGAAGCTGCAGAAACATACAGTTGGTGCCTTTTTTCTAAGCATTATACAGTATGTCTTATTTTGTTTAAATAAAACATTTCAGAATGAGTAAATTGGTTAACACTGGCTTCAGGGTCTGATTGCAAAGGGGGCATATTTTAATATCTTAGTGTGGACCAAATGTCCACAAGGATAGGAATATCTGACAGTTTTGTCCTTGTATGGACTTTTGATCTACCACCTCCCACACTGTTTTTATAAAAAATAAAAAAAACATGAAGTTAACAGGGTTATGCCAATTGAAGGTCCTCACAAGGATAGTAAGACAAGTGTGTTTGTGTGTGTGTGTGTGTGTGTGTGTGTGTGTGTGTGTGTGTGTTGTGTGTTTGCAGCTGTGCTGGTTTGTCTATGACGTAGTAGGATTGTGATTCTGGCTGTAGCTGCTGAAGGGAGGAGCAGGAACTGTGTTTGGGGAGGGAAAGAAAGGACCAATCAGGCCCTACTGTTGTCATCTGCGTATGGACACAAGCTCTCGGGCTCACACTCTCATGCATACACACACGCTCACACTATCAGTCATTACTCTCTGTCATCTTGCCCTGGTTCAGACTAGACAAACCCACACTTAAAACACATTCTCATATGTCTGAAACAGAGCAGACAAACACTGATTATAAACAAAGCTGCAGGTATAAGCTCCAGTCCAGTTCAGTGCAGTTTGGTGATATCCCTGATTTAAAACACATTTTAAAGCCAGAAATTAACTGATGCATTAAATGAGATGTGCTAGAGCTGGGAAGTGCTGGACTCTGGCCCTGTTGGCCCACAGTAGTTCATTATAGTAAACACTGTTGTTCAGTATCTCATCAGTTAATTAGCAAGTTTCTCCCCAAATTCCTCTTGGCTAATGAATTTTCGGTTTAATTAAATAATAATAATCAAGTGCGATATTACTAAGCCCGCTAAACTTAGCTAAATGACAACCGGTAGATATCAGTTTATATCTGGCTCTATTCATGTTTTACATGTAGTTGCATATCCTTGCATGTATATATTTAGCATGATCAGAAAATGACACATGGTTTTTAAAGTCTTTTCTTGTTTCATCATAAAATGGACATATTCAATTCTTCAAAGACCATAATGGACAATCAGGTTTATAAATCAGGTTTATAAATCACAGCCTTTACCAAAATATTTATGTTAATCAAAAGGCTTACCAGAAGTCTCCACTTTATTACAGACATTTGCATAACAGCCTGATAGACTTTTATTTGAAACATATATGCAATATTGACATTAAAATTTATACTTTATAATTGAATACCTTAAAATTTCTGTTAAGGAAATATAAATGTATACCAGAGAGCTGTTGAATTGTTGACTCTGTTTGGTCAGGAGGTGTTCATCAGTAGTTCATGGGGCAGTCATGGCCTAATGGTTAGAGAGTCGGACTTGTAACTCGAAGGTGAACCTGAAGGTCGTGGGTTTGAGTCTCAGGCCAGTAGAGGTTGTAGGTGGGGGGAGTGAATGACCTCCCCTCCACCCTCAATACCACGACTGAGGTGAGACCCTTGAGCAAGGGTCAACCCCCAACTGTTCCCTGGGTGCCGCAGTGAAAAAAGGCTGCCCACTGCCCTGTGTGTGTGCGTGTGCGCACTTGGATGGGTTAAATGCAGAGCACAAATTCTGAGTAGGGGTCACTTCACTTCACTTCAGATTGTAAATCAATCTAATTAATGTGCTCATTCTGATTAGTGTTTCTATAGCAACAGTTAAATCAAAGCATATGGTATACTCCCATAATTTAAACCTAACAGTTTAAATTCTCTCATGGACATTTCAAGAACTTTAGATATAAATATATATTAATGTAAATGTAAGATAATAAACGTAAGCCCCATAGTGTTTTATTCCTTATGATAGTTTATAACCTTGTATAATCATTCACTGGCAAACATATGAAAAAATTTGATGACTTCATTAAATTATAGTCAAAATCATGTGTGTATAACAGGGTGAACAAATACCTGTGAAGTGGTTAAAATTACACTGTGTATTTTTTTCTTTTAATACAAATAACAGGAACTGGATTATGTAAGTGTATTTTGGAGACCTGTTGGCACTGTTGAGTGTGTACACTCACTGAGCACTTTATTAGGAACACCTGTACACCTCACATACTCATTCATGCAATTATCTAATCAGCCAATCAGCGGTGCAATGCATAAAATCATGCAGATACAGGCGAGCAGCTTCAGGTGCTGTTCACATCAACCATCAGAATGGGGAAAAAATGTGATCTCAGTAAATTTGACCATGACATGATTGTTGGTGCCAGACAGGCTGGTTTGAGTATTTTCTATAACTGCTGATTTCATGAAATCCTGGGATTTCATGCACAACAGTCCTAGAGTTTACTCTAGCATATTATAGAATAATGCAGTAAAGAAAAAACTTCCAGTGAGCAGTAGTTGTGTGGACGGAAACACCTTGTTGATGAGCGAGTTCAACAGAGAATGAAGAGACGGAAAGACTACAGTAACTCAGATAACCACTCTGTATAATTGTGGTGAGCTGAAAAGCATCTCAGAATGCACAACACATTGAAACTTGAGGTGGATGGGCTACAACAGCAGAAGACCATGTCAGGTTCCACTTCTCTCAGCCAAGAACAGAAAGCTGAGGCTGCAGTGGGCACAGGCTCACCAAAACTGGACTGTTGAAGACTGGAAAAACGTAGCCTGGTCTGATGAATATCGATTTTTGCTGAAGCACACAGATGGTAGTGTCAGAATTTGGTGCCAACAGCATGAGTCCATGGACCCAACCTGCCTTGTGTCAGCAGTCCAGGCTGGTGGAGGTGGTGTAATGGTGTGGGGAATGTTTTCTTGGCACGCTTTGGGCCTGTTAATACCAATCAATCAAGGCTTGGATGCCACAACCTGTTTGAGTATTGTTGCTGACCATGTGCATCCCTTCATGGCCACAATTTACCATCTTCTAATGGCTACTTCCAGCATGATAATGCACCATGTCACAAAGCAAAAGTCATCTCAAACTGGTTTCATGAACATGACAATAAGTTCAGTGTTCTTCAGTGGCCTTCCCAGTCACCGGATCTGAATCCAGTAGAACACCTTTGGGACGTGGTAGAACAGGAGATTCTCAGCATGAAAGTGCACCTGAAAAATCTGTGTGATGCAATCATGTCAACATGGACCAGAATCTCAAAGGAACGTTTCCAACATCTTGTGGAATTCATGCCACGAAGAATTGAGGCTGTTTTGAGAGCAAAGGGAGGCCCTAGCCAGCATTAGTATAGTGTTCCTAATAAAGTGCTCAGTGAGTGTATTTTGACACTGTTTCTTGAATAGATATAATTTATGTATTTGCAGTACACCATGAACATGATAAGAAACTCTGCCTGTTATGATTCTGAATTTATCCCACACTGACTCCAGTCACTGAGCCAAAAGTGTATTGTTTACCTGTAGGCCCTGTAGGGAATGAGAGATAGGATTGTGTGTTAGGATAAAGGCTAATGTTGCCCTAGTGTTAAGAGTCCAGGGCTTAAACCAGCTCATTTATAATCTACACTCTCTCCCTCTGCCTCTCATATGACAGAGCACAGCGATCATAGCACGCCCTGAATCCTTCACTTCCTGCTACCTCACAGTCATTCATTCAGTTGCTGTTTCACTCAACACAATCTGACATCAGGCACTGACACACACTCACACACTTTCTGATTCATCCTAGTCTTACTTCCTCTCTCCTCGCTCACGTTCGTTATGATATGCAGCACAGCATTATTTATCTTTTACACACACACACAACCCTTACGCTGACACAGGAACAGTGAACAGAGACTCTCACTTGGCCTCGTCCCCCTGGCAACGTGGAGTGCGGTGCCCATGCTGTAGATTCATCCCACAGACGATGAGGAAGTGAAAGGACGAGTGGCTGGCTGCTTACATAACAACACTCTGCCCTGGATTAAAACACTAGGGGGTGGGAATCTCTACAGACCTCATGATTCTATGCAATTTCAATTCACACTGCGATCGAGGGCAGCATGGTGGTGAGCAGGTAGCATTGCTGCCTCACAGCTCCAATGTCCTGGTTTGATCCTGAGCTCGGTTTACTGTATGTGTGGAGTTTCAGATGTTCAGTGAAACTGAACATGCCAGTAGGTGTACTGGTGACACACACTCGCCTCTAGGTGTGTGTGTGTTTGTGTGTATGGTGCCCTGCGATGGACTGGTTTTCAATCCAGGGTGTATTCCTGCCTCGTGCCCAGTGCTCCTGTGATAGGCTCTGGATAGGCTCCGCCATCCTGACTTCAATAAAGTGGTTACTGAAGATGAATGAATGAATTATGAAGCAATGCTGTATTCATCTTTATTTGATTTCTACAACTTGCATGATTTTACCAGTATGACCACTGGATGCTTTTAGCCTGTTTTCTCCCAGTCTCTCCTAACTGCTACCAACCAGGAAAGGTTTTAAGCTAACACATGTTTCTATATAATCTTTAAGTGGAAAACAATAGTCTTAATTTTCTTTAGGACTGTCAGAAGAAATTTCATGGTTATATTCGAATTTTTATTTATGCATTCAGAAACAGAAACCACAAATCTTTAAGTTGCATAATGCTCAATCTTTTGAAAGAGGTTAAATGACAGGGTTACTGAAAAACATGCATGCCATTTATACCATAAGTTATATTCACATTTTTAATTATGTATCATTTTTAATTAAATATAAAATAACAAAGTATGTTCTAAAAGTAATTTATTTCGGCCAAAGCGTTGTTGAATTCTTGAATGTTATTGGACAAAACAGCAGCTTTGATAGTAGTTACGGTTTTCATTCAAATCACAGGTTTATATTAATGCACTCGTTCTAATAAATTATAATTTCTATACTAACAGCTCATTCACAGGAACTGGTATGGCAGCCACTCCACATACTCAAAGACTAATAATAAATGGATTAAAATGTGCTTATTTAACAAAGAAAGATGGTTATTTTAACATTTATGAAAGGGGTCTCGAGTCTCGGGTGTCTGTGCATTGGGATTTGGACAAACTGTGACTTATTCTGTGGAAGAGGGTGGATTTTGACACCCAAGAAATAGAAAATTGAACTAAATATCAGTGATGCTTAAGGTTTGTTTTAATTTACCCATAATAAAGTTTGATAAAAGTATATTGTATAGCCTCATGATTTTATTTTGCTATTATGCAATATGAATCCACTGTGTAGTGCTACTGCTGATATTTGTGGAATTATATATACTATATGGCCAAAAGTATGTGGACACCCTTTATGAAATGGGTTTTCATGTCTGAGCAGCTGTAAAAACCTAAGATCGCTATGCTTAATGCCAAGCTTTGGCTGGAGTGGTGTAAAGCGTGCCACCAGTGGACTCTGGAGCAATGGGAATGATACATACCAGAATGCATAGTGCCGACTGTGAAATTTTGTGAAGGAGGGATAATGATCTGGCTGTTTTTCAGGGTTTGGGCCTCTTACTTCCAGTGAAGGGTAATGATAATACCACAGCATACAAAGACATTTTAGTTCAGTTTTGGCAAGGCCCTTTCTTGTTCCAACCTAACTGTGCCCCTGTGCACAACGCAAGGTCCATAAAGAAATCTTTTGGAGAGTTTGGGGTGGAGAAACACCAGAGTCCTGACATAACCCCACTGAACACGTTTGCGATGAATTGGAACGTTGACTGTGAGCCACACCTTCTCATCCAACATCAGTGCCTGACCTCACATGTGATCTTTTGACTGAACGAGCACGCATTCCCACAGACACACTCCAAAATCTTGTAGAAAGCCTTCCCAGAAGAGTGGAAGCTGTTATAGCAGCAAAGGAGGGGCCAACTACTTATTAATGCCCATGGTTTTGGAATGGGGATGTCCAACAAGCTCATATAGGTGTGATGGTCAGGTGTCCACATACTTTTGGCCATATAGTGTAATTGTAGGTCAATGAAAATGCATTCAGATACTGAATACTTTATCATCACTGTAATTCAGAGGAGGCTGGGCAGGCAAGAATGTAGCAGGGAGGTTCTGACGTGTGTGTCGCAGAAGAGTGTTTAGGGTGAATGCCCAGGCCAGGGTTCACCTGGCATAGACCTGTCTGCTCATGCAGCCTGGTGGAGCTGCACTTATCAGCTTGGCACCATCCCGGTTTCTAAGTCATGCCCTAAGAAAACAAACACACCAACACAGAACACTCAGCACAGAATGTAGAGGTGTGGACGGAGGCATGCAGTGGCTCACTAAATCAAAGACTCTCTCTCTCTCTGCTGGAGTGTGGTGAAGAAGTGAAGTGAAGTGAGGACACCCAGGGTGAGAACTCACTGACCCCTGCACTGCCCGTCTCAGCTTGCCCAGTGTGAGGCGTCTCTGTGTTGCTTTCTGTGGAAACATCTGTATTTTATGTTTACTCATATTTAACTCTCATTTGAGGGGATCCAGGGCTGTGGAAACTTTATTTATAAGCACTGGGTTATAACAGCTCCTCTTATTGACCTAAAGCATTAAGGTGTTGGCAGATCTTAGCAGAGTGTATATGTCAAAATGTATGCAAGCTGTAGCTCTAGATGCTAGAGTTGCTCAATATATGAAACTGAAAGGTTTAGGAGTCTGACTCTTTTTGCATGATTGGATATTTGTAACTCTGCAACTATGTTTTGACCCAAGAGTCAAAAGGTTACTCTAAAGATTAACCCTAAAGATGCCTAAAGATTAACAGTAAGGGATCCACAAAACAATTTTCAGTAGAACAACAACAACAATACCATATGACATACAATATTTATTTAGGAACACAAACAATGATAAGTTAATTATCAGGTAGTCCACAAATATTGTGGGAATGGTATCAATACAGTCATAAAGGGGAAAACATACATGAAAATCCATTTAGGAACATGTGATCCCAAAAGACAATTTTGATTAGAAAACTGGTGAAAATGGAAAATAAACCCAAGCACAATTTTTAAATGGGTTATTGATAGTAAGTTCATGAAGGTTATTGGTTTTTCTTTTTCTTCTAAGAGAAACAATCAAATCAACATTAAAAAAAATGCATTCTCATTTTGTCTTTTTAAAATAAACAGACCGTAGAAACGTGGATGAGTCCTACCCTGAACCTGAATTGAGACGTTTGTCCAGTGCCCCTCTTACACCCTCCCCTCTCTGATGAAGCCAGAGGAGGGAATGAGAGAAGATTCTCAAAAAAATCATTTTGCAAAACATGGAGATCATGTAGAATTCCCCCAAAAAAGCAAGAAACTACAAAATATGATATATATTTATATATGAAGACATCATGCAAAGTGGCAAGTCGGCTTACAAACATGTCATAGTAGTCTGGTTGTATGTAGGTTTAATCAGTTTAAGTTTGAGCCCCTTCCCAGCTAAGAAACAGTCTGATCGACGCCAAACACCTGAAAAAGCTTTCAATAAAATATTCAACCATGATTTCAAAAGAGCTGTTGGTCGTTGCAGGGGACAAAAAGAGTCCAGATGTATCTAGCAAGCCTAACACCTTTTGAGAACATCACTGCATTACTGCATTAGGAAGAGAAGCAGGGCTGATACCCTATGTAAAATCCGGCTTTTAAAAAAACGTTTTCATTCAACTAGTGCGATTCCCTGATTGGCTGAGGAAAGTCAGGTGACCAGTGAGGTAAGCAGAGTCCAGAGTCCCAGTATTGACGGTAGAAAGGAAACTGTCCTATCGACTTGCTGTTGCTTGTGTGTGAGCACCACACACTGAACACATGAATGCTTGTGATGAATACTATTCAATAAAAAAAAGAATGCAATAACAGAGCTCCACTCCTCATGCAATGTCAATTTGTGTAATGTTTCGAGTACAGAAAGGACACCAGATGAAAGCTTGAAAGAAAATGTGACAAAAGTTGCTGCCTTAGAGTACATATATGTCCATCTTTCAGAAAATACCAGAAATAATCCTTGGGCATGACGATCATAGTCCCATTCATATTCATCTATTTTTAATGAAGAAAAAAAACCTAGGAAAATTCAGTTGCTTTCTCAGTAATACAATGTGCGTCTCTATTTTTTTTTTCTTATTATCCTTGCATTGGCTGTTCTCTACTTCACCCCTCCCTTAATTGTCCATGTTGCCTGGTGGATTCTTGCTTGTATCGCTCTCTCCTTCCCACCTCTTCTTAAGGTGAGAGGACAAAGCGAGTGCCCCCTGTCCCGCCCCCCCTCCTCCCTACAGTCGTACCCCCACCTTTTGCCTCACTCCTCCCCTGTTCTACCACCCCAGTGAGAGCGGGGAGAGGGGCCGTGCAGTCCTGCTCCTCATCTCTCAGCCTCCATGGCCACGCTGGCCTTCTGTTCGGCGGCTGCTTGCTGGTTGACAGTGGAAGGCCAGCCCGGGGGAGGGTGGGCCTGTGTGCCCGGAGGGCCCTGAGTCCATAATCCCTGCTGGCTGGCCACGGGTGGAGTCATACCCCAGCTGACTGGGGGTGGAGGGGGAGAGGTGGCCATGGACGCCATACTGGGGCTGCTGCTGCTGAAGCTTTCCGATGCCTTGAGGCGGGAGAACATGGTGAGTGCGTCAGGGAAGTTAGGCGGAGTCGCCGGCGTGTTTGCTGGTGTACACATCTGGAGGGTCAAACACACACAGAATTAGACGCTAGAGGCCAATCAAAATGTCACCAGCAGGATAAAACTATTTTTTTTCATAAGATTAGGAACATTTTCATCTTCATGTTAGGGGGCAAAGAACAAGTGGCATTTACCAAACTGAAAGTACAGAGCAACACCAAGCTAAGCTGTCCCTGAAGAGCATTCCGACATTCCTTCCCTTTCCCATACAGTTCCCTCTGTTTGTTAACGATACTACTTCCTGTTTCTGATCTGTGCGCTGGCATTGCGCACTCTGCGTCACCCCCCCCCACACACACTTTTCTGCCCTGCCATGACCTCACGCAACTTCTTCATTGTCCTCTTTGTACTAGACCGCTCTTTTCTGCACAAATCCCTGCCTTGCAGAGGTACACAACAGCTCTCATGGGAGTGCATTAGGCTGCAAGACATCACTATTTTCAAAACAACGTAATCATCTGGTCGCTGTGAACGTCTGCTGCGCTGTTTATCAGTGTCAGTGTGCACGCAAACAATCTATTTGCATTCCTCAAGTGCTCTCCAGACGTAAACAGAACAAGGAACCATAAGAGACGTGTTGTATGCAGCACTTGTGCTAGCCGTTCTCAGTATGCCTGCTCTGCTCAGGGTGCTTATGACAGTGCCTCATACACTTCCTGGTGTCCCCTTCCGCAGGCCACGGATAGGTATGTGAAACGTCTCCCTATTATCTTACTGCTGAGGCCACATTTGCCTAACTCACTCACAGCCAGGATACTCCGCTTTGTTCTGTCAGCAAACTCGATTCCCTTTGTCCGTGGCGCTTATCGACCCATCTGAAAGAGTATCGCTGTGAAGCGGCCACAGCTGCCCCTTTATCAACGGTCAAAAGTCTCGAATGATCTGCACTCTCTATCACCACTGTCAATTTGCTGGAGAGGCAGGAATTCGCGAAATTGGGAAAATGATGAAATTGTGAGTAAAGCTTTAAACGCTAGCCACAGGACAAGGCAAGACAGTATCATTTGAGAAGTGCTGAAATGGTAACATGTTGTATTTAGTTACTGCAGCAGCACAGAGGTGAAGGTCAACAGCTAAATACAGCCTCTAAAGCAAAACACAAGCATCTGTGGAACCTCCATTATTCTAATAGCATGACAAACTGCTGTTCACAAGTGCAGTGTACATAACAAACATGCAGCAACCCACAGCTGTGTTGCTATGGAAATATTTTGGTTGCGAGCACAGATGCCTTGCTGCGAAACAAGGTTGAATTAAGACAGTCCATTCTGCTTTATTAATTGTATTTGGAACCATGAATCCAACTTTCACCAAGCATTCTAAAAATACATCACTCCTTGTCTCTGCCTCTGTCCTCACACGGCGGAAGACCATACCATACCCAAACAATCGCCTGAGTGGTTTTAGTATTACATTATAAGCTTTTTCGGACAAGAGTCTGAGTGGATGGTGAATATGTAAACAAATCCCGTCTTACTGCGTCAGTGAGGTTGGGATTTTACAGCTGGAGGCAAATGCATTACACTGCTTCCAAGCCAAAAATCAGAAAACTCTCAACAATTTCACCACGGGCAAGTAAAGGCAGCTGTGTGGGATCAGAGCTTTCACCTTCCCTTTGCTGAAACCGCTCTCATGTCCACACTTGCACGGAGATGAGAATCCCACAGGCGTCTGAGAGCGAGCAGCACACTCATCCCATTTCCCTTTACAATTCCACTAGTGAGCGCTACATGAGTACTTGACTCCATAAACAAGGGTTGCTAGGATTTATAGCTTTCGCTCACACTTCTGAAAATGTTCCTCTCCCTCTCTATTACTGTTCACTCTCATTAACAACCAAGAACAGGGGACTGCTTTCAGATTCCTTCACCGCTCAGAGTTTATTGACAGCATGCAAGCATGGCTGGTTGAATCACTGATCATGCTCACTGTTGGTGCTGCTCTTTTTTCTCTCTCTGTTTCACACACACACACACACACACACACACACACACACACGTGCACACACATACTCTTAACACCTATCCCTCAGGCGTTAAGAGTATGTGTGTGCACGTGTGTGCGTGTGCCTGTGTGAATACCACAGGAGCCTTGCAGTTAATATAAATGATGAGGTTTGTAATAGAATAATTGATGGTGCACTGCAGCATTCCATCACAAGACAACAGACTTAAGTCCAAAAGCATAAGCAAAGGCCACGGAGCTGCAGTTCTGTTTGAGGGAACAGTGTGTATGTCAGTCAGTGACAAGCTGACAAGAACACAGTGCAGAGACACCGGAATAGCGCAGTGAAGTGATGGGAGGACGTCTCAGATCTGCTAATTCATTACTCGAGCCTGCAAAATGAGCATGTAATGCAGTACTTAAAAAATGTGGAAGTAACCATTCCACATTTGTTTGTGTGTATGTGCTTGCATACATGTGGGTAAATGATCCCTTGGTGCAGCGCTTGATGATTAACCTGGCTGTTGACACACCACAGAGGGATTTCAGAACAAAACAATAGGCAGTTATTGTCTCGGTGTACTGGTATAGTTTTCTAAATATACGGCTGAAAGAATAATCATTCATTGCTCACGTCTAAAGGAGGAACATGCTGTTATTAGGAAATGCTAACTGGGGCATTAGTGAGCCATGAGAAGCCGTCACTGTGCAATAATCAGGAAAAGGAGGTTGGAAAATCCCCGAGGTTAAAGCAAAGAGCATAGACATGAGCAAGGGCCACATACACAGCAGACTGAAATGGATGGAATGGCTGATTTTATGTCCCACACAGAATGTTGCAAACATGCCATTGTAAGAAGCCTGTAAAAAGAAATCTCTGCTTGAGGTCACACAAGCATGCGGCAGACGTGTGGGCGTGCATGTGTGTGTATGTACGTGTTCACACATCTGCTCTTCACACTCTCAGCCAGCCAAACCATCCACCAAACTCCCTACCAAACTCCCTGTGTTCCAGGAAACAGTGCTACTAGAAACACACACACACACTCACTCACTCGCAGGCCAAACCACTTCAGATGTGGCTCTCAGGACTCTCTGTGGCACTGTTATTAAAAAAAAAAGAAAAAAAAAAAAGGCCCAATCCTAAAACACACAGGATCAGAGAATCTTGATTTAACTTTCAATTATCGAACTAGCCAAAATATCCAGAACTTGTGTGCTTGAATGTAACTACCACCATCCACTTTATTAGGAACACCTGCATCAGCAAATTACATGGCAGGTCAAGAACTTCAGGTACTGTTCACATCAAACATCTGAACGGTGAAAAATGTGATCTCAGTGACACTGGCCATGGCTCCAGATGGGCTGGTTTGAGTATTTCAGAAACTCCTGATCTCCTGAGATCTTCACACATAACACTCTTGAGTTTACACAGAATGGTGCAAAAAAACAAAAAACATCCGGTGAGGGGCGGTTCTGTGAGTGGAAATGCCTTGTTGCTGAGAGAGGTGCAGAGGGGAATAGCAAGACTGGTTCGAGATGCCAGGAATTCTTAAGGTAACTCTAACCACTCTTACGCACTCTTACGCAACCGTAATCAGCAGAACAGCATCTCAGAACACAACAGCAGAAGACCACATCAGGTTCCACTCCTGTCAGCCAAGAACAGGATTCTGAGGCTACAGTGAGCACAGGCTCCGGACACAATTAAAGACTGGGAAAAAAACAGGCCATTTTTCTCCATTCTGATGTTTGATGTGAACATTTACATAAGCTCTTACCTGTATTATGCATTGCACTGCTGTCACATGACTGCTTAATTGCATGAATGTGCAGGGGTAACTAATAAAGTGGACTGTGAGTGTTATATATATATATATATATATATATATATATATATATATATATATATATATATATATATATATATATATATATATATATATATATATATATATATATATACACACACACACACACACATATATACACATATATATAAATATAAAAAAAATATACATGCACGCACGGGCGCGCGCACACACACACACACACACACACACACACACACACACACACTACTTCCTATGACTAACACAGGAAAAACTATTCCTAGCAGCTAGGGCAGGGCAATATATCAATACAATACTGATATTGTGATAAATCATGTCACAATATGCTCAGCAATCACAATATTGTCTGTATTTATTGTCTGTATAAAAATTACAAACTGGCTGAAAGCTGATTAGAAGTTACATTTTGTACTAAATGTAACATTTTAAACCTGTAAAATGTTCTTTTTGATTTGGAGAATACTTTCAGCAGACATAAAAAAAATAATAAAAATTCAGGATTTTTATTCAGGACTACCTCTTTGTTTTACTTCAGGAGTCTTATATATATATATATATTGTGATCATATATTCATATATATCATTATATGTAATACTTGCAAATGTCATAAAAGTACACTGCCCTCCAAAAGTTTGGAAACGCCTGAACAAAATAGGGTTTTTGGGCAATATCAGCATAAATCCTCTTTAGTTAGTGACCATTTTGCATTGATAATAAGGGACAACACTAGGCATCCGAGCAGTCAGTTTATTCAAACATTGACTTGATAT
>CM040986.1:10275062-10365616 GCA_022985145.1 Pangasius djambal | reverse complement strand
TTTGTGTTGTCCCTTATTATCAATGCAAAATGGTCACTAACTAAAGAGGATTTATGCTGATATTGCCCAAAAACCCTATTTTGTTCAGGCGTTTCCAAACTTTTGGAGGGCAGTATATATATATATATATATATATATATATATATATATATATATATATATATATATATATATATATATATATATATATATATATATACATACATACATACATACACATACATAAAAATTACCCACTATTACTAGCAGTAACAATGACATCAACTTGCACTAATGCATCTCACACTCTAGTTGTTCCACTTCCCCAATTCCCAGCCTTTAGAAGACCAAGCGTCAAGTCTATGCTCTCCATTCATTAATAAATGAGCATCTGTCGTTAAGTTGCCACTTCAATTCTCGGCTCTACGCCATTCTTTGGGCTCTGTGTATTTCAGCTGGACTAAGCGCATTACCTTATCCTGACTGTGTGTGGCTGCTGCTCCTAAAAGCTCCAGCTCTTCCTTAGTCACACCCAGAAAAGAACCACATGGTTAAAGTTACCAGAACCATCACACCCTCCTTGACACTCCCAATGTTATGACTCAGCTTGCTAGGAACAGAGCCTGTTAACCCCTGTGTGTCTGTGGTTTCAGAGTTTGTTGTTGTTATTGCTGTTGTTGTTTTCTCTTAAATCAACTCAACAAGTGACTTTGATGACTTTACTAAAATCTGACATGGTTCATGGGTGGGGTGAACTTTATTGGAAAGTCAGTGTGGGCTTTTAAAAAAAAAAAAAAAAAAAAAAGGACTGCATGTTAATCTTCAGGTAAGAAGAACTTAGGTCTTCAGAGTATTTTAGAATTTATGTCTTCAAGTTAACTCTTCTTTAAAAAAAAAAAAAAACACTACCAGTTTCTTCCTGCAATAATCCTATAAAGCCAAATTTCTTGAAAACTCTATTTACTATATATTGTAACTGATCCATTACTACTCCAGGTAAAACATCTATAATGTAGGCCTATGTTATAGCAAAATATTAAAAGGTGTTACATTACATTAAAACATGGGCAAGCAGAGCAGAAAGCATGGCCTTCACATATTTTGCACATTCATAATTAACCATACATGACCTCATTTTAATGGACTATTAAGAATGCAACTAAGCAGTCATAAAGTCAGCTGTGTTTATTATAATTTCAAGGACGGTTTTTCAGTATAAATCTCCAGACCATTTCTTAAAAAACTCATCATTCAGAGTTTAACTTGAAAGAGCGTCTTCTTAGGGCCACAGACTTACTTCCTGTTTGAGGCAGTGTGTGTGTGTGTGTGTGTGTGTGTGTGTGTGTGTGTGTGTGAGAGAGGGAGTGTGTTTTGAATAGACCATGGCGAGCATGTCATCTCGGTGTCTGCAGTACGTACTAGTCACCCCGGCATGCTTTGTAATTCTAAATTAAATTTGATTATGGTTTAATTATGGTTCAATTTATTTCAATAATAATAATAATTCAGTCCTGGGTTTTGGTTTGGGTTTTGGCAGAGTCAGTCTGATTTTTAGTTTCGGTTTTTGGCCTAGGGCACCCTAAATTTCAGTTCTGCTTTCAGCCAAAATTTTTCATTTTGGTACGTGACTAATACAAATCAGTCATGACTGGTTCACTGATTATCGTTTGCATAACATTAGAAGCAATGACTACGGTATTGAGCTGTGGCATGTCTCTGTATGTTTTTTTGTTTTATTTTTATTTTTTTTTTGCACAGGAATGATCTCATTATCTGATCATGAAATACTGTGCTTAAAAAAAAAAAGTATCCTCTTAAGATGAACACCGGCAGCCATTTTGTATAAGAATTTGTGTGTGAATGACTATGTACCAGTCCTAGAGGTGACAGTATGATAATCAATCAGTAACATGATAAGGAAACCTGAAGTAGTTACACAATTAACTTTATATTGAACTGATATACATAATAACACCACCACAAATAGGTTCCAAAACGATACTGCTTAAACTGTGTTAGAAGATATGCTACAAGCTTTCAAAATTAAATAACAGGGTACCTAGTAAAAAGTAAGCTCTTAGTATATTCTGTTTAAGATACACTAGTAACAGTCATCATTAGTAATTTTACTATTAAGTATTCTGTAGTATTGGGTATTATGGTACAAAAGTATTTCGAAGAACTTAGCAAATATTTACTGTATTGCATATTCTGTCTTATGTACTTAAGGCCAAAGGGACTTCAGAGAGCCACAGTTCTGTCAATCAGAATAAGTGTGTCAGGGCTGTGGAAATTCTGGAGCAAAGTGGATTAGGGCAATATAGCTAACCAGCGGTCATAAGCTGGAGGGGAATGGTCTAACACTAACGCATGTTCGCCTGTGCTCTGTGAGCAATTAATAGCTATGAGAAGGTGCCCAAAAGTGATATGATTAAAAAAAAAATAATAATTTTTTAAATTATATACACATCTTACACCTCTTTCAAAATATGACCACAAAGATGATTGACATGAGAAGTAAACAAATCTTTGTCGCTCGAATTACAACAAAAGTAACTAACAAATAAGCTTATGGCCACCAGTCAAAATCATTACACCCTTTCCTTAAACTGTGTGGAGTTGTTTAGCAAACATGTGCACTGTGTAACATACTGCTATCTATTAATAAATGAACAAAAGTACTCGGCCTGAAACCATAATTACATCATTACCTTCATATATTCTTTTATATCTTTAAAAACAATTTGTTCTGTTATTTGTACACAAATATTTGACTGGTTTTGTTTATGGTTGTGTGATGAAACAAAATGTTTTAACAGATTGGCTCCATTTGAGGTTTGATATTAAAAAATGGTTATTTTTCCACAACTATTCAAATGTTTGCAATTAACTGAAGAGGGGAAAATGGCCAGTTCCTGTTAAACGCAATAACGGAAGCAGTTTGATGCAACGGCCACTTACAAAAGGCACCAGCGTGTAAAACAGGCGTGTGTGTGTGTGTGTGTGTGTGAGTGTGTGTGTGAGAGTGTGTGTGTGTGTGTGAGTGTGAGAGAGAGAGAGCTTTTGGAGAACACGGATGACTGATACAGTGACTCTAAACAATAGCTGTGGGGTGTGTGTGTGTGAAAGAGAGAGATAGAGAGAGAGAGAAAGAAAGAGACAGAAAAAGAGAAACAGAGAGAGACAGACAGACAGACAGAGAGAGACAGAGAAAGAAAGAGAGAGAAAGAAAGAGAGAGAGAGAGAGAGAGAGGATGTGGGAAATGAACGCACTGCCGGAAATATGACCCTCTACAGTAAAGGTAAACAGAGCACAGTGTGCGACTCTTCATGGTACTGAGGGTAAACTGGACACAGCCACATGACTCAGGTTAGCTGTTACCGGTAACTGATTTGACAGTTTGACAGCACGCGCAGCTGCAGCTCCAGGCTCATTTCGGCTGCTATTGTCTGCTGGCTGCTCGTGTATAAAGATATAAAGGCGGCTGTGTTCAGCTCCTCCGTAGCGCGAAGCCGAGCGTGGCCCTGTGTGTTTATTTCTGGAAGCTCCGTGTCTCCGCAACATGGCCGACACACACACACACACACACACACACACAGCCTACATTGTTATTGTTAGCTCGCTCTGCCTTTCTCCTCTGAAGACCCAACACATGGACCTTGCTAGGATAATACAGACTATTTTGAACATTTTCAACGAAAAGAAAACAACAAAAAAAGAGGTCTACGAAATAAACAGAAGAATGGGACCCGACTGAGTCGCCTTCAGTACTTACCATCTGATGATGGTGACCGTATGGGATATTAGTCTCTTGAAAAAAGGCACTGAGGGCTGTCTGTAACGAGAACACACACATAAACACGCCTGGGTGCTTCACTATACACAGCAGTGGCTTTCATTTGCAGACAATACAGTAACCTGGATTCACAAACTAGTCTACATAATCATCATAATCATCATCCTCATCCTAAAGTCACAGGTTATTAATGTGCGGCTCTGCAGAGCTGCTCGTTGGCATGCATGTCATCCTGTAGTCAGAGCAGTGGTCATCTCCACTGCATAAAGACACTGCGAGCAGGAACAGCGAGCCACGAGGAGATTATTGTGTTTAATCTGGAGCACAACAGAAACACTCGGATAGCAGCCACTACACTAGATTCTCCATTTGTCTTCTTATACACATACACATACACATACACATATATCCTCATATAAATCCAAGCGAGAAAAAAAAAAAACAAAAAAAAAAACAAATGTGTATTTACAAAGCGACACTTTAATAACCTGGCCCTGCTCACACACTGGAAGCTGTAAATATTCTATTATTATTCTATTATTATATTATGTATTTAGTGTACTGTATTAATGCGACAGGGCGGTGTGAAGAGCGCGAGCGCTGAAGCCGTCGCCACATAAGCACACATAATAAACAATGTCGTTAGCGTAGTTACCCTCTTACCTCAAACTGCCAGTGTGCCGCTTGCAGAAGCTGTTTGGCCTGATCTGCGGCGCATCCAGCTGTCAGGACGAACTGGTTTATCATCACTTGATGTTTTAGTTCATCCATGTTCGCCGGAGTGTATTTCCGAGCCGCGGACGGTAGTGTTTGGTCTGGGATTCAATTTTTCCGATGATGTTTCTCCCCTTTCCTTTCTCAGTCGTCCACCATTACAGCCGGCTGAGCAAACACAAATATTTACTGTAGGAGCGCTGGGGTAAGAGCCTGCCTCTGACTGACAGCGCCACGCAGCCAATAGGAGACGAGCTAAAAGGTGGGAATTGTAGGCTAACCTAATCCCGTTTGTACATTTCCCCGTCGTCGAAACGGAGTTTCTCTAAATGAATACAACACACTCACACGCGTAGTTTAATATATTACTCAGAATCGATAAGGTTATTATTCACGTTGGGCATTTTACATTTCCAGTAGGTATACACGAGTAAGTTTCGGGTCCACATTGTTTTCTTGAGGACTCCATTTCCCAGCAGGCCACTCTTTGTTTGTAAAATCCTGTAAGGCTGAATTTTGTGAATGACGGCTACTCCCGTCCAATTCCCATCCGAGTTCTGCCACTACCTTGCCAAATATGGTAAACAAATCTTCCAAGACCAATTGAATTGCGTGGAGCGACATAAAAGTACAAAGGCACCATGGAAAGTGCTTTAGAGGTGACTATCTTCCACCACATTTGCGCAGTCCCGTCAATGTTTATATTATTTTACTGCTTCAGAACAGACGTGTATATTTAACCGCGGAGGCTGCGTTATTGGGAAGCGACTTACTACAGTAACACATGTAACGTGTAAAGTAATGTGTACCAAAACGTTGTTTAGTTCTTAAAAAAAAAAAAAAAGATTGCTCAATAGGTGTGTTCATTTTAATTAATCACCCATGCCAGTACGGCTCTGACAGTAGTTCCGGCTGTAATTCAAATTATTTATATAATACGTTTATATTAATGCGCTCATTCAATTATGTAGTAGTTTCCATAGTAACCGCTCATTCACAAAGACTTGTATGGGAGAAGCTCCACATAATCTAAGTCTAAAAATAAACAGATTAGCACTCATTAATATGGTGAGGTTTTCTGTAAGAGATGTCTCCTCACGTACATTCATTTCACATTTATGGAAGGAGTGTGCTATCAGTAATTTTTTTTGTCTTATTAACTTCAAGAATGAGAAAAAAAAAATAATGAGAGAAAAACAGGGTCTGGTCAGAGATTGATTGTTTATATCTGTTATAACATCAATGACAACAGGATCTTGCCTCGTGGACGTTTCATAACAGAAATGTAACTATAAACGGTTAAAAATGACATGACGTGTCACTCATTAATAAATGAAAAATGGTAATGGCTGGGAACTTACTGTGGTATACGAGGAATAAAACACTTCGGGCCGTGCTGTTACAGAAAATAATCCACGTAATACATAACGTGTGTGTTTCTTAGCAGTAATTGCTGTAGTAATTCTTATTACCCGAGAACAGAGCCTATGCATTGAAAGCTTGCTTGAATGTAATTGATCGTGATGTGCTGGTGCTGCACTGGTTAGTCTCCTTATTTACTACATATCCCATAATGCTCAGCGCCATGAACTCACGTCTCGCGGGGTTGCTCGTGTTGTTTCCAACGTTGAGTCTGGATCACTGCTGGAGTGTTGTTTATATTGAGCGTATATATAATTTAAAAAAAAACAAAACATCTTTTGTTTGTCTGCAAGTGGATGTTCAACATATTTTATTTTTAGCCTCTGTAGGATAGAACTGTTCTGGATCAGCGATGAACGGAACATTTTTAGCAGGAAAGATGGGAATGCATCTCTAACGGTGGAAAGGAACATTAGCCAAATAAGCGTGAAGCAGCCTGCCAAAAAAAAAAAAAAAAAAAAAAAACAGCCTCCTTCCTGCTTCCTTATAGATCCAGGCTTTTCATCTGGACGTTACTGCGTAATCATGGGCTCAATACTTAGTCGAAGAATTGCTGGAGTTGAAGACATCGATATTCAAGCCAATTCCGCTTACAGATATCCTCCCAAATCCGGTAAGACTACTGTTCACTACATCCAGTGACATGCAAACGACATGCAAAGTCTGGCTAAGCACTCAGAGCTGACTAATAGCTTAGCACTCATCATGGATTATGGGGGGAAAATCCTTACTTTTGTAAGGACAAGGTGATTTCAGGCATCAGATTTGTCACACAGTATGTCTGGGGCTCTCAAACTTTTTGCAGACAGGGATCTCTTTCAGCAATACAGACACATTATCAAGGATTCAAATGTTAGACAAAAGGAGTATGTTTCTTTCTTTATTAGAGCCATTATTTTTTTATGACTGAAGCACATAACTGAATGACATTGTTTTTAAATTGTATATTTATTTGTTTTTTTAAGTTAAGCTTTAATCTACAAAATTAACAATGTTTTTGTGAGTAACAGTGTGACTAGCAGCAAGCGAGCACTTAATTAGTCTTCTAATTATAATCATGTCATTAAAATCGTAGCAAAAATACTAACTGTTAAACCATAACAGTAGTAGTGTTAATAGTGAACTCCATCACAATCACAGATCCCTGGCTGTCATGAAACTCTGGGTGTCTCTGGACCCCACTGTGAAATCCACTGATTTATATCTTGCATGCCGCTCTTTCAGTTCCACCTGCGGCAGCCGGAGTGCAGCACAGTTTGATGATTTACCTGCTTAAACTTGACAGTGAATGAATGAGACAGGAATTTCAGCGTACTGTGCTGGACTCCAGCTCTCTAGGACCACTAGGAGTTCACACGATTCAGATTTTCTGCAGTTCACCAGTCGTCTTTGTGTCATGCAATTAAGCCCACATTCATGCTCAATATTTCAATTTCAAATTACAGGAAATTATTTCACCAGTCACTTTTTTATGGGAGGCCAGAAATTTGACACGCCCCATCCTGAGGGATATCTGTTTGGAGAAAACATGGATTTGAATTTTTTAGGCAACAGACCAGTTCAGGTAAGAAAACCGAATGATTTCAGTTGCCCTGTAAAATCCCTGTAAAATCCTGATATCAAACTATTTCCTTTCACATTGTCCTAGTTTCCCTATGTGACCCCTGCACCTCACGAGCCTGTGAAGACCCTGAGGAGTCTAGTGAACATCAGGAAAGACTCTTTACGGCTTGTTAGGTAGTCCCATTTAGCATCTTGAGACCGTTTTTTTTTTTTTTGACACTAAAAGACAGAAAGCTTTAGATGTTATCTTTGTCCCTTGTTATCAGGTACAAAGCTGAAGCTGAAAGCACCGCAGAGGAAGCTGGAAATCCGGGAGTTTTGTACGGCGTGGAGTTTTACTTTGACACTGACGCCAGGGTGGCCATCACACTATACTGCCAGGCTTTTGAGGAGTTTTCTAATGGAGTAGCAGTGTAAGTACTCTTTACAGTAAGCTAGCCAAATTCCACAGCGTGTTTCTACATTGTAAACGCACTCATGATACATTATGCCCAGATGCTGCAGGTGTTCATGGGATTGTTACAGGTCAAAGGAAGCATGTAGGTCATGTGATTATGCACAACATACAGTAGTCTCAAAGACCTGCCTTTGTTACCCGAGCCCAAAGAAATACAACACTACTTTAGTCAGCTTCAGCAATGCCATGGAAACTGCAGCACATACACAAATACTTCTGAGCTTATACATAACCCTCAGCAGTCATAAAACACTTATTTGATTTAGATATCATCTATTATATGTTATATGCAGAGTGATGGCTACTGGTACATTTAAATGTAGAATAGCACTGTGCTGTAACATTAGGCTGAGTAACTCCAACATTTTTATAATGATAATGTTTGTTTTTAAGCTATACTCCAAAAACACCAGCTATGGCATCTGAGACAGTCTGCTGTAAGAGAGGGATAAACCAGCAGTTTTCTCTGCCGTCTTTCAAGATTGATTTCACTAAATGGAAACCAGAGGAGGTGAGAATCATAAATATTGAACATGTCAGCTTTGCTAATTGCTGTGTATTTCTAAAACTAATTTTCACAAATTACCCTCATAAGTTATGGATTGTTTCTTTTAAATGTTTCACAAAACAATCTCATTATAGATCTTGTACTGCAATAGCTGTATTTCTATCAGACAAGCGATAGATTTACTGGAGCCAGGATGCTGTGCATATTGCCTGGGCCTGGGAAAACCACTTAAAAAGGGCCCCAAGGAAACACACACACACACACACGCACAACCCATGAAACGTAAATGGCTATAATCAAACTACAGCTCATTCTAATGTGATATTCATTATTGCTAACATACACTACATGATCAAAAGTATGTGGACACCTGACTGTCACACCCATATGTGCTTGTTGAACATCCCATTCCAAAACAATTAATATTCAGTTGCTCCCTCATTGGAGTTATAATAACCTCCACTCTTCCGGGAAGGCATTCTGCTAGATTTTGGAGCGTGGCTGTTGGGATTTGTGTTCATTCACCCACAAGAGCCTTAGTGTGGTGAGGTACTGATGTCGGATGAGAAGGCCTGGTGCACAGTCAGTGTTCCACTTCATCACAAAGGTATTCAGCGGGGTTGAGGTCAGGGCTCTGTGCAGGCCACTCAAGTTCTTCCACGTCAGCCTTGGCAAACTGGGTCTTTATGGGCCTTGCTTAGTGCACAGGGACATTGTCATGCTGGAACATGTTTGGGCCTCTTAGTTCCAGTGAAGAGAAATTTTTAATCTTACAGCATACAAAGACATTCTAGACAATCGTGTGCTTCCAAAGCAACAGTTTGTGGAAGGCCCACATATGGGTGTGATGGTCAGGTGTCCACATACTTTTGGCCATATAGTTTATATAGTCCGTCTATTTTCCTTTCTTTTTTGTGCACCTGACTTATGCAACTTCTTAGCAAACATAAACAAAAGTAACTAATAGCTAGAGACCGTCTACATATGAGAAAATGTCTATTTAGCCACAAGGGGGTGGGTGTGGAAGCTCTTTCTGCGAAAATGCAGCAGAACAAACCATTTTCCAAAATTGGGGAAATAACGTATTAATAACATACAAAATTGGGGAAATTAACATATCCGATGAGTTGCAACTGATGCATAGGATGACATTTCTGGCCATTATAGTTTGATTAGTTTGATTGATATCAGACAATGTGGACTGTTAAACCCTCCTGGGCGCCTGACCCAGCACAGGCCCAGCCCAGCTTCCATGGTCATCCCCCTGTGACAGCAGGGCTGACTGGAGTAACAGTGCCCACTGTACTTAGTACTGTGGATTCTTCAGACATATTCTCTCAGACCTATTTTTCTTTTAATTTGATTATAAACCCTGAGACTTTTTTGGCAATGGAAAGATTTTGTATAAAAGATTTCTGATGATTTAAAGTTGCACAAACTCTTCATCTTTTTTCTTAGCTGAACTTTGACCTGGACAGAGGTGTTTTCCCTCTGGTGATTCACGCAGTTGTGGATGATGGAGATGGTAGGTCTTACAATTGTAATAGGAAAATTCTATGTAAAAATGTCATGATTAATTGTACTAGTCCATTTGATCAATATTCTTTGCTGTTACAGATGTCGTTGGACACGCTCATGTACTTTTAGCAGCATTTGAACGGGTATGCACTGAGTTTCCTGGGTCATGTATGAGTATTAAATGGCATTATTGAAGAAGAACAACTATTAGTTTTGATCCTTTCACTCATATGTCTTAAAGACATGGAAAAGTAAATAGAAAATAGCTGGAATTTGGTTTCATCTACTGATATGCGGTTGGGTTGTCAAAATATGAATATGGGCTCAAACCTGGATGCTAGTTTATAGACAGTTGTAGTTTGGGGGAGGGTGAGAGGGTGATATTATTTAAAAAATGTTTACATAAATATTCAAGTTATTAAAATATTTTCTTTGCCCTGCTGACATTTAGATGTGGGCAAAATATTTTTGGATTTTGTGTGAAATTTGTGATTGAGCATTGAGAGTCCTTTTTATTTTCAGGTTTTCTTTCGCATTTGATTTTGTTTCTTTTTGTTTCTTTTCGCACAGCATGTCGATGGCAGTTTTTCAGTGAAGCCTTTGAAGCAGAAGCAAATTGTAAGTGTGGTTTAAGTGTGGTCACTGTTACTTCATACAGATTGTAGTCACTATTGGGAATATGGAAATATGTTTCTTATTTACTCGCTCACTTTTTGCGTTTACTCCTCAATCTTTCACCATATGGAAAGAGATAGCAGCTAAACTAAGAAATCTAATGAAACCCATGTCGACCATTTAATAACTACTACTACATTTCGGAGCCTCAGTCGGAGGTAGAGTGCATGGAGGCATTTGACATTATAAAACTGTGTCTGAGTTGCATTCACTGCATACAAGGGTTGTTGTCAGCCAAAACACTTCAGGGCAAACACAAACTTACTGCCCACCTCCTGTCCCAGTGTACATAAGCTCTCGTTGTACTGATGCCATCATGCAGGTTGATCGCGTCAGCTACCTGCTCCAGGAGATTTATGGCATCGAGAATAAGAACAACCAAGACACAAAGGTAAATCAAGCCACTGTACCAAACCAATGACATATCGGAATGTCAAGGAAGCAATAACCCATGTGCCTTCACTAATAATTTACAGCTAGCTGTTAAAACAGAGGTGTCTGTGTCCTTAATCTTTGTGTTATATGACAGCATTTTTATTTTCCCATCAGTCTGTAGAGGATGAGAACAGTGACAACAGCAGTGAGTGTGTGGTGTGCCTGTCCGACCTGCGCGACACACTCATTCTCCCCTGCAGGCACCTTTGTCTCTGCAATGCGTGTGCTGACACACTACGTTACCAAGCCAACAACTGCCCTATCTGCCGACTGCGTGAGCATCTCATTAATCAGTGCATACACTTGTGCTGTATTGGCTGGTTATTGAAACGGGCCCAATAATCTTTTCTTATCATGATAATGCATTTCACACAGAAGTCAGGCAGAGTGCTCCAGAGCTCTAGAGTGCTGAAAATGTCTGTCTGTGTTTTCTCCATATTGTCTGTATTTATATTAATTGGATGTGGTTGTGAATGGCTGGTTTTGTTGATGTGTGCAGTACATCCTGTGTAATTGACTTTTGAAACACACTGACATCTGCTGGACAGTATTAGTATATTGTTGGGCACAGCGTACCATTTCAAAAGGTTCGAGGGAATTCTTAGTTATTCCTTGAGAAACATTGTCTTTTGTAAAGTGGCATTAGATTCATGTATATGTGGGTAACTTTCATAAAAGATTAGCACTCATTTTTATTGGGCCAGGAAAAGTTTACACTTGGTTTGACGAGATATTCAGGTTTGTGTGTTTGTAGTGGTATGTGTTTAAGGTTTAACTATTGTAGATTTCAAAAGTTACAAAGTGTTAGTTTTTCAGAGTGATAGTGAAAAAACTATAGAAAGCCCCTGTGGCGAATCCAGTCAAGCAAATGAGAAACAAAGCCCTTTTATTAAACATTTGTAAATGTTTACCTCTTTTGTTGCTAAAATGAATCTGGTAACATTTGGACTGCTTGTAAAGAGGGCGCAACAGCTGTGTTTGCTTATTTGTAGTGCATTTATTCGTGTTCTCTTGTCCTTACATGGCCTTCTTCTCTTCTTCACTAGCCTTTAGAGCACTGCTACAAATCCGTGCAGTGAGGAAGAAGCCTGCTGGAGTGCTCTCCTCTGTCCCCTTCAGTCCGGTGCTATCTCAGAGCTCAGACAACACAGAGAATTCGGTATAAAACTATGCAGAGTTTGAATTTGTTTTTTTTTTTTTGTTTTTTTTTCTATCCTCTGTAGTCATGGCCTTAACACATGGACTCCTTTTCCCCCTGTGTTTAGAAAATAATATCAACGGGCCTCTGTGGAATCATATCTGCAATTTGATTCAAACATAATCAGTGATCTGACAGTGGTTTGACTCACATTTTGACCTCTTATATTGGATTACAGAACTCGGAGAACATCCCTCCAGGCTACGAGCCTGTGTCCCTGCTGGAGGCCCTGAACGGCGTGCAGCCTGTGTCTCCTGCTCTGCCCTCAGCCCCGCTGTATGAAGAGGTCCAGTACTCAGGAGAAATGGGTGACCCACTGACCCTGAGCTTGAAGCAGCAGAGCACCGTGGAGCTCAGTGCGGATCCAGCAGCCCTGAAATCCAAACTCAGCAAGTCACCAGATGGGTAATGCTATAATCATGCAACTGTTAAATATAGCAATCCATTTTTGCTGTAGTGATTTCTTTATTGCCATTATTATGCTGACTGTTCCCATTTATATGTTATGCTATGAATCACTGCATAACAACAAGAACAATAATCAATTATTTGATTTAAAAAAAAAAAAAGAGCTGAAATAAAAATCAACAAAATATGAATAACAACAAAATATGATGAATAAATGGTAACCAATATCAAATAAATAAAGATAAGAAAACTAAAACATCACATCTAATTAAAATTCATTAAAAAGTTTGGTTAAGGCTACAGCTAAAGGAGGGTCGTAAATATTTATGTTGCATGTTTTTTTTTTTTTTTGGCATGTTGAATTGTGCAAGAAAGGTTTTCTGCAGTAAGAATGGCAAAAACACATGAACTCACACTTTTCCCAATCAGATTCAAGCCACAGCCGTGTCTGATGTCAGATTTCTGACCTCAGTTTGTCTAGTGAAATCGTGTTTCCTGTTTATTTTTCTATCATTCAGTATGCGGCACATTTTGACACCAGAAACATGCAGCAAGAGGAGTGCTGTGTGTGGAAAAACAGCACAAAGACATGCCAGGGCAGGACAGTAACTGGGCCTGGGTCTTTGTTTAAAAACTCATTTTTGTTGCTGTTGTCTGTGTTGAGTATTTTCAGAACCATGATTGTCCATTGCCCATATGGAAGTGCAAGTACAAATGCAAGTAAAGTCTGAAAATCCTAATCAGATTTGGTCAGATATAATTTGCATTGCTGACACACAGTCTAAAAATAAATAACATTTGCCCCTTTGTGTGGCAGGGAGTTGCATAACAAGTGCAAAGAAGCTTTAAGCCTTCTTTTATGAGTGCGTACATATATGTTATTTTCTGCAGGTCTACACGCTCCCCCACGTCTCCTATCCAAGAGGAGGAGGATGAGGAGCATCTGTCTGATCTGTCTGATGCTCAGCCTCGCCCTGTGCGGCCCTACAGTCCAGCTCCCACTGAGGTCTGCCTGCATCATCTCGCCCACACACAGCATCACTGCTCTCTCACGTTTTATTAATAACCTCATATTCTTAACCTATACTGTCGTAGTACTTTATTGATTAGATCATGAAAGGAGGCTGTTTAGAATTTGTCTGGCAGGACTTTTTTTTTTCCATCTGTGGCCAAAGATTCACTGGAAAATAAATAATAATAGATTTTTATTTCACAAGAAAGTCTCATACATGGAATGCATCTCAGAGTGCTTTAAATAATATTTAAATACAGATAGGTGACAGTTTAAAGGAAAAACCAGCATAGAGTCTGTTAATATGTTGTGCTTTGGCACAGATTCTACATGTCTGTGAAACTGTACTCGATTGATGAAATGCCATTCTCCCAAAAGATATTCTGTCAAATGGTGTTTTGATGACAGCAGACAGTTCCTGTTGGTGTTTAACTGAGTTAAGATGTGGTGACTGTGAAGGCCATAGTATATGATTTACATCATTTTCATCATTACATACTCATCAAACCATTCAGTGAGACCTCGTACCCTGTGCATATACTTAAATAGGTTCTCATAGCGCTTCTTTTTTTTTTTTTTTAAATCTAGAATCGTCCTATTATAATTTCAATAGGTTACTGGTGTTAATGGACAGAATATGTTACATAAGATAAAAGAAAATGAATCGCCTGTGTCCCGGTCAGAAATTGAGTTTGACACCCCTGACTTAGCTGTATATGGCCATAAAAATAAATAAATAATTCTTCATTATGATACAAACATTATATTTCATTGGCAAGCATGATTGTAAAAGATGCCCAGCAGACATTCTGACTGCACCCCAAATAAAGACACGCAAAATCCAGTCCTGATGTGGATGGTGGCATTATCATCATGGAAGACCACTCCCATCACGATAAGATAAAGGTGATTAGTGACCCTCCACTCTAGGGGGAAAAGTGGAGCCACACTATACCAAAAAAAAAAGCCTAAAACGACAGAATCGCTGTTTTTCTTTTAATTTGTCACCTGTCTATAACACTTGGAAAGAAATAGGACAATGGAAAATATCTGAAATAAATAATTAAAGCAAACATATGACATAATTGATATAAATAAGAACGAAGGGAAAGTATGAATTTAAGACATATAGGTCATTTTTATTCTTTGTACATCGGGGTGAAAGAGGCTGCAGGTTCTTTTTATAACTGGCTCATTCAGTAAGATAAGGAAACACACTGGTATCAAAAGGCACTGTTGTAACTATGTACATTATTGTTTCAGCTGCTCAGTGCTCTAAAGCTGTTTTGTCCTTCCCCCCACCACACCTAGGCGACAGTAGATGGGGTAGAATCAGATCCAGGATCCCCTAACACAGGTGAATGTGCATGGGAGAGGAAGTAGATTATTTTATTCAGTTATCCAGCACTGACAATGAGAATAACCTGTATTATGATTAAAATGTGATGTGTAACAGCCCTTTGTGCGCGTGCGCGCGCGTGTGTGTGTGTGTGCGTGCGCGTGCAGGTTCAGAGGGCAGGTCTATGGGGGTGTCTGTGAGCGAGATCCTGCAGGACTGCCATAGTGCACGCAGCAGCCTAAGCCGCACGGAGAGCGATCCCTCAGCAGACCTGGCACTGCCTGGTGAGTGAGCTCTCCTTCATCATTACCTTCATACTCCACACACACGTCCGCCATCAGCCCCTAAACATTCTCTCCAGTGCACTGCTTCTGTACAAGCTGCAAACTGGTCTTACACTTCCTTCCTGTGTCATTATTTACTTCAATGTTTAGTCCCTTCCTGTGTCAATATTTTTTCAGCAAGTGTGCAAATGTGCCCCTTGTTTTACTTCTGGTTTCTAACATATGGTTAGTTTTTAGTAGGGCTGTTGAAGTTAACACATTATTAGTCCTTAAACACCTCTATTTTTAACAATAGATTCTAGTATAATTGCTCAAATGCTGCAATTTATGATTGAATGATTGAGAAAACAGCAAGTAACAGTCAATAACCATGATTACCTTAATGTTACCGTACATTATAATGAGAAAAATTGCTTTAAACAAGTGGCGCTGTGCTGGAGCATGATCCAAACATTCCGTTTATGAAATGTTGAAAAGAAAGGTTCAGATAGTGTAGGGAACATTATTACATTATTATTATATACAACTTTAGATTACAACATCTTTACAGCGCAGTGCATTTCACTGTGCCCTAAACTTCCAAATGTTGTGCACTTGAAAGACTGTCCACCAAACACTGCAGAACTGTTTAAAAAAACAAAAACAAAAAAAAAAAACACTTACTTAGAGTCAGTGTTGACCGAATAAAATGTTTTTATTAATTTAGATAAAATAACACATTTAGTCATGATAAATTAGGGCTGTCAAACTATTAAACTATTTTAACTCCACGCTGGATTGCTTATAATATATTTGATGTTTGACTGATTTTGGCTTTGACTTACTTTTACAGTCTGATGCTTGTGTGCTTCTGTGCTGTTCTGTCTCCTAACTTTCTCTCTGTTAATCTTACCTGAACTTACACTCAACTTACTCAGCATCTGAGTCCTGGTCTACTGCTGTTGAGGAATGTTCATAACGGTATGTAGGAGTAGTACCTCGAGCGACCTCGAGCGATCACTTCAGCTGCTTTTACTTTAGTCTTGTTGCATTAACAGCCTATGTCTTTTGTTTATTTTGTTCAGCTTTTAAACTTTTAACAGTGTTGTACTTATAATAGCTACCTACATTTTTCAGGGTCATCAGGGTCCATTGAGAGTCTGAAGAGTCAGAGCACCAGCAGCTCCATCCAACCTTTGCTCTGCCTCCCCAGTAGCCTGTGCATCGAGGACGAGCTCCTCAGCCCCTAGCAGCACTACGTTCCTGTGTGCCTCTGCATTAGCCTTTCTGCTTCAGTCAAGAGTCTCCTTCTAAGAATAGCACAATCACTAATGTTTCTTAAAAGCTATTAAGAAACACCATTGTTCATTCGAAAGGCTCAGACTAATGTCCCTCTGCTTTGAACTACAGATCTCCCAAACACTGACACTCCTTTCACTTGAGTCTTGTGTATTTTAGTGTCTTCCAAACAATCATTGAAGCAGAGGTACTTGATTCATAGTCCTGAAGAGGGCTGGCAAAGTATCACTGATGTTCCCAAACTAATGAACAAATATCTCACTGCTTTGACACATCTCTAATTGTAATGATTTTATTTATAAGACACTTTTTTTTTTTTTTACAGTGATAGTGCAATCATGTACGGTCCAATCAGTTTAAGTTTTTTTCCTAAGTTTTTTTTTAAATCTATTGTTAAGTGAGTGCTAAGTCTCTTTCTGCAAGATATCCATCAAAATATCTGTCTCTCAGTCTCTGTCCTTGGTCAAAGTGTTCAAATTTTGGTCAAATTGTAAGCACTTCATTGAGCTTTAGTAGTTGACTTAACATTAATGGGTGTTTTTATTTCCATAAAGGATCAGGATGCATACTAAGCCTAGTCCTAGACTAAAATGTTTTGAGCATTTTGACATGTGTATTTTGGCCTAGGGTTAAGCTTTAAACTCTGACTAAAAGCCAGTCTAATTTGTCAGAACCATGGCTTTTTAGTGATTCACTGCTTCTATGCTCTGTAGAATGAATATTGTATATTTGTATGTAGTTAAATCATTTTATCATAAAGTGCTGTACACAAATGCTTCCTGCTGTCCTGTCATTTAAGCAATCTCAGCATGCTGGACCCACAATACAATCTTACAGAGATCACACACGGTGCTAGAAGCAGGCAAGCTGGAATTGACCTTTCTGAAATGTAAGTAATGAAAAACCTTGAAAGCACTTCTTTTTTGGTTCAGAAAAACAAAAGAAAGAAAAGACCTTTAATCTAAAGTTATTAAGCAAAGACACAAGTGTGTGCTTGACAATCATTCTGGAATACTCGCTGAAAATAAAAGGATAATTGAATAATAAGGGTATAATAATAAATAAGGAGCGAGCAGTAACGGTTTACTGCGGCAAGGTGGCGCTGTGACTCCACCCTCAGCAACGTGATCGCGCGCACGAAAGAACGCGCTTGTCTATTGAACAAGCATGCATTATACATGTTTTGTGGTCATTATTGGTTTTATGATTAAAATAAAAGATTAAAAGTCAGATCAGAGAAAGTGTAATGGGGAGGGGTTAGTGGAGTGCATGTGCAGGGTGTACTGGGACAGGAAGCAGGCTGCCTCAGAGTCGGAGGCGGGCAGTGTGGCGGGCGGCCTGCGCGCGCGCTGCCTCGTTTAGCGCCTTTCCTGCAGACTTGGCGCGTGACTTCACCAACGGCTTCACCTTATAGCGCGCAATGTGAGAAGTCTGTAGTGGTGTCGAAAAACAGCGCTTCACACACACATGAATACTTAACCCCAGCAGGTCTAGTGCATGCAGACGTGTAGTCTGACAGTACTGAACCCAAACAGCGCTGAATTAACACAACCTCTACAGTGTTAACTGTGACAGTGGGTACTGGTCTCCAGCTGGACATCGCTCTTAATATGTGTTGTAGCACTTAATATCGCTGTAACTCTGAAGTGAAGTGCGTCAGTGTGCTGCATCATGTTGAACCCCAGGAGCTGCTCCTTTCCTTCACGAGCTTAATTACACCTGTACTTCTGAAATGATTAAACCTATTGATTGTCCAGCTAATGCATTCTTACCCAAGTATCCCGGGCTCTTTTGTGTTTTTGTGCTTGTATTCTGGTAAAGACACTCCCCTCGGTGTATTTTCTCCACACTGCGATACGCGACACTCGCGGCTCAGTGAGCCAATCAGAGCGCGAGCGCTTTTAAAGGGCCGTGAAGAGCGCACGCGACCGTTTTAAAGTCTGACTCAGTTTCCTGCATTGTGGACCATGACACTTTGGACGTGCTAGTCTTGAGGTGGATCTAATTTCTTTCGAAGAAGAATGGAGTGACTGAATTTCAAGCATCACGACTCAGGCTGTGCTGCTCGTCTCCTTCAGAGTGCATGCACTTGTTGCGCTTCCTCCGCCTCCATCTAACGGACTGGCACTCATCCATCCAGGGAAGGAGCTTCGCAACAGGTTCACATTTTCCCCATCACCGAGGTAGGTAAGTAAGCCTAATGCCTGTTTCCTTTTTTTTTTTTAGTTACTTTTTTGTAATGCTACACACATAACTGTATGACATAATTATACATTTAGAATCAAAATTCATGCAAAAATGCAAATTCAGATTTTTAGCACGCGCAGGTGTAATGTGCGCGGGTTTTGTTTTAGGGCTCTTGATCCGAAATCCGAGACGTGTTTAAAGAAAAGGCGATCGTGTCCCGATCACAATGCCCGTGTTAACGAGTCCAGAGATCGCCAAGAAGTTCAAGGAGAAATGGATGCTGCTGCATCCGGAGGATCAGGAGGACGCGGGCGGCGCTGTGAGCTTTGATGACAGTCTGACGAGCCTGCACTGGCTGCAGAACTTCTCCATCGTGAGCGCGGCTCCGGACAGAGCGCCCGGGTTCGGCTGGCGACCGCAGCAGCTCGTGCACGCGCCGGGTGGCACTGAGTCTCCCTCCAGCCCTCCCGCCGGTGACACGGCCGCCTCGGGCACTGCACACACACCCGGAAATCCCGCCGCCTCCTGCAGCAAGCTGGCCGGAGCGAGCGCCTACACGCCGATGTACGGGCACAGCGGAGCTCAGCCGCATGAGGAGGTCGATTATAAAACCAACCCGCATGTGAAACCGCCGTACTCATACGCCACGCTCATCTGCATGGCCATGCAAGCCAGCAAGAAGACCAAAATCACCCTGTCCGCCATCTACAGCTGGATCACCGAGAACTTCTGCTACTACAGACATGCCGAGCCCAGCTGGCAGGTAAATGCCATTTATACTGTGTTCTTCTACAGTTAAAAAGTTGAGAAGCTCTTTACAAACAACAAGTGGTTCATCGTCAGGGCATGACAGATGAACGCCTGTAGTTACTTTTAATGGAATAAATATTATATGAGACGGCGGGAGAAAAAAAAAAGAACAGCTCTGCTGATTTTAGTCCATTAGTCCATCAGCTCTGCTGATTTTTTTTTTATTTTTTCCATTGCCAGTGTGGTAGTAATAGTGACATTATTTATATCACTTTACTTCCGGAGTATAAAGGCAGCTCTACAGAGATAGTATAAATACAGATAGTGTAATTGGTTTCTATTCTAATTTATCTCTAGTCAGGGCTATGTGTATTATATGGGATAGACTTGTGTGCTTTAATCTTTTGGTAATAATGTACATATAGGAAAAATAAAATTGAAATATAGGGTATTATTTATTTTCAATGCTTGTGTAGTACACAAAAAAATAAAAACGACACCAAATCTTACCTCTGTTATAGCCTATGTATGGAATAATAAAATAAAACCTACATGAAACACCTACATGAACAATAACAAACTCCACCAGACCGCCAGTCCAAGTCCATCCTTTTAGACTGTGCAGTGTTCAGTGTGATATGTGTTAAGATGCTCAGGTAAAGTAAGCCTTAGCTGGGGACTGTAGCTGGAACCTGAACCCACTAAGCCCAAGAGCCATAGTGTATCCTGGGGCCTGTCTCTTTAATGATGGACCCCTAGGGGCAAGATGCTGGCAGTGCGGCACAGCTGATCATAAGAAACATGCAGTGCTGCATTACAAGAGAGCCTCATTAGGAGCATTCGCTCTCCTGTACATACAACACTCCCTTCCCCCAGTGTTCATCTCCACCAGCACCACCCACTGCGCACAGTGGGCCAGGGAAACAGGACACCTCGACCTGCTGTACAATGAGACCTTACAGGGGTCATTATGAAGGAAGCACGGCATCATTAAAAATAAACATATTTTTCAGAAATGTAATGCACATTGTAATTATGAAGAAAATACAGTGTGTTCTGGTAGTGCTCATGATGCCTGAATGTTTCTGTGTATTCAGTTGTGTTTAAATGGTTTTTAAGAAATGAGTCATAAATGAATCATACATCTCTCCTCAATTAACAAATCTCAATCATCCCGATCTCTTCCAGAATTCAATTCGCCACAACCTGTCTCTGAACAAGTGCTTTATGAAGGTACCCAGGCAGAAGGATGAGCCAGGAAAGGGAGGCTTCTGGCAAATCGACCCCCAGTATGCAGACATGTTTGTGAATGGCGTCTTCAAACGAAGGCGAATGCCTGCCACAAATTTCAGCACCCAGAGACAAAACAGAATTCTGTCCTCTTGCTCCTCATACAGCCCTCAGCGCAACCCACAAACGGGCATGGATCACTACCAGGAACCTGTAGCAGGAAGCAAGCGCAAGCAGGCCTGTCCCAAACGAGGGGGCAAGCTGGGGAGAATGTCCCAGTCTCCGCTGTTAGCGAGCGAGATCAAAACATCAGATGTGCTCCGGGGAGATTTCGACCTGGCCTCAGTGTTTGATGATGTCCTCAGTGGAAATGGCAGCACGTTTGAGGACCTGGACATCAACACTGCTTTGAGTTCCCTTGGCTGTGAGATGGAGGTGTCCTCTCAGAACCAGCACGTGTCCACTGTGTCCAAATGGTACAGCAACGAGGACGAGCAGGCTTGTGCTTACTTGGAAATGAGCAGCATGATGGGATGTAACATGGAAGACTTTCAACGCCAGCAGCAGCAGCAGCAGCAGCAGATACAGACCCATCAGCAATATTACGAGGGACTGGCACTGTTTTCAGACCTGCCTCAGCAGCAGCAACCCTGGGAGGTTAAAGAGGAGGCACAGGCCATTCCTCTGTCTCTGGATCAGGGCTACGGTCTGTGTGAAGGATTTTTCTCCGAGATGCCTATGTGGGAGAGGGGAGAGGTGTTTCTCTGAACATATGCACTGTCACTGCTGGTCTGCTGGCCTGCTGACTTTTGTTTTGCTACATTAGCATAAGGAATGGTTCAAGAAATACTGTGTAATTATTCTTTTTACTTGCTTTGGATTTTTCCCTGAGAATCTATGCTAAAACGTTGATAATTATCCTTATTCTTTTTTGAAGGCTTTTAAATCATGGTTGGATTCAGTAACATTCTAATGACTATTGTGGAGCATATCAAAGTAGTGGCAAATTTTACGTAGACGAATCAAGTTAAATCTATATTAATATTAGTTCACTTGATATTTTAGATATGGTCATAATATGAATATGTGATATTTTTACATCTTCAAAAAAACAAAAAACAAAAAAAAAATCAGATATTGGATGGGAAGGGGATGCAACAAGCCAAAGTGCTTTGCAGAAATATTTTCAGAAATCCAGCACAAGCACTTTGAGGCAGTGTTTAAGTTTCATTCCTATATATCAACCAGTAATTTATTTGTTAAAAATGTGAGAAAATGCAGTTACTTTCTTTTTCTTTCATTTTTTTTTTTTACAACTCCTTTCTTTTTTTTTTTTTTTTTACATAAGCTGTTTTAAATGCCATTGTTCTGATTTTTTATTAATTGTTAGGAGCAATATCATGTTAAGGCAAGGACTGTTTTAGATTTGTATTTGTATCGAGTTACCTAACATGCAACTTGAATCTAATTATATCCTGTACTTGAATAAAAGGATCAACCATCTCTACAAGTTGTGGTGTAATTATATGTCATATTGTCCAGTGCTGTCTCAACCCTGGTACTCAGTATAAAAATGTGTATACTGCAAAACTAACTACACTTAAAAGGTTAAAAAGTAAGTCTCTGGGATTACTGTAAGTCTCCAACAATATGATATTATTATATAAGTGTCTCAACGGTTAAACAAGGGAAAATTTAGCCCAAGCCCCTTCTTGTAAGGTTGGGAAATCCACCATTTACTATTTTGCTGGAAGGTTGTAGGTTCAATTACCAGTGGCCTCCTCATGTTTCTTCCACCCAAGCATCTTTTAGGGGACATTTAAATAAATAAAGTATCAGCTTTACGTGTGGGTGATACTGTTGTCTACTTTATACTCTTTTATGGTTGTATCACAGTTTTCTGGGGTATCAACTCTCATAAGACTGAAAAGTGAATTTTAAAACACTACATTATTATAATTTGGGAATTTCCACTGTTCAAAAAACCAGTTCATTACATTTTAATAGTTTGGATATTGATCACAGAGCCTGAGTCATTCGCTCCAACTGAACATGATGCCACAGACAGGTCATCATGCTATACCAGTTTCCCTGCTCTGTAGCTGTTCTTGTGTTTTACTGACAGAACAGTTTGCTTGTCGACAAGGAGAGTGCAAATATGCTTCGGACATGTCCGGACTGGCCCACCTTCTTTAAATGACTTTCAGTTGCACTGAATAAATAACTGTAATGCAGTTGGTGTTTTCCCCCAGACCTCTGCTGTGCTGAACTTCACCCTTTCTGGGTACATAAAGTGAGAATATGGTTGGGCAAGCTCAGACACTGATAACCTTCTCACAAATCACATTCATGAACAATTTCAAGTACAGGAACAATACAGAACTTGTTCATAAGTATTTGAATTGGGCTCTGGTTTTGGATCTGATAGTGTTGTAGTGCACTTAAAAGAAAATGACAGGAGGAATATAAATAGAAGCAAGTATTCTTATACTTATTTTTGTATCTGCCTTTGTTTTAGTTTCCAAATCCCTCATTGGAGAACATTGCCAGTGAAATTCCAGTGCATTTGGGGCAAAAAGTAATACTTTCACATTTTAAAATCTCTTTTTAATGAAAAAGGATAAAAAAGAAAGGATTATACAATCATGTTGGCGCTGCCTCCTTCTGCTGGAGGTCACTTTGTAGGGACCCCTCTGGATCTGTGGGATAATTCACATTCCTAGAGCTTCAGGGAGAAGCAGGGATGCTAATTCCAGCTCCCTATGGTTAAGCTAAACAAAGCAATGGTCAACATGTGCAGCATTTCCTCAGTATTCATAGTCGTGTTTTCTGGCTCACTGTGTGGCTCTCTGCAGAGCCATGAGCAGGTTGAAGATAAAGCACACTAACCTGATGTGCAGCCCTCTGTCTTGGTGGTAGCACAAATGAGTTAGAGCCTTCATGATGGTGTGGGTGGAGAGGCTAAAGAAGCGGAGGAGGTGATGAGCGCGTCCCGGGGGAGACATTTTTATGTGGAGGTGGGCTGGAAGAGCTCCTTGGCAGTACAGATAACATTATCTCCCTAGTGGCACAGCCTCAGAGCTGTATTTACACGGGCCACAGTCTCTACTCAGGCCCAGCAAGCGGACCTGTCAGCAGGAACAAGGGCTGCTGTCACGGCAGGGCTGCCCAGCGCTGCTTTATTTCCCCCTGGGCGCGGCTGGCAGCCTCTGATTACAGGTGTTATGTAGGCATGCCAGCCAGATTTCACACAGAGACAGGGCGACTTTGCTGTTCAGCTTGCAAAAAAACACTGCACTCAGCATCAGCTTTATGATTAGGAAAGTAAAATCACTTTTCATTGATATCATGGGTAAGATGATGGGTAGAACAGTATTGCTTTTTGGTTAAGATAAGGAACTGGATGAGATTAAAACAATTTCAAAAGAGAATATATTCTTCTCACAGTCTTACATGACAACAATGATACAAAGTGTTGTACGTACATTTGCGTATTTATGGACAGACTTTTTTCTGTTCACCTCGTACAAAGCGAAGACACATTTTCTTTTCTATTTTTTTTTATTTTTTATTTTTTTTACACATTTCATTTAGTCACTCTTCATACAGGTGAAATGTAGACTGTATGACGTTTGTGTCAGACTTCAGAGAAGAGTTTTCATTTTGAGACACTGTCCTTATCTCATTTGGAGCTTGACTAAACCACACAAACCCTTTTATTCTGGTCCGGATTGCAGGGACACCCACAGGACTAGGCTAAAGGGCAAAGGTAATTTTGAAAACACTTCTTTAGAGAGCTGATGGGATGATGACATTTAGTGCATAAGAGATAAAATGTTTATCTGTACTTAGTGCAAGTATCACTTTGACAACTCTTTTGCAGTATATAAGGCTGTTAATGTTAATCCAATAGACCTGGCTTTGCCTTATAAGCCAAAATATAATTCATTCAAATATAATGCAATAAATCCTGTGAGTTTTGAAAAAACTATTGAATCAGTTATCATCAACCAATCTTAAACTTAAACAGTAAAGTGTTTTGGGGGCTTATCAAAGTCAGCCTTCACAGTCTTATAGTTTTATTCCACTCAGATTCCCACAATTTCAAAAACAATTATTGGTGCAAGTTTAGTGGATGTTATAAAAGCACAAAAGGTTCTCTAAACAGTTTTGCTTGATTTTAAGCATCATTGTCAATCAAGTGCAACTTATTGCAACTCTTAGTCTATCAGGCTATTAAATGGTGTTTAATAATAATCTAAAACTGTAGAAATATATAGACAATATTAGAAGCAAGATTGAATTTAATATAATAATTTTATTATTATTTTTAAATATGTTCATCAATTATACAAATAAAAACAAATACTTAGTATCTTTTATTAATTGTTCTTGAATTTAAGGCCAAGAAAGGAATTCTCTTTAAAGTAGAATTTATTCAAATTTAAGTTCGTTAGCCATCTTCTCCAAAACTGTTATCAACAACCCATTCAACACAGTGAATTTAATTATGTTTAATTCAAACACTTTTTTAAAAAACTAATTCAGAACTTTGATCACAACAGAAACCTTGTCATTTTGGCTGTACTGCAGTAAAAAGGTTGCGCTCACACAGGACTTTGCCTTTCACAAAACCACCCTTTGTTGGCACAACATTTAAAATGCAGAGCCTGTGTTTTATGCGTTTTTAATATGCTAATTATATCTATTGTGCTGAAACTGTCCAAATACAAATACATATACAAGCTCGTAAATTTGGGCAGCTGTTTACGCCTCTGTGACAAAGTCTCTATAGCAGTGTCTGAGCGAATAGACATGCAGTTAGGAACCTTTTGAAATGCTTCCTCACGCACAGACAGCAGACAGCCTCTGCTCACCCATCTCTCCTCAGCCAAATGAGCATTTAAAATATGCTGCATGTGGGCAGTACGTTTTTTTCTATGAAAAAAAGATTGTTTAGCACTGTTCACTGATTATTGCAATCAACTGTAATTTTGCAATTGTATTATTATTATTATGATGATGAAAGTATACTTGTATGTATTGCTCTTTTTACTTTGATGACATAGGTGGACGTGCTCTAAAACAGCTTGCATGTTGACTAGTTGAGAAACTCTCATCTTACGAGTAAGAGAATTTCAGCATTACGGAACTGTGATATACGTTTCACTTCCACAGTAAGTTGATTTACCACATATAGTGGTGAATTAACTCTCAGTGTTCATTTGTGGTTAAATGAACACTGAAAGTGTCAATTCAACACTGCGTATTTTGCTGCGTAGAAAAAGATTGAGCTGTGATTGGAATTTAGAATGAGCTCAGAGTTCTTCTAAATGTCACTCCTTCCCGCCTCTTTCATCTCCTCTGCGTGCCATAAAGTGGGCTGCAGACTAGGGTGCTGGCTGGCAAGCTGGCTACTCAAAAGCATTCCTCCGGGGTCTCTCAGGTCTCTGGGGCTGAAGTGGGGGGAGGTTGTGTGTGTGGAGGGAGAGAGAGAGAGAGAGAGAGACAGAGAGACAGAGAGAGAGAGAGAAGCCAGAGGCCAGCATGTTGGGGTGTGCAGGACAAGAGGCACCATCCTGGAGCTTGGCCACACACCATGCCCCATGCCAGGCAGATGAGGGGAAAAAAACTACTTCAACTCTTTTCTGTTTCTTTTACCATCCAAAGTACTTGTAACAATTGCTTTCATGCCACAGAAACCTCCTATTTCTACCATTTAACTATTATGAACCATTGAAGGACAAATGCTATTTTAAAGAGTGGAAAATTCAAATTCACACAGATTTGTCCTGTCAAATGTTATACAAATGTTTGTCCAAATTTTGAATTTCATCTTCAAAGATAATGTAGCTAACAAGTAAGAAGCTATTTATTTATTACTATGATGGGAACCATAACCCACCAACAATTTGTGATGGTTCAAACTGGAAAATTCAGAAAATAAAAAAGAAACCTCTCTGGCTCCAATTAATAGACAACATATTATTGTACACATGTAAGTAACTTGCTTACAATACAAGTATTTGTTTGTCATACAGTGACAGTTTATTCTATTTGAGATTAATACACAGTTTAACTGTATAATAATTTGTTAATAGGCAGTCATATGCATCTTTTGTTCTTTTATTAAAGCCTCTAACAACTAAATGAACAACATTTGGAATTTTCTGACTGACATTTCAGGTGAGTGGAAAAAATCTGCCTTTTTTTGTAGACTACACATTTGTGTGTGACCACCTTTATTCTGCTATGTGCACATCCATAGCCCTTTAACTCATTCCCCCTCCACTCCTTTGCTTTTCTCTTGCCTCTTATTTGATTAGCCATGCTTTGGCTTTGTGTGCTGCCTCGCATTTAGTGCTTGTGAAGGGCAATTCAACACCCTCTCTGTAAGCCGGCGCTCCATCTCTCCTCGTTAAAGGCAGTGGCGTGTTAGCTTGGCTCTCTTGAATCAGATCCTGCTCAGACTCTGTCACCTGCCTCCCAGTCTGTCCACCGCCTACACAGGCCGAGGGAAAGCTCATTAGCTTTAGCGCTCACCCTAACTGGCAGCAGAATTAGCACACGGTTGCATAAACATGACTCTGCTCAGGGGAAACGTGAGACACGGCCTCCATTCGAGTGGCTTCCTTCTGTCCTTCATTATTCATCACTCACCTGAGTACTACGTCCATGGACAAGGTGGTGACAAAGCCTTTATGAGCCTAGACACACAGAGACCTGACTTAACACCTTATATACAACAGTGTGGTTTGTTATTTCTGCAAAAATTGGTCAAATTTCTATCTATGACAGGCTCAAGCAATGACTAGAAGGCAGTATGTAATGAAGGAATAAATAACCTGGCTTCGGTTGCCTTGTGTGTCTCTGCAGCAGGACACTTGTTTGGAAACTTTGCTGGAAATGTGCAGCACATGTTCTTCCAGGAGGTCTGTGGCTTTCTCATTCCCATTTCACTCCGGGGAGAAGGATTTGTTGTTTTGCTTGTTGAATGGAAAGATGTCATCCCTTTCATCAGTAGTACATGATGCACTCTCTGGAGGGCTCCCATTTTCGTGCGCCTGGTCAAGCCCCATGGCTCAGAGTCCGCAGGGGATCGGGGAAGCTTCGGTTTGGGAGAAAAGCCAGCTTGTGTTAGGAGACTCTGTAATTCTCTAATAGACCACATTAAGCTTAAAGAATCTGCATGGAAATGTCAAATCTAATAAGACTCAATAGTAAATTCTAGATTATAAACATATATGCAGATATTAAACACAACCATTAAAATTTGCTCACTGAAACATTCCCAGAGTAAGCCGATAGTCATATTAGACTTCAAAATTGGCATTAGAGTCAGTGTGAAGGCTGAATCAGAGAAATTGTAGATTGGAGGTGGAGGTATACCTGCTGATACCTGAGAGAAGGGGGAGAGCAAACACCACCACCAGGGCTTCATTAAAACTGATTGGGCCCACAGGGATCACACCTGTTCCTGGCAGGTTGGGAATCAGTCGTGCACACATGCGCAGTGCCTCAATCATCAACAGGAGCAAGGTTAATGTCCTACAAATACAGAATCAGGAGTACATGACTGCGATGGACTCTAAGAACAAGCAAGTCTCTCTGGAGGCTTTACTGTGTGGAACATTTCAATATTTCCCTTGATGAGCCTGCTTCCTGCTTCCTGTCCATAATCCACAGAGTCACCCCTGACATTACCATGCATAGACAGCACATTTCCTCTAAAACTTTCACTGGCATCTATGTATTAATAGGGTGCAAAGCATGCAATACTGTCTCTGAAGACACACTGAATGTGCCCATTTGCTATGCCAGTGTTCTAGCTCATAGAAATGCTCCTGTGAGAACACGGAGAGAGGGAGAGAGAGAGAGAGAGAGAGAGAGAGAGACAGACATCCAAATGCACGGTACAGTCAGTACAGTTGCATGGCAGAGTAGTAGGGCAAACCTCTGACGAGCTGAAGCCTGCTAATTGGACACATGAGGCCTGAGGCGAGTAATAGCTCTCTACTGAGAACAACAGCACAGAGTTGGGAAGTGCTATATGAAAAAAATGTCTTTGTGTGTAGCCATGTGTTAAACATTTTACTGTTTATAATTAAATCGATAGTGTTTGACAACACAGAGCACATCACAAGTGTACTCAAGGATATATAATGTAAAGCCGTACCGTAATCTGTAGTGTCTCATCTCACTCACAAATTATGGTAAGAATAGACAGTCAGAATGCAGAGTCTCTCTGCTTTAAGTCTGCAGCTGGCGTACAAAATGGGTCATTAATTTTATCTGTTGTGACTCTGTTATCTGTTTATTTGTATAAAAAAAATTATAGGAATTAAGAAGGTAAGGCAATTCCAGTATTTAATTACAATTTTTTAATTCACCTAAATGGCCTCTTAATTATCCCTGTGGAAGCCAGTGGTGGGGTAAAGGTATGAGCTGCTATATCTCCAGGGCTCTGGCACAGACCTTACCATGGCCAATGTTATGTTTGTCCTGAGATGCTGCAGTGTCTCTCTGGAGGCTGTGGTCCTTTGGACAGGTGCTTAATGACAGGATAAAGGACGAGGGGGTGATGGGCAGGGGTTAGGAGACAGTGATACTGTAGGTGTTGACACAGAGACAGGAGCTATTTTGCTCCTGTTTTGCTGGTCTTCTTGGTCATCTAAAGTTATCCACTCATAAAACACTTATAATACAGTATAATTACACACAGTAATACAGTGCTTAGTTTGTCGCAAAAGATATATATCAATAAATCTATACTCCCAGTGTGTCAGTGAAACATGAGCAATGTAGTTGCTTTAAAGATTTTGATGAGACCATCCAAGAGCTGTCTTTAGACAAACAGCGTGAGAGCAGCTGTTTCTTACGTTATAAAAATGTGATAAAAAGGTGCCTTAAAATGCTTGTGCCATTTGGGTATATTTGAATATCTGATACAAAAAGCAAGATGTGCAGAGCAGCCAATGGCTGAGACATTCTTTTGTTGCTCTGTCATGAGGATTTGTCCCACTTGTTCCAGTCTTATAAAAAACAAAACAAAACAAAACAAAACAAAAAACCCATCCTATTTCACTTTCTGATCATCCCAAGCCTTTTTGCAACTCCTGTTTGAATTCACACACTGGCCAGTTGGGCCTGGCTAAGGAGAAAGTTCTGTTCTTCTTAATGAGCCACGCTGATCCTATGCCAGATTACACTCAGTCCAGAGCTGCACTCTCTCCTTGTAGTGCCAATTATGCAGAGCCTCAATAGGACTGGGCTTTTGCAAAGAACAAATGATACAATGTATAGTTCACATGCCAAATATATCACATAGTAGTTTAGCCACAGGTCAGGGTGATGTGTGATGGATGACACAGTGAACAATAGTTTGTAAAAGAAAAAGTTTGTCAAAGAAAAACCTAAATGGTAAGCCTTCATGAAGTTTAACCTGTATTTGGAAAGGAATTAGAGGAATCACTTATTTAATTTGCTGAAGTTGATGGATGAGCGGACTCCTGCGTTTCTGTAGTGAATGCCTTGTCTCTTGTCTGCATGTACTCACATCATTGTCTTCGTCCATTTGGCATGGTGTATACAGTGGAGTAGATGTCTGGGGAATTTTAACTCTGTCTGTTGTTTGTGGAATTGTGCCCCATTGGGAATTGTGACAGGTCTGTGCTGCAAGTGGCCAGACTGCACTCTGTATTCTAACTGACTGACCAAAAGGGAGATCAGAGACAAAAAGCCAGACAGGTCTATGCTATGTTGGTTAGGATAGTTAATTTGTTCTTGTAATAGGCAGCAGTTAAGTTGTTGTCAACACACTTGCAGTACATTTGCTTTGAACTGGTTGTGTACTTTATATGTAAGTCCCAATGCTTTGTTTGAATAAACAGTGATTAGTAATAAACTAAACTTCAGACAAACTTTTATAACATGCATTTTTCTTTATCAACTAAGATTCATTGTAAGCATCCAAGTGGGTAAGTAGGTAAATGAACAAAAAGGAACTATGACCATTTTTAGGATTTTTACTAGTGCAAGTAAATCATATAACAAAGACCACAGGGTTCCAGTACCGGTGATGCTTGGGCCTCCAAAATTAACTAATGAATTAGACATATAAATTTATTGCTTTACCAGGAGCACTGTACTTGAGTTGGGAATACACACTGGATGGAATGCCAGTCCATCACAGGGCACCATGCACACACACATTCACACACTCATTCACACCTAGGGGCAGTGTTTTACAATTCAATGAAAAATGATTTTCTTATGGTCCAAAAATGGACATTATAGGTTCCTCCAATCTTTTCCTGGCTCCAGATAATGAACACCATAATGTGATGACACAAGAGGTGCTGTCTGTCTCTGGCCTTGTACGTTTGGGCCTCCCAGCCTGTCCACTATCCCTAGATCTTTTTATGTGTATCCTGGCTCCTCAGACCTCCTTTAGCTTCTCTTAGCATGACAAAGAAGGCCTGCTGAGTTACCTCCCAAGACTGAGTTTGGTCCACCGGTAGCCTCATTTACTGGCGCAGCTCCCGCTGCATTGTAAAGCTGTTGTTAAGAGTCTAGGCAGGCTGGAAAAGCCTCATTTTAAAGTGCAGACAATGCATGCCTGCTCTACCATACAGTGGTGTGGCAGATAGCATGCCCGTTAGTTTTATGTGACAATCCAGACTTGTGTTGGGTTTTCAAAAGCACAGGACACTTGTTACTTTTTGATGCATTACCTTCGAGAAGAAGCCTCTAGAACATGCACTTGTGTATGCACCAATGTGGTAACTCTCTATCATACAGCTTTGAAACCTTGGTGAACAAAAAATGATTTCCCCACTACTAGACCTATGTGATATGCTTCTTGTTTTAGTATTGCCCTGTGAGGAAACTCATTTATTGATAAAGTTATCGATGAGTTTTTCAGAGGCTTCTGACAGGAATGTGGAAATCTCTGGAGGTCAGTTGAGCAGGTATTTGAACTTGGTTACATGCTGATAGAGCACCCTTGCAGACAAACACATGATTGCCCTGTTTAGAGTGGCACTCTAATGAAAATCAGCAAAGCTGTAATTTCACTGGCAGGGCATTGAAAGTGCTTGGTCATGATTGGGTAAGAGCTGCTAAAAGAGAGACGTGCTCTCGGCCCAGGTCCTAGGGGTGCGCCACAGGCATGTCTGAGCCTGCCTTTGTGAGATCATGCCAGCGTCAGGCGTCTAACCAGAGACCAGATCTCACTGGATGGTCAGTGCACGACCAAGGCACAAAACACTCAGTGTACATAACAATGACTGTGGAAGATAATCTGATTTACAGACTACAGTTCTCATAAATATCATTCTTACAGAGAGCTGAAGCAAGAAGTAGCTTTCTCCTTCTTATCTCTATATCGAAAGAGCCTCCTAATTCAAAGGTTACTGACAACACCAGTGTCAATATCATACTGAGGTCTATGACAACAGATGTTGTCATAGAACCCAGCAGAGGGCCATTACAATTAAGCAGATATATGTCACAACAGCTTATTGATTCTGGCATTTCCCTAACAGTGGATCCAAAAAGAATGACCACAAACCAGAAATATCTTAATTTTAAACCTATGGAATCATCAGACATGTCCCCACATTCAAATCAGTCACACCTTATGCTAGCAAATAACTCAGAGATGGTGGTAGGTTGAAACAAATAGACACAGCCACGCTAAGCGGAGAGATCTTGTTTTAAAATTATTTACTTATTGTGCGCCTGTTACTTTAGGAAGTAACAATGTTTCTGTACATATCTTTGACAAATTTTCACATAAGAAAAAAGATCTAACGTCTAAACATCTGGCATATTTTGCAAAAAATGAAATATTTTTCTACCGTAAGTGTTAAATAAGGACTGTATCACAGGTCAGACTGCAACAGACCTACAACCTCAATAGACCTTTTCATTCCAAACCACATGTAATTAACAATTGGACACAACCCATCCCTAAAACCAAAAATTGAAAAAATTCAGTAACTACTGAGAAAACTTTCCACAGTTCTGTGTGATATTGGGCCTTGGTGGGCCTTGAGCCATCAGTGTGGGTAAGACAGAAGGTAATTTTTGCAGTTAATGACATTTTATGGCAGAATCTTTAAGAACTGGTTCACACAGATACTTAAATCTTTAAAAAAATGCACCAACACTAAACATATTAGATCTCACACAATAAAGAGCTCTACTGTAACCTTGTGATCCTGGACAGGGTCATGACAGCTCAAAGCAGGAATACATGCCAGTCTAACAAAGGGCGCCTTACATACACACATTCGCACACTCATCTACGTGTAGGAGGAATTTAGGGTAGCCATGTTAACTGCCATTTTATGCAAGTGGTAATCTTAATGGTAATCCTCAGGTCCCTCCTTCTAACCCCCTTTTATCATTGTTGATTAGCTTTAATGAAGCTCTTCAGAATGTTACTTTATGAGTATTCTTAATCTAAATGTAAATCAGATGGACAACACTGTATATCGTGCCATCTTTTAAAAAGAACATTGTTACACATAGTACATGCTGTTCTCTAAAATTAGTGCTGTATCACTACTCGTGCTCTCAGGACCAATGTTAATGAAAGTAAAACTTTTGTGGCTTTCATCCAGATCGACCCCCTGGAGCATAGTGATTCTAATTTCTCTAAAAAAAAAAAAAATTGTGTACCAATGTGTTCTTTCATAATCTTGAAGAAGCACAGGCTAACCTGAGATGGAGGCCATACCTCAACCCAGGGCAAGTCTACACTTGCCCTGTTTACTGATTAGACACGTACGTTGTGTGCAGGAACAATGGTCCATCTCTAAAACAATGCCATGTATGCTGTAGGACAGTGTCGGGGGGGTCCACTCTTTAATGGGTACCTGGCTTTTCTGGTTGTTGAAAAGCATTGCACCAGAAGTGGATTATTTTTCATGTCTATCATTATAGTGCTATTGTGTGTCTAAAGCTGAAAGGCAGTAGAACTGGTACTTTCTTTCAAATGTCAGTTCCTGAAGTCTTCAGGTTTATACACCATATACGGACCGTTTCCTTAAAGAATCAAGTATGAATTGGTAGTACAAACTATTTCAAAATGTTTGGACAAGACTGTTACCAGGACATAGGTTCCATATTAATGTGGGGGTAGAGGTGGGGGGTCATATTTTTTTATGACACTCAACCTGTCATATGATTAATGTTTTTTTTTTACAAAATACTATAAAGGCAGTTATGTTTGCTCAGGATATATTACATAAAATGTGCTTTATTTGCATTCAGTATGCAAAATATTACTACTTTGTGAAATTACTTTACTTTGAAATTTTAACTATAAGTTGCCCTTAGAACTATTCATGATTATAATGCAGCATTAGGGTAATGTTGTAAACTGGAATATTGTTTATAAGATTTATTTCTAATAATTTAATTTTTAATATTTATTCATACTAACTGAATTAACACTTTTATATATTTTGCTTTTATATAAAACAGTTCACCAATCATAGCAACGAGAATATATGTATCATGTTTAAAATGTTGCTAACCAAATAAAAGCATTACCTAGTATTGTATTTACAGGCAGATGAGGAATACAAATAACCTATATGGGACTTTTTTTCTTGAGGATAAAAGCAGAGCTGAAATGGCTGAAATTAAGAGTGCAGAAGTTGTGATGACAGCCAATCAAGCACAGTGTAGTTAAAATTTAAATCTTTCTTTGAGGTTGTCACTTTAGTTATGGGTCTTATTCAAATCTATGATAAGAAGGAACTGGCTCCTTTCGCTTGTCCATATAGATATTGTCCACTCCATTCAAACTACTGTTATGTACTATACTGTGGCATTACAATAATTTCAGTCTTCTTGGTTAATACCGTAGTCCAGGGTACAGTAGAGACAGCGGAGGCTACTGCTTGCATTTGTTACATGCCTGGCGAGGTCTTACATGATCACTGGTACTCACCATACTTTGAATTTAAGCGACCTTGTCATTCAGGAACATCTGCTACAGTAACATTACCTGAAAAGTGTTTCTCATTCATACAAAAGGCTGAAAAGACTAACAACCACAGTAAATCAAAACACTATGTTAAGACATTAATTATCAGCACAATTAATAGCCCCCAAATCTCTGTTACCCATAAACAAATCTTATGCTTTAGTATGGCAGGCTCCTCCACTGCATTAGGGTTATTCTTATCTCTGAGATGAAGCATTGATAAGTGTGGGCATTGTGAAGGATCTTGTTAAGCTCATGTGTAATGAGCAAACATGTTTGGGGATGTAATTAGCAGACTACCAGTCATGAAGGAGCAAGTGCAGGGAGCTCAGGGGGACAACGAGAGGGCTGAGGATAACTACTGCTGGGGAAGACAGTTTCCAGCAGCCCGAGGCCTGGAGCTGACAGCTGAGTAGTGCGATGAAAGAGCCGTGGGCCAGAATGTGGCCGTTAGCTCTCCAATCACCCACAGGAAAGAAATGACAGCGTGCCCTACTTTTAAAAAACAATGGCTTAAAATTGTAGGGTTAGAACTGGTTGGTGTGGTTCTTGATTAGTAAGACATTTTACGTGCACCAATTCATAACCCATTCCTGATAAGTTTCAGTGATGTATCATAATACTGTCAAAGAGAAAAAAACAGATGTATCCCTAATTAACCTGTGTGAAGTAAAACAGATTAACACTACTAATAGCTTACATAAAACATTGATGTTGCCATCATGGCACCACATGCAGTGTGCTGTGAGTAAAGCCTAATGATCTATCTGATGTGCTCTGCCCCTCAGTATGACAAGCAGCCAGTGCACAGGTGGCAGATACAGTAGGTCACTTGTTGGGACTGAAGCTCCTCTCTCTCTCCACTGAGGCATGACTGTGCTGGCTAGATCAGGTGCGCAGTTGACAGCCCCCCTCCCAAACACACACACACACACACACACACAGACACACACGCCACCACCACCACCACTACCACCACCATGTGCACCCCCCCTTTCATTTACCTGCAAGCCCTAGGCCTGGTACAGCTCTGGGGGAGCCTGCTGTGTCCTACGCACTACTCTGAGGGACAATGAGGGGAGACAGCCTGCCACTAACCACCTGCTGCGCAGCTGCCTGGGTCCGGTTTCAGGGTCGGCTTTCAGCTGCCTCCCCCATCAGTACCTTGGCCCTCAGCATCCAGAACATGCACTTCCTCCACGTTTGTAATCTTCAACTAAGAACTGGTGCTTAGATTGAGATCCAGGTGGAGCTTCTTTGACATTGTAGATCTACTTGTATCATCCCATATCTCAAAGCTCCAAATGAGGCTGCTTTAGCTGTTGGGCACATCTAGGAATAGTTACTTGATACAAGATTATTTTTATATTTCAATAATGCTGCTATTTAATGTCTAGTCTTCCCCAAAAGAGGGCAGTAACACAGAGAATCTGTGGTCAGCAAAGTATGCATGTTTCAATTCAGTGACCTAGACACAGGAATTCTGGTTAATCTATGATTGCTTGGAAGACAAATATGCCCTGTGTGTGTGACCAAGCAGGTCAACTGTTAAACTCGTAACCAGTTCATGATAATCCAACCCTTTACAGCTATTATTTGTTAACTAACACAAAATTGTTTAGGTTCTCTTAGTCATTCTCTGATATTCATTAACTGCATTTTATCAAGAGGCTCAATAAGAGCTAATCTCACTGTAACACACTGACATACATCTCATTAGTGATACAATGTGTTGAGGAAAAATGTCCAAAAATATGGACAAAGAAGAAGAATGGGAGTCAGTGAGACGGGCAGTGTCAAAAAAGACACAGAGATCCAGGCCATCCGTGTGCCTCGAATGATCTCTACCTCGGCAGAGTGCTGCTGCTAATCAGCGAATGGCTGTTGTGTAGTCCTGAAGTGGGGGGGATTAGAGAAGCTCTCTCCGCACACTGATTTGATGCTGATCAATGATTTGCGATATGGACCTCTCACCCTAAAATTACCATCTCTATAGGGCAGAGCATGGAGAGCATGGGGGCTGGGGAATAGACAGGCTAATTTCCTCTCTAGTGCTGGGGTGGGTTTGATGTATAGAGCTGCTAAAAAGCTGTGATTGCATGGGCTACCTCTCTCAGCTGTTCCATTGTCCTTAACTGGAAGAGAGGGAAGGAGATGATGGAGCAGTAGCGGGAAAGAAGGGAGAGGGGAACAGAGTAAAAGAGTGCGAGACAAGAAATGATGGAAAATGTAGTAACTTGTTCCTGAGGAGGGATTTGAGCCTTCAGCATCACAGAAGCATTGTTTGCAGACCTGTAATCATCAGCAGAAGAGCACTCAAGCGACTTCAGCAGCCTGCAGCCCAACGCACACATATTCATTTGCTACCTCTTAATTACCATTTCGGCTAAACTAACACAGGCTCTGTTGTGCTGTGTTGTGCTACAGTAGGGAATGGAAGGGTGGGGGTTGGAATTAACATAGCACACAACAGAAAGGAGCTTTTTATCGAAGGAGGTACGGGAGAGACGGTGAGCCGTGAAGATGGAACTCTATTAATGCACTGATGCGTTCACTGTAGACTGGAGCTCATCCTTCAGCCTGTGGCAGACAACATGGCGAGCCCAAAACACAAACCTCCCCTGTATGCGCACGGCATAAAGAACTGCTTTCAGATCAGCACAATAACAAACAACTCTGACAAACTCTGACAAACAATCAACCACACAAAATAACCCTTGTAGATGGACAGTGTAATGGATAATTGCATTACGTAATTGCACAATGAAATGAATGAAGAGTTCAGGAATTCCGATAAAGATGTCCACCTGTTTTTCTTGTTCCTAAACAGAAATAAATATGACACACAGAGAATTAAGTTTACTCTTATTGTACTATGTATTACAAGGGAGCAGGTAGTTAAAACACTACCAAACATGCACTACTTAAGTAGCAGTGTACATATTACAGGGTATGAACAACAGTGCTCAGAGTTAATGGAACGCAGATATGGCAGCAGTTGGTATTGATCAGCAAGGCACTAGAGGCATTTAGATCATCTCTCCTCCCCAGGGAGGACTTTTCTTTGAGCCTATGAAGTGAATACCTTCATTGAGTGCAGTAACAAATACAGATTGATACAGACTCTAACAGACCAAATAATGTCATTTTGAGCAAGAGGATTGGAAACCATTTCACAGCTCTCCACTTTTTTCCCCTCTGGATTTCCTCTCCTCTATTTAAGGCCTCAGTGGAGGTGAGCGTTGAGGTCATACTTCTCACAGAACTTGTCTGTCAGAGGGATGCAGGTAAGCAGCTCGCACCATTCACACTTGACTGGATACACATAGAAGAGCACCACAAAGCTGGAGAAGATTCCCAGAAAGAGTGTGAGCGAGACCAATATCTGGCAGCGCTTGCGGTACATGTCCATTCGGCCAAAGCTGATGTAAGGCAGGAATGCGAAGGAGAGGAAGAAGCCTGAGATGAAGCCACAAATGTGGGCGAAGTTGTCAATCCATGGCAGCAGGCCAACAGCAAAAAGGAAGAGAACCACACACAGCAGCTTCATGAAGGCCCGCCATGGCCGCGCCAGGATCTGCCAGCTCTGGAACAGCTCTACAAACAGACAGGCGAGGATGCCGAACTGAGAGCCGGCTGGGCCAACCTGATAAAAAAAACAAGAGGAAAAAGTTAGGTCATTGTGTCCTTAATCACATTACACAACTCAGATTCACCCAGATGTTGAGAGTTTATGAGAATGACTGCACCTCAGCTCTGTATGGAAGAAATATGGAACTGGCCAAGTTGCCTGTAATGCCACTGAGGATGTAGATGATGGATATTCGAAGCCACCCTGCTAGTTTTTCCAGATCCCTCAGGATGGTCATTTGGAAGCACACGGACACCAGACAGTGCAGAATCCTGAGTAAAAACATAAGGTTTTCTTGAGTGTGAGTTAAAATACAAATATTAAGTTAATAAGCTGCAAAACATTTAAGGAGTTTTAGAAGGTGCTACTTTTGGAGCAGACGTCCTGCTTACCCAGCATGCAAGAAGAGAGACAGCCATAGGCGATAGAACTGATCTGGGATCTCTGGGTTGAGAAAAGGCAGCAGGCCACACACATCATCCATGCAGTGCACCTGACGAAAGGCATATTTAAGAGAACTTCCACTGTGTGTGAGTTTAACCTCCACCTAGTGGTGGACCAACTATGATTCGGTCTCACAGACTGAGATCAGCAGGACTGCAGCTCTGTACACCCTCTGCTGGTTATGCTATGCTGAGTGAGAACTATATGTTTACACAACAAGTACACCATTAAGCTGTCTGAGTTGCTAACACACAGATAGCAGTGGGAAACGCGAAAATATACCTGGGAGCAAAGCGTGGCCTCTTCATGAAAATAGCCCTTCATAAAGTCACAATACTCTCTGGATGTGATTTCACACCTGCAGAAAAAAATCACTTTCTAAATGTTGAGATTTTATGTGCTGAACATAATGAAAATATATGTCAGGGAGTCATGCTAAAAGCTGTGTAGTCCTGCAGTGTAGTCCCCTCACCTTCCTTTGGTTCCAATGCAGCATGGCCGGCCTGTGATCACACAATCTATATGTGGCAGGTTTGTGTGGTTTCCACTGCTGTACCTGGTGCATATCTGAAAGAAGACAGGCAGTATCTCTAACCGCAACTATTTTGAACAATAGAAATTAAATACTACAGCTAGCATGAGTATAACTTCTAAAAAGTACAAATCATTTCCAATAGAAAATAATAGCATACTAAAATCACTGGTCTTGTGACTGAGTCATACTCACTGGCCACTTGGTGATGTCATCGGGCCAATCATGAGGGGAGACAGAGGCTGGCTCCAGACAAGTCCTGATGTCATTACACAAAGCCATCAGTCACATGCCTGAATCATGCTACCACTCAATTAATAAAGCTCGTAATGCATTACCTTGGATCTTGATGACAAACTGAGCCGTACTTGCGCAATTTGCCGTCTAGATATGGAACACTTGGGTGCTGAGGCCACTTTACCCAGACAGCCAGTGTACTCTTAGATAGAAAGAGTGAGATATGTGGTATGATTTAATATCAACATGACAAATTAATGATAAACTGTCACAACGCATGAAATATTGTGGGTATTGTCAGTACTTTTTTCACTTCTTTTACCTTTCTGTGTTAAACAATACATATTTTTAGGCATTAAATAAAAATATACTTATAAACAGAGGTTATAACTGGCATTTATTATATTATATCACAATATTCTGATGCACTGTATGTTGTGAAAATGTCTTTAGGTAGTGTGCTATAATATCTGTCATATTGCCCGCCCCAAAAGCATTTTCGAATCCTAAGCCGTATGTTTTGTTGCATAGCCATATCCCACAGTGAGGGATTAAATAATGGCACTGACTGAACACTCTTCCTGAGAGGTCTGCACGCAGCCTGATTGGTCATTTCGGACGCAGCAGGCTGAGTGGCGCTCCTTCTCTCTCTTCTCCTGGATCAGGTCATGCACCTGCTGGTCTTGGCGCATGCACGGTGAGAATTTGGCTCCCAAATGTATCAGCGCCACCTATCAGCCAAGATGAGATACTGTAGTTGACTATTTTGTTCCCCACAACTGGACCATTAGTGAAGAGAAGACTGTCATGGGCTAGATAGTAAAGGCAACCTACCGAGTTTGGTCCAACCCAGAAGTTCTCTTGCTGCACATACCTGACATTCTCATAAATGCCTTTATTTCTTAAAACCTGGAACACGGAAAATGTCATAAATCGCAAATGTAGTTAGACTAAAGGAAACTGTTACAGTAATAAGCAGGTATGACTTACAGAATCTACAGTTTCATGTTGGGAGAAGCCAATAGGTGCAATGCCATAGATGGAAACTGACAAGATGGTGATGAGCAAGTGGACAAATGTTATCCAATATGTGAAGAAAGGCCTACGGAACAAAATAAAACCAAATTCTGTCATTATATATGTTAGTATCCTTATACACATGGAAATGTGTAAATGCATAAATGGTCTGTAATATGTAATGCAGCATTTTTTATTTGAACATCTAAGGAAGAACCAGCCTGTGGTTGTTCATGTCTTCTATCTGTCTCTTCACGTAGCTGTCAATGCGTTTGCGGTACGTGCGGTTGGTCAGCTTTCCCACTATGCCAAGGCCATATGGACGTTTCTCACGGGAGAAGAGCTTTGTAACAGGCACAGTGATGCGCTGACCCCGTCTCTGGCCACTCACACTCACAACTTCCTGACGTAAGCGCACTTTAGGTTGGACCAGAGAGCCATCCCTCCCTTTCCTCCAGCCCCTTTCAAGTGGCCTACAGAGACAGATATAAGGAGAATATGCAGTTGTGGTCCATAACATTCAGTCTTCAGTAATAAAGCTGTCATGGTTAGGGCTAAAGTTTACTTCATGCTCATTTTGTTAGTGTTTAGATTCCCAGTCTTGTTTGTCTCTGTTTGGTGGCTAACAGTGTTTGAAATAATTACTATGAGTAAACTTTTCACATATGCAAACAGCTGGCCATGAGTGTGTGTGTGTGTGTGTGTGTGGATGAGGAAGGTGGGGACTCACAGCATTAGGTGACTCCTTTCTAACTCAGGCTTTCCCAGGGCGCTGCCTGTTAAATCTGTCTCACAGGGCACTTTGTTTGCATCATTCTCACGAATGGCGGCCTCAGAGGGTGACTCAAACACATCGTCTGCATATGTGGATAGTTCCTCCTGTACCAATCCATCCTACACACACAAACAGCTTTACCACCAGGTTATTTCACAGTGTTAGCATAAGGTATGATAACACATGTTATTCTTAAAAGCCCAATTAATTAAAATAATTAAATAAATAAATGAATTAATAATTAGCTTTTTACTATTAAGCATAGCTTCAGAGGTGAGTGTGCTATAACTGTAAAATAAAGAACAATATTAGTGTGTTTAGTTGAGAGATCTCTGAATTTCTTTTTTGGCAAGAATTTCTTCTTTGGGCAAGAAGGTGACTCTTTCAGAATTGGAAATATGGTTCCCTCAGAGCTATCCACTGTACTCTATTAACAAAACTAAAACTATATAACAACGTGAAATGCATTGTTCTTCCAAATGTGGAGTATTTCCGAGAATGTAGGTAGTGACTCAAATGTTTAGGCCAAATTTGTACTCACTCACGCAAGCATCTTGAAGTGTTTTTGCTGATTGTTTTTTTTCCTGCCTGTGACTCTACAGTGACATAGTCAAAAAATCTATGTTCTGATAAATTGTACACCAAGAACAAGAGCTAACAAGGTTTTGATTTCAGGATGTGTTGAACTAGCTCACTTAACCCCATCAGTGACCATGCCATCAAAACAGCACCTGTCCAGCATTTTTAGAATTTTATATCCACTGTTTTGGCACAGTAGTTTTTGTGTGGTCTCAGTGTGGTGCAGTTCCACCTCATTTGAAAAGCTATGCTGATTAGAGCATTTTAAAAAATAATTAGAAGTGGTGAAGCAGCAGTCAAACACACAAAGTGTGATCTTATTTTTGTCACTTTCACCTAGAGCCATATTCAGAGAACTCATGACAAAAAGTGGCAACAGTGGAAACAGTGGTGGGAAGACACCACTGCCAGTCATTAAGGGCTCTGACACAATCACACAGTTTTAATCAGGAGAAAAATATGTTTTTATAGGGGTTAACTATTATTAAATTGTGGCTAAGGACATATTTCTCAATGAGCTATTATGTAATATTATGCACTATTAGCAAATGTTGACTAAGTGACAGAATTTAATATCACAGTTCATTTCTGAACATTGGAACTTTTGGCAGAATAGTGATCAAGTGTTAGTTCGTGTTAGGTCTTGGTGATTTTGCATTGAATAGCCAGTGGAGGGCAGTGTTGGTAGTGAGCTCATGACAGAGATCAGGAAGAACATCAGTAGCTCACTGCAGACCTGAGAAGGAAATACTGCTGTCATTCTCACCCGTGTAAAAAAGGAGGTGTCCAGTTCATCTAGGAATTCCCCTGTGTCATCTTCCATGAAGCTGTTTACAGCAAAGCTGCGTCTGTGTACCCGACGCATTGTGCCATCTTTCATGGAACGTCCCTGAAAGCACCACCATTATATCACCACTTCCATATCATCTTCACCACCATCATTATCATCATAATCATCTTCAAAGACAACAACAGCAAATATGGCTAAATGTCTTAAAATGCAAAGCTGTTGTTGCAGATGTGTGAGTATATCCTTTCTACAAAATACTTCCCGGCTATTAGCTGAGCAATCTAGTGCAGGGGTTCTCAAAGGTTTCGCAGCAAGGGAGCCTTAAACTGTGAAGTAAATTCCATGGATTCCCTCAGTGCTGATTTTGAACATATACTATAGAAATATTTAAGATATTCAGGAATATGATAAATTACAAATCAAATTCTATGTAACATTCTAACAAAAAGTCAGGGATCCACAGAACGTCAAAACAACACACAATGCAAATTTGTGCAATTCTTGTCACTTTTAAAAAGAGATCTCCCTGAAATTGCTGGACTGATCACTAACTGAACCTAAGAGGAGCATTTTATTTTGCATTCTTCATATAAGTGGAGCACAAAAAAGACTAGTCATTTCAAGTCAATCATTATTCTCACTTTCTTTAGACATATTTTGGCATTTCTTGGCTCACATATGAAACATACATTTTAAACAGTCCTTCAGTTTCTTTACGTCTCTACACACTGGCATTTCCAGCTGCACTTCAGTAGCTCTACCTAACTCTCACTATATATCTGAGACACAGGGTAATCTCTGGCTCTGACCTTCACGAGAGCTGCGGCTGCTCTGAAGCCCATTTTGGCTACAGATTCTCTCTTGCGCCTGCGCGGCAACCGGTTGAGGCCAGAACGGGAGCTGGTGAGAGAGCACAGGGAGACAGCTCCAGGGGTAATAGGAGTGTGAGTCCCATTGAAAACATCCACATCGTCCATGTTACGAAAGGCTCGGCCCCGAGCCAGTGGGTCCACAATCTGCAGGGGAAGAGGATATCAGCATCAAGAAACTGTATATCTCTGTATATATTTCCTGTACAATGGATAATATGCTTCTCCCAGGATTTGCAATAATAAAAATAATTAGGGGCACTGTTCATAGGAATTTATGACGCCTGTATGTATCCATGACAACTGATATATACCTATATTCACATTTATAAGGGCTTATTCAGCTGCTTATGTCGTTCAATCTAATGACTGAAGGTACATGCTGATATAAGGTTATGACACATTCCAAATTGATTTACATAAACAGATCAAGTGACTTTGTAGTTCAGTGAACCTATGCTATGTTAGAGTCACATAATGGTCATAATGGTTTCAAGCAAGGTTCACTGGAAAAATGGCGACACTTCCAAAAGACACTCTGCTCTGTTGACATCACAGTAAAAACCTGCTGTAAGTGCAGGTGAAATGAAGTGAAGGTCAGGTGAAGCTTTTGATAGTGATCACACTGTAACACATTTTTTATGAATAGCTTTGGAAAATGCATTCACTGAGTTATATATATTGTAATGGGTATATTAATTAAGTAAAGTGTGTTTCATTTTGCTATTTGTGAGATTTTTCTGTAAATGTTTGACAATATCATGACACTGTAATGATAGAATTATACATATTTTGCAAGTCCTTAAATTCGAGCAAGTTTCGGTTTTGATATTTGATGTCACATCACCACCATAATATGACTCAGAAAAACCAGAAGTACACAGAGCTACAAAGCCTGTTGTTACGGCATTCTAATAAACCCCAGGAAATTCATGCATTCAGTCATGGTGAATCCGAAGCCCTATCCCAGGCACACTGGGAGTGAGGCAGGTATACACCATGGACACACACTCATTCCCAGGGGCAATTTAGTGTAGTCAATCCACCTACTGGTATGTTTTTGGGAGGTGGGAAAAAAATGGAGAAGCCTAAATAAAAAAAAAACCCATGTGGCTCAGTATAGCTCAATGAGTTATAAATGATGCTTTCAATGTGCAGTAGAAGAGCACTGTTATTTACAGTATGTGTGCACTAAACATGGCACTGTAACATAGCTGCTCATGAAGCATGGCCCCTCCTAATAACAAAGCCACTAGATGTACAAAAATGTACAGTACCTAGTAATAATAAGCATCTAACCTTCTGCATGCCGTGGTGTGCTGGAGGGACGTAAAGAGGTGGCGGTGTCTCTGTGCTTGTTATGGAGATGTTGTCCTGGCTGGGCAGGTCCATCTCTCGGAGCACCTGTGGCTTTAGCTTGCCATAGCGCTGGTTGCAGTGGCGCAGGCTCTTCCTCTGCCATTTCAGAGTGGTGTCGATGTCCTTACTGACCCCAAACCAGTCTGCCGTGCCCCTGGATGGTGAGCGCAGCCCAACAGCATAATGGCTACAGTGGAATACTTGAATAGTCTCTTACTTCCTGTCATGCTAATGATCAAGAACATTTGCTTGCATATAACTCGCATCTGTTATGAAACAAACCAAAACACTCTTCACTAGTCAAGAACTTGCTGTTAAAACATCTGAAACATCTTTTGTGAGTTTTTGCAAGTCAAACATTGCTTATAAAAAGTGAATTATAAACAAATTTATAAACAGAACTGATGTTCCAAAAACTGTACATGAATGAATTTATTATATTAAGACTGACTAACCTGGGTCTCTCTCTCTCTCTGTGTGTGTGTGTCTCTGTCTCTCTCTCTCTCTGTTTATTGTGTGTGTAAATTGGGAAGAGTGGGAGGATGTAGGGAGTGTTTAGAGTAAAGGACACTCAGTAATAACAGGCTGTGTGTCATTACAGAGTCCATCTGGAGGAGGCCATTTAGGGCAGAATGTAGGGGTGGGGATGGGAGTCCAGTTCATTGTTGTCCTCCCTGAGGGATATTTTCATGTTCTCAAACTCAACAATGTATACAGCAGGTATGCATTAAATCTGGTACTGGTGCATGGACACACATGAAGCTTGACCGTACATGGTTTATAGCTATGGAGAATTAACCCATATGTACCCCACTTCCTTAGAAAACATTACACAAAAATGCCTGAAGAGAATTTTGTCTAGAACTTAGTATTCAATTATGCAGGCATGCGATTCATTGTTAGCTTTTCCCACAAACACTGACATGAACAGAAAAATGCTAATGGAATCAAATGAGAATAAAGTATGCAAAAAAATAAATAAAAATCACTGCTGAAATCAAAACAAGCAAATTCAGTAAATAGAAAAGCCACATGATTTAAGTTTAACTCCATTACAATACAGTTGCTTCAAGTTAGTGTTTACAGTAATAACACGGCCCTGTTATAAGCTTATAATGTCAGCTAGATGGAGCCCATGCACAAGAAGAATTAAATGAAAAGAACAAAAGAAGGGATAAATGAGAAAAGAGTGCACATCATTCTACAAAAACAGTCAAGAAATCTGTTCAATGAACAGTAAAAAATCTTCACTGGCAGTTTCTGCTTCCACCTACCTGTCTTTATTTGCAGATGCTAGAAATGTCATGCCTAAGGTCATACCGAGCACAAGACGGCCTGACCAAGGCTGTCATCGATCCAAGGACACTACAAGGACTGTCACAAATTGAACAGCTCTGGCAGTGTGACAGATCTTGTGTGGTGTACTATAAAGGTGAGTGCTCTCTCAGACTTTATCCCACTGCTTGGCTAGCTAACTACTACCCCTCTGTTTAGCCTTGTGTAAACACCCTCTGAAATACCAGCTTGTCTGTTAAAAAAGACAGGAAGGACATGCCTCTGCCTGAGAGCAAGAATGCCAAAACTAAAATAAGAGATACTGTACATTTAAACACATGTTTGTACTGTACAACCCTGAATAATTTGTCAAGCAAAGCAATAAAGTAAGGAGTGGTCTTGTAACACTGAACCAAAAATTATTTCAGCCATTTCTACCAATGGCCTTACTGTCAGGAGGTCTGTGTCTGCCATGATAAAACACAGCAGTGTAGATCAGACACACTGACAGTTTTTAGTACACAGGACATAAAGCCAGTTAGAGCAGCACTCTAGACAAGTTTACACTGATATGTGTAAGTCATGGTAAGCTCATCTAGGTTATCCTTCCTTACTCATATCTTTGAAGGTAGGCAGACCACACACTCTGGGACCAGTAGATAATTAATCTACAATCCTGTCAAAGCCCACTGAGGTAGAGGCAGGCTATGAGGACATCTGTTTTTTTTTTAACTCTATTCCCAAGTCAACTGAATCAGGAGTTCTCAAAAATTTTAGGTGGCAGTGTAAAAAAAAATAGTCCACTGACCCCCTTATGATAGTAGCACAGATTTTTATTATCATAATCCACCTATTTAAATATTAGGCAAATAGGCAAATATGGACAGTAATTAAGCTTCAGGTATTAGGTATTAGGAGTGTAACTATAATAACTATTATAGTGGTTGGTAGTAATCTCCACCACTGTAATGACATTTTTTTAAAAAAAAATCACAGACGTCCTATCTATAGATCACAGATGCCTCTTTGTGAATGATGGATTTAGACAACAAAGAGCGAAGTGCTCACATAACTCTGTGAGGCTGGCTGTTTTCACACAGCTGTATTCTGTGCTGCTTAATATTTACATGCCACATGGTTCTCACAAAGATTAATAAATTTTCCATGAAGCATACCAAACAGCAGAGCTAAAAATACAACCCAGTGAACACGTGGTGATCTAGTCTACATCTCTGAATGAGCAGTGTGTTAGTGAGATACACTATGAACATGAATGGGGTGACAGGCTATCAGTGGTGACTGGAAGGTATGTTATCCTCCTCCTGCAGGTCACTCATAGTGCTACAGTACCTGAGGACAATATGGGGTAGCGACTGGCGCCTGGTGGCCTCCAGCCGAGAGGAGCATTGGCCATTTACCAACACTGTGCTCATCTGCTCAAAGCGCACCCTCTTCCCTGTAGGGCTGAAAACATGACCCAGCAAGAGAAAGGGAGACGGGGAACAGAAATGAGAAAGAGGGAAAAGAAAAAGAATGAGAGGTTAGAGGAACAGTTTTAGAAAGGAATTTGAAATTAAAAGTTAATGGTTACAATAGGAATATTGAAGAAGTCAGAAAAGTGAAAATATTTTTAGAAAGATAGGTTAGCGTTAAGCAGAAAGAGGTCTTCTGCAGCAAAAAAAAAAAAAAAAGGAATTCAGCAAGGGAGTAAATGCTACAGCAGATGGTGACACATGCAATGCAAATGGGGATAAATGTGTAATCTAGTGTAAATCATAATAATGTAATTTGCAATAGTAATTGGTCATAGAAATGGGACTGGGAACAAGATAAGAGGATATTATATTTTTTATATTTTCTGAACAAACATCTCTCTGTGTTACCCTTGCAAATAAATGAAAGTAAAACAATATCACAGAGAGAGCCAAAAGAGAACTTCTTACAAATTGCACAAAACATACTCTTTCCTGATTGCAGATTTAACTTATTGATTTTATAGCTCAGATGTTATACCCTGTGGGAAATACAAACACAGAATGTACTGTATATGTTCCTTCATGTTAATGTTTACCTCCATGCCTGCATGTGTTTGTGCGTGTGTGTGCGTGTGTGTATATGTATGTGCCCATACCTCTTGATGGTCTGTGAAAGGGAGGGTTTCCGAAGTACCGAGGGCCTTCGAGAGGCATAGCGGTCCACCATTGGGTATCTGAGCTGAATGTTCTCTGTGGGCACGCTGGAACTGCGCAGGTACAGACTATTACGTGCCCATGGCTGGAAGAGAGACCAGAACACTGATATCCCATACAAAAAGGCAATACACTGATATATTCTGTTTATATCTGAGAAAAAATAGATAGTCTGGGTGTGACTGCTACTAGATTGGAAAGATTCAAAAAGATTGAGAAACAGCATTTGAGCGATGGTCTAGTCTATTGCAAAGGTACAGTTCACTAAATAGTAGCTGCCCAATACTGCAGTGCAAGTTACCAGTACCATAATGTAATGTTATGTCCAAGTAATCTATCAATAGTGAATCCTCCACCTAAGAAAGTAAGTGTTGTATGTGTGTGTTGTAAATATTACTTACATCAGTAAATTGAAGAGAAACGGTTTTCAGTACCTGAATGAAGTTGTTCAGCTCCTCCATGGGGCCCTGTGTGCTGGGGATATCCAGATAATGCCATGGTGGCTTCTTCCGCTGCTGACTGCTGCTCTCCTCATCAGCTTCAGCCATGCTCATCTCCCCTCCCCTCGTCTGCCAGCTGGAGGTAGAGAGCAACAGGGAAACACTCATCGTACACACAAAGCACTCACAGTACATAATATGTGTGTCCAATACACACAGCCCAGCACTGATTTATATAAGACCCTAATCCCTATTTCCATCTGGTAGTAGGATGACAGCTTGTCCTTACTGCACATACAGCCGTGTGTTTTATCTCTCTCTCTAATGACTCAAGCATCATTGCATGATTTACTGCTGATCTCATTTTCACCTATCTGACTAAGAGCAATTAAAATCCATCCATCAGTATATGTGTTGCAAATAGTTTGGAAAATTGAAGAGCAACACACATGCAGATGCTCGTGCATGCAGTGAAATTAAATGTAATGATAACAGAACACAATCTCTCTTCACTTCCACTAGAGGGTACTGATATATCATCACTCCATACAGATATGTCACAGATCTTCAGGTCTCCTATTAGTACGGTTACAAAAGTAAAGAGTAATCTGAATGGACATAAGCTATTAGAATACTCTAGCAATACTATAGCAGTGTCATGCTAAGCTTAATTAATGTGGAATAACTGTGAATATCCTGCTTCTTACAGAGTCACATCAATTTGTAGTTAACAAAAACAATGTACTGCCTCACCCTGCCTTCAACAAGGGAAATCTTTGTTCCCTAGCCACTTTTTTTGGCCTTTGGATTCATCATCTTACCCATAACCTTTCTTTGAGCTATACCTAATCTAAAATCTAGTCTAAGAAGAGGGATGATTGTCATGTGATTATGATCCCCTTCCCAAGCTCTGTGTACCAAAAACAGGAGAATCACAAACACTTGTGCATTTACAAGCTCAGCCACCACGTAGTGGTGAGTGATATATTCAAGAACTGAAAACAATAAAACCTTGGTTGATTGACACATCCTCCGTGCAGTCGAAGAACAATATGCTGATGACTCATTATGATGCAGTCCACATATTTCCTCTATGTCTGATTTTCACCATTTTGAGAAAATTGAGAAAACCCATTGACATGTCAAAATAGCACAACAGACCCAACATACATTCAGCAAGCATCATAATGAACAAAAGAGCATTTCATAACATGCCGGACACAGTATGCAATGGGTACTCCGTCTCTCCTGTCCTGCTCAGTCAGCCAGAAATTGTATTTGTATGTACAGTGATGAAAGACACACTCAGAGAACAGTCACTGTCATACAAAGCATGATAAATGGGCAGATGGAGATTGTTCCTACCAGCAAGCACTGTTGGTGACACACAGATCTAGAGTGTTATAGAAAATGGGTCTTCCAGCCCTTCTCAGAGCTGTTCAGAGGAGGTCAAAACCCTTCTTCACAAAGAAAGTAATATAATAGTGCTATTTATATTTTTGTAATCATATAGACGTACATTGTCCAAATCAGAGGCCCATTCTGAAATACAAATGAACAGTCTGGCTAGGAAATGGGAGGGAAAAACTGCACAATTTGTACTATTGTTACTGGAACTATTGTCTTGCTTTGAAATAACTTGGTCCAAGAACCAAAAGTCCAAGTGACTCAGCCAAAGCCAACATGCTATGTGCTATTCAACACCAACTGGTTCACCAGCCAGTCTTCCTGACTACCACAAGCTATTTCAAGTCTTTTGGATAATCGACCATGGCACCAGCCACATGGAAGGATGGGACAGCATAAAATGTCCTCTTACCAGCTCTGGTTTGATGTAAATGCATTTTTAAAAGACATATTTTCAAAGCAATAAGAAACTAAACTATTTTTTTTCAAAGAAAACACAAATCTTGAAATAGCATCCCTTGGCAACAATCTCACCACATCCTACTGCAAACCACATTTCCCCACAAAGAAACTTTGTGCTTTAGGGAATGACCTTTTCTTGATTGTGGCTATAAATAACTGACAAAAGTACACTTTCAAAGTGTACTTTCTTTTTGTAAAGTGAAGTAATATATAATAATCACCGATCAGTTTTGCCTCTGCACTCACTGGTGGATCTCTGATTTCCAGCACACAGTACACTTTCTCAGTAGTGCGCATTATTAATTGCCACTGTACACGGTCTTTATATTTCTGCACGCAAATATATACTTTTACCCAGAAATCTGATCAGACTGTATTTGACATAATTGCTGATTAGATCCACTGACAATACTTCATTCCATTGATACTGATTATACACATGAACATATGAACCAAATTAAAATGGTGATTTAATGCATTAAAATTGATTGTTTAATGTATTAAAAATGGACAAATTGGAAAAAAGGATTGTGACATTCCTAGTTTTGCCATAGTGTTACTCAAAATTAATCAACCTAACAAACCCAAAAGATGCATATAGTAATAACATATAGTACATAACATTACAACTTTACAAACCCAAATAATACATATAACAACACAGCAATGCAGAATACATTTCTAGACATTTTCCATATTTTAATTATTTTGAGAGGTATGAATTTCTTTATCACCAGCTAACCCCCAAAATAACATAGACTAGCATCATTTCAACATGACTTCAACTCATATTACACTTCATTGCTTGACCCTCACCCTTAAACATATTTCTATTTATGAATATGAAACAATTACACAACTGAAAGGTTAATATTCCACCATCAGTACTCAGTCATTAAGTAATGCCTCATATTGACCAGAATGTTTATACAGCACTAAGAAGTGATATTCACAAATAGACCAACACTTCCTCTCACCATGCAGCTGACCTGCTCTTGGGTTTTAGCCCTATTCCTGAAAATTGTGTTGTGCAGCACAGTGACAGTGTAGTGGAAGAGTTTGTATAATGTCAAAGGTTAATGACATCCTGGACCTCAGGTCCCTTTGAAGCATCTGGATGTGCACTAGTGCATACTCCATAATAATCCCTCCATCATAATATTGGCTTGCCTTCTGGAGCTCAATGCTGTGTTGTAATGCAGGCCAGTGTTTTTACTAAGGCCAGATGTTGTGGTGAGATGTTGGGTCTGCGTGTTTAAATGGGAATTTAGGGAGCGTGGGAGCAGATGTCCTTGGTTTCTGGACAGTGAGAGATGACCTCAGTTGGCAAACACTTCCTTCCTATGAGCAGTGTGCACCTCTGCCTGTGCTCCTCCTCATCATCAGTCTGAACTGTGACCAACACCAAAAGGAATATTATATTTAAGCCAGTAAATGCCCTGTGCGTATGTGACTTCAGTATATTTCAGATTCATGTTCAGATAGGTTTCTGCTCTGCCAGGCAGTCCAATCTTTGAGTTATATCAAATTGTTACTTCCATGGGCAATAACCCATGACTATCACTGTCTGCCGCTTATTATACACAAATGAGGACACACACTCCAGACCTCTTCTAAAAAAACACTGAACTGAGTCTGAACTGAGAATTCATCCCATGAGATAATAATGTCCTCATTTATGTAGCATGAAAAGAAACCTTAAAGAAGTAACAAGACATTTGTATTGGATGTACTGACAGGAAAATCTAGATTTATGCATACACTCACTGACCACTTTAATAGAAACACCTGTTCATCGTGCAATTATCCAATAGGCCAATCATGTGACAGCAGCACAGTTCATAAAATAATGCAGACACAGTTCAGTTAATTCAGCTAATGTTCACATCAAGTATCAGAATGGAGATAAAATGTGAACTCAGTGACTTTGACCATGGCATGGTTGTTGGTTCCAGACAGGCTGGTTTGAGTATTTCAGAAACTGTTGATCTTCTGGAATTTTCATGCACTCTCTCTAGAGTTTACACAGAATGGTGAAAAAAAAAAAAAACACTGAGTGAGTGGCACTGTTGTGGTCAGAAATGGCTTGTTGAGGCAAGAGGTCAGTGTAGAATGGCCAGACTGGTTTGAGTTGACAGGAAGTCTACAGTAGCTCAAATCACCACTCTTTACAACCACGATAAACAGAAAAGCATCTCAGAACATACAATACACTAAATCTTGAGGTGGATGGGCTACAACAGCAGAAGATCACATTGGGTTCCTCTCCTGTCAGCCAAGGAGAGGAATCTGAGGCTACATTAGGCACAGGCTCACTCAAACTAGGCAGCTGATGATTATTAAGGCAATTTTTTCCAATCTTCAACTGTCCAGTTTCGGTGGGCCTGTGACTGTGATAATGAAAAAAGTCTTTTATTACTTTGGAAAGGTTTACTTTATAAAGTTTATGCAATGCATATGATTGTGCTTTGAAGGCCTAATGTAGACACAACGTATATAAAATGCTATACACTACTGCTAGCTTCACAATTTGGCAGAAGAACATTTCTCAAACTTTCATCGCAACCCAGTGTCACCGAGACAGTGTTCATATGCAAATTATCTGCAGCACCTTCTATACGTTGAATATCAACATTCTGGCACAATCTGCAAGAAGAAACTTCAAGCCTAATTATAAGTCTAATTATATGTCATGATAAAAAGCACAAACTTTACACCTGAAGTGGGCAACGCTCAATATGTTCAAAATGAGGTAATATGATTTATTACATATTGCTCTTATTCAAATAATGCAGTGGTCGAGGTTAGTTTGGATAAAATATGTTGGCACAGAATGTCTCATAGAGACATTGTGCCAGGACATTATATATTCAGTGTATAGAAGTTGCTGTAGACAAGTTGCATGTGAAAGTTTTTTTTTTTTTCTGTGAGACTGGGTTGCTCATCTGAGACTGTGAAGCACTGAATCACCCAGTCTGTCAGTTTCACACCTGACCACAATGCCTTTCTCATAAAGAACCATGCTATATTAGAAGGTTACAGGAATTGCAGAGTGCAATGGTGCTGCTGCTCTCCTGACTTGGTCTATTGTGATGCAAACAAACTGTTTTCCATCAAGTTAGGATGCATAATTTCATGCATAAAATATGATAGTATTCACTAGCATGTCCTCTGATCTAAAACAAAAGACTAATTAAATTATTCTCAACACAAGCTATATGCCAACTCTTATTCTAAATACTTTAGATTAAATAGATATCTACTAATTCTGCAATATTACTGATATTACTTATCATATCTGTTATTTGGAAGGTTTGTCCATTTAATACCAAACATGATCCTACAATGTATTTCCCCTTGCTGCACACCACTGTGTTGTGACAAAAGTTAAAATATTGTTTATACAACCTATTAAGTCCTTCTGCATGAAAGAATTGACTTCGGACAATCACCATATATAAATGAACACTACTGGAGAAGTGAAAAAAGAAGTGAAATATGACAATGACCAGCTACTGACACTTATAATGAAACATTTGGCTGCATATTGAGCTACTTGTAAAAAAAAAAAAAAAAAAAAAAACTTCCATGTGCCTTCAGGAACCAATAAAGTGGGCGCTGAAATGGATTTTCATCTGCTTGTTAGTCTGGGCACACAGCCTGGCAGAGTGCTGTACACACATGCTAGGAACTGCCTCACATACTTTGACAAAGGGAAAGTCATTCTACACCATTTCATCGCTTTTTCTTCAAGTTTGTGAATAATGGCACTGAGCAGATTGGTCAATTTGCTCTTGCCGAGCTGCTCGGTTTAGACAGTCTGCTGATAGCCTTCGTTTATCACACCAGTTGAGTTTGACTGCCTCAGACAAGTGCACACTGACTAAATACTGTAAGGTCCAAGAGAACATTGCATTGTGGCTGACTCCTGATATTACCTCCTACCTGATCAGCTGTAATATGATTCTGCTGAAACTGAAGAGAAGATACACTGAATTAACAGAACTATAAATTAACATAAGAAGAGGGAACAATATATCAATACTGCTAGACCCAGAGGCATTGAGAGGTGTCATGGCAAACCTCCAGGTCCATCTCCTCACTTGCTGACAAGTGTCTCATTGTTCCACTGGAAAGCAGCCACTTCTCAGTTGGAGGAAGCTGTAAGGGGTGTCTGAATCGTATGCCTAAACAACATGTGATCTCCATTTAAATACTTTCCAGCACAATGGCTGCCTGGAGCACTCAGCGTTAAAGAGGACACACTGTGTGGGCTATCTGTACTTGATTGTGGGATATTAGCCACCCAGCACTGTTCACTGTTGAAAATGTCAACTGTCTGAATTAGGTACTTGCTTCAGCCTTAAAGAGAAACCCTAGCTCCACAGATCCAGAGTAATGAAATGTTCTGCAAAAAGTGTGGAAAACTCTTAAGGCTTTTTCAGTGATATAACTTTCAAAGCCAGAAGGTAAAATGAGGTGAATACACTTCCCTGCCAATGACCTTCAAAGAGCAAACAGATCTTCAGCAGATGGCCAGAGGGTCTGTCAACCATATCCAAAACAATGAGCTGGTAACAGCATACTAAAGCTGCTAACTCCAAAAGTTAGGGAACTATCAGGTGATTTTCAGTTAGTAATATGACAGTTTATAGTTCCCTTGTCAGATGGTACAGTAAACATTAACACACTATAATTCAAAAACCTTATTTATCCAAAACTAACAGCCACATTTGAATAAATGGAAGGTATCAGAGCGTATAAAAACTTTTCTAACATCAGAATGAAATGAGATCTGGATTATTACGGCATGTTAGCATTGGATGAACAGCCAGGATTTACCCACAGTTGGAGGACCTTAAAAGAACGTGGAAGCCTTAAACCAGTCTCCAATTCTGCATAAGCAATGGATGCAAGTCATTACAGCAGAGAAGCTCACTGCAACATACGTCATCGGAAATCTATAATCTATAAAAACAATAAAAACAAAGCAAAACACCTCTTGCCACAATTAAATGAGTTGCTGGTCACAAGCCCTTTTAATATCCATTGGCAAGCATGGCTTCTAGTTCATTTCTTTGACTGAATGTCACAAGCAAGCAATTAAGACCAAAAAAAAATGCTGTGTCAATCAATTTAATTAATTGATTCAATGGTCAATTCATTTGTTCATATATTCTTCCATCTTCAGCAGCCACTCCATCCAGGTCAGGGATGTGGCCACCCAGTAACACCACAGGTCAGTCCATCACAGGGCACCACACACACACACATTCATGCAATCAGCAGTCAGCTAATCCTTTACAATAAATCAAAATCCCTGCCACTCTTAATGTACAGCAGTTGGAAATAAATATTCTTGGTCACAGATGATTTCCACTGAATGTCTGTCATGGTAAGTTTAGCAGAGGAAGCAGGTTCACATCAGAAGAGAACAGACAGATCTTCCATCGTTCAGACTGCAGATGGGCTAAGTCTGAGTCTCTGTGTAGCTATTCAAGTTCTGTGGAGTGTTTCACGTTATTGTCTGGGAAAGAGCTCCTTCCACAATGGAACTCTTTATGAAGCATCTTCAAGCTGTGAAGTTCACTTCCTCTGCTGGCTCGCACTGTATAAAAATAAATTTTTAATTGAGCACAGATGCAGCTCTGATGAAAGAGGAAAACTGGCATTAAAAAGGATATTCCACATGAGTATGCTAATTAAGGACTTTGGGAGGTAAATCCTAATATTTCATGTGCAAATAAGATCGTCTGAAGACCCACTTTGTCCTGTATTCGTATGTGAATAAAAGGCTTCATGTTAAAATTTCCTTACAGAATATATATTTAGATAGATTATATATAAGGGAAATTTGAGAGAGTTATATGTAAGATAATGCAAAAAATATTTATTCATTAATAATGAAGCTTGTTATAACAGCCTTTTCTGTAATGTACTAATTACATAAAGGAAGTCACAGCATGTATCAAAAAAAAGTGAGTGAATTCACCTGAAGCAAAGGTTGGGCTTTACCAGTGAACATGCCTTTTTGTTCATTGTGTTTTTACAGTAACTACCAGTCAGGTGAAAGAGCAGCAGCAGAGCACGCTCAGAACATTAGTTGCTGACTCAGCTCTTGTCTTAGTGCCCTGTCAGAACTGCCGTTTCACTCCAACTTTTTGAAATATCAACCTGTCAGACAGCACCACAAGTCTAGCACAGCTGTTTACACAAGACTTCAGGTAAAGCTGCGAATCAGCTAGCTAATGCTTGGGATTCTAAGAGATTGTGGTGATGGTCAGCTGCCTGAAGAAAAAGTATTTGGAATAACAGAAAAACAAAAGTCACATCATTATAAGGGCCTAAGGATCTATTCTTATTCTTCGAACAGTGATTTAATTAAACAGTTTAAACTAAAGATGAATATGAACAGAATTCTTGCAGTTTTACTAAATATGCATTTAACATGCATCTAACATGCATTTAACATGATCCTAAGCAAAGTAGACTGTGATTACTAATACCTTCTGCCTTCCACACATGTGAATATGCCTTCCGTGTGGTTGTCTGTCACATGGTGCTCCAGGTCAGAAGTATGGCACAGATAGTCTCTCTGCTCTAGACAGATCATGCTAGATACAGAGATAATCAAAAACCCTGTTAGTTAAGGACTACCGCGATTTCGATCCATTCATCCATTGCCAGACAATCACCATATAGCGATAATAAATTCCTCCTAAAATCTGAACCAGTATGGTAGGTGTGATGTTGTCCACATGTTGTCTGTATGTATGTGTGTATAAATGTGTGTCTTTTCACATGGGATTGAAAAAGAAGCGTGGCTGCTCCAAAGAAGCTGCCCTAATAATAAGCATTTGATTTACAGCACTGTTAAAAGCATGTCAAGACTTGATTTTCTTCATCTCTCCCTGGAGCTGAAAGAGACAAAGCTGGTATACAACACAGGACAATCTCACCCACCACAGCCCCAGCAAAAACAGCATTACAGAGGTCGCCGCCCAGTAGTTGATGGTGTGTGTGTGTATGTGTGGGTGTGAAAATGTGTAAAAGAAAGTGAGGGGGGACATAAAAACAGAATGAGGCAGACTGACATTTAAAAAGAGCAAAAAGAGAGACAAAGAGGCAGGAATAAAAATGCAGCATAAAGTGAAATTAAGGAAACTAGACCTGCTGCACAGGCCCCACGTACTCATTTTTATTCCATCACATCGAATGTTCTCTTAATTCCACCATTCTGGCATTCTTAGGTGTTACCAATTTTTCCACTAGTGTTAATAACTCTGCTCGTCATCACTTTTTTGAATGCATGTCTAATACCATGACACAATATTGCACCCAATGGAAAGAACGTGGTTATTGTAAACAGCTGAAATACTTTATTAAGGCTTTTACAGCATATTTCTTAAGTTAACCTTTATTTTGGTAAAGCTTTCAAAAACAGTCACACAGTCCTGGCATGGAGGATAATGAAAGAGGCTGCTTGAAAAAAAAATGCATGCAATGCCATGGAAACACAGTTGCAGAGCTACCTATTGAGTGACTATGTGGTCTGGCATAAAACATAAGCCCAGACTACACCCACATAAAGGAGTGAGCAATCACAAAACAGTCCTCACTCTTCTCTGTTCAGAAGCTTTTCTAATGCTTACATTACAATGCCTACTGATAGATGTAGAGTTTGCAACTACAGCTATCCAATGGGTGGGATGGGTCTGAACTAGCCTGCATAGTTTTAAGTCCTGCAAAAAAACTTTGAGACATATTTTTGACTGATGCTCTTGTTCTCTGTGCAGTTATTTGTAGTTATTTTCCATATTTTACTACCATAAACATATTCCACCCTATATGACCATGACTACTGATCCACTATGTTTGTACAAAAGAAAAAGATGAGAATGGACTATGTAAATGCTATGGTTTTATACAGAACATTACCAGAATAAAGCAGGAAGATGCTGCACTGGTAGTAACCCAATATTCTGTGTGACCACAAATGGAGGCAGTGGTGTGAGAAGGGAGAGTTTCATTGAACACTCAGAGGAGACAGCCAGACCCTAAAAAATGTCATAATAAAACACTTATTCCCACAAAACTGTTTCTGTTTTATATGGAGAAAGTCATTTTGTCAAACTAAAAGAGATTAGACCATGTACTGGGTAAAAAATAAGGCTCCACCTTATGATAAATCTACAAAAGTATCACTAAAGGTCTCATACAAAAAATGCAAATAGAATCAATGAGGAAAAAGCAGAATTGTGTCAGATGTCTTAAATAAATCATATTCTAGGGGTAAGGTATATCAAAGAAATGAAAGAAAAGCAGCTCAAAAAAGGGCATTCCTTCAGGATAGGAGAATACAACACCCTCGTGATGCACATGTTTTAAAGGCTGAATTAGGATAGATGTTAAGAGGTAATAAAGAACCTGGCATAGTGTTAAATATAGCTGCATGAAATCCAACATCCGGGAGAAAATCGTCTTATTTGGATGTTATATTAAGCTGGGAGAGGTGAAGTGCACAAGTGAAACAACACCGGAAGGCAGCTCCTCAACATTAACCCATCATGGGAGCAAGGTGAAATCAGAGTCTGAAGACCAATTCAGGCAACATAACATTCAACTTTCAAATTCTCAACCATGCATTTTGTGTTAAAGCATTTGCTTTTTGCCACACTGCATTCTAATCTGCCCTCTACACATCTGCCCACAAGATGTTACTTTCAGGTCGGTAACATTTTTTAAAACGTATTCCATGCTCATTCCAAGTAAATTTTTCAGTAGACGTTAATCCCTTTCTAAATGCTCCCAAAAGAAACATTCCACCTGTCCCTACCTCTCTGAGTAAATCGTCTCTGGAAACCTCTTCAAGTTATCTGGCCAGTGCCATCAGTTACAGAGGCACAATGCTACAGCTCTGCTTCAGGTTTATATGTTATGTTACGTCATCTTCTAAGGACTGTTTCTATGGTAATGTAGCTCAGTGCTCTCTGACACAAATGTGTTTCTCTGGTAGAAGATGACTAATACAATTTCTGACTAAAAAATGGGCTATAGCCAAACCAAATGCCTATGGGCTATAACCATAACCAAACACCTGTGAGGTGGACCAAAAAAATAGATTATATTATATTATATTATAGTACATTATATACTGATGATACTGGTGTATTATTCAATCACCAGTAAGTGTTTAGTGTTTGAAAATGCCAGCAAAGCTGCTGCACCTGAAACATTTATACCAGGACCACACACATGACCATGTCAGTGTCAGTTCTGGGAAGAGAATAATCCACCACCAAACTAACATCAAGTTAGTCATAATACTATGATGGTACCTTCCCAATGATAGACAAGGAGAGAGAGCTGGCAGGTTGTGCAAAGCAAAAGATGGGCTACAGTCAGTGATGTATACCTGACTGAAAAACTGGCTAATAAGTATAGCGGAAAGGTAGGTGTACCTGTGCTTCTGTGTGGCCAAGCAGAAAAGTGTTCAGCCTATCACTGGGAGTTTGAATCCTGATGATGCCTCAGCCATTTGTGGCTGGGAATCAAGAGAACAAAATTGGCTGTGCTCTCTGGGTGGTAGAGATGTCACACTCTCTGCCCCTGTCAATCACAGTGACACTAGCATACACTAGCGCACATGAGTGTCTGTGAGCTCATGTACGCAGATGAGGGCATTTAGCGCTTTCCTCCGAGTGTGTTGTGCTACCATGCAGCATGAGCAGCAGTTTGAAAAGATACGATTGGCTGGCTTCACATGTCTCGGAGGAAGCACGTGTTAGCCTTCACCCTCCCCGGTTGGTAGTTGTTGTATGATGGGGAGAGCTGGCTGGTGGGTGGGAATTGGCAGGTGAACAAATTGAGGAGAAAAACAGGAAAAAAAAAAGTGGGTGTACCTAGTGGCAAATTAGTGTATTTTGTTCTGAAATAGTGACCAAAAAAGTAAGCACAAAATAGCAAGGAAATATTCCGAAGAGAATATCTTTTTTTGTGTGTCTACTATACACATTTTAAAAAAGTATCACTGGGGTGCTTCCTTCTAGAGCACTTTTGTACCCTCAGTATGTATCTTTTACCTAGAAAGGTGCATGCAGTTTACCTTTAAAACGTCATTCCACAAGTCCAAAGCACAGCAGCATGTTTTTTATGAGTTATATTCATAATATTACTGGTGTACTATTTTGACAGATTCTACAGTAGTATCCTGTGCGTTGCTGATTACTGTATTGCTCTGAGATTGCATGAGAATGAGAAAATCCCTACGGAGGAATCCTAGGTAAAGCAACTAGTCTGCTGTTATGCGTATTAACATATTCAGCAGGGGGATTACAGATAAAGCGTCTCATCAGCAGCACACAGATGTAGGGCGACGTCTGCTGGTCCCAAATCATATGAAGGATATGATAAAGATATCAATATATCAGTATAGTTACAGTCAGCTGAAGGAAACTCTGATGCTTGTCTATGCAGCGAGCAGCGCTTTATATACAGTGCATGACTGCCTCTGAAATCTGGCATGTGAGTGTTCTGGAAAGTGATGCACTACTTACTTTCTCTGACTTTTCAGCTCTCGGGTGCGCGCATTCACCGCGGTGTGGAAGAGTGCTGGCAAATAAACGCCTGCAGGGTTTCACTCTTCGCAAATCTGTTATCTTCAGGCCAAACTATATTATGGACGCGTTCGGGAAACGAAAGCAGTGTTATAATGTCCGTGGGTCCACATCTCCATTGGGCGGTGAGCTGCACAGACTGTGGGCTGAACGTGATTCACTCTGACTAAACCGCTCCACAAACACCGGTGTGGGCGGAGTCACATCAAACGTACTTGCGTCACAACTCACACATGCCGTCCGCGAGGGCAAACACGCGACCACAAGCTACAAGTTTTTCTCATCTAGAAGTAAACAACTCAGAAGAAACTCGGGGATGCGGACAAGCGACTATGGCTAATGGACCTAGTACACCAGTGGAGCTCAGCAGAGGTTGTGTAGCAAGAACTTGCACTGTATTCCTGCTCAAAACCTCTGCTGAAGCTGGAAATAAAATGAAGTCAATCTGAACAGAAAAAACATCATACCTCCAGGATCCAATCTGACCATCCCTTTATAGTGTTTACATAGACTAGTGAAGACACACCTCATCCAGCTCATCAGCTAATGATCAGGCCCTTCATTAGAGCAGGAAACGCCTGGGGCACTTCCTGGCCACATAACTCCAAGACATTGAGCTTAGTAAGAGCCTCAGCAAAGAGGGAGAAAATCTGTCAGTGATGGGAATATGGACATCTAAATTGCTAAACCAAGCAATTTAAAGTTATATCATATTGTTTTTATATAATTTTGAGGACTTTTGTGTTATTCCTGAATGTCCCATTCGCATGAATATTCATAAGCAGAGTTCTGATGTTTATTAATATGGCAAAACATAACATGAGGAAGAAGAGGACCAACATATTCAATGGGAGCAAAACTTTCTAGTTTATACTATAGTATGCAATAGCGACACTACATTAACATATATTATACTATCTATTATCACGAATTGGCTGTGCTAAATTGTCCCTAGGTGTGCAAGAGTGTGTGCACAAGTGCCCCGCATTAAACTGCCATCCCATCCAGGGTGTATTCCTGTCTTGCCCCTGTGTTCCTGGGATAGGCGTGAGATCCATCCCGAACTGTCTATTATCTATACTCCTTACACTATAGTTACAGCATTAGTTGCATGCTTAATTCTGGAACCTGGTAATCAATCAGGAAAAGCTAGCCTATGCCAGTCAATTAGCTATCAACGTCATAATCAGGGGCCGACTTAGCACTAGGCAAAGATAGGCAACCGTCTTGGGCCCCCAGAAGCTAAGGGCCCCCCTAAAAATGCAAATTATATATATTCGTAATTATTAATGCTAAGTAAAGTATGCTGAAATTTAAAATATTGATGTTAAAACATTGACACAAGGGCCTCATTCCTATATTTTGCCCAGGGCCCCCAATTCACTAAATCCACCCTGATCATAATAGGAAAAGGAAACATTTAATATTATTACAAGCAGATGTCTTCTTTGAAATTGGCGTTTTTTTTTTTAACCTGTTGCTGTTCCAAACCTGAGCAGAAATATGCTGATTCATTATAAACCCTGTGCTAAATCAATGACTCGCAATCGAACTGTATTGTATTCTCTGTAACTGTACCTGTATTCTCAAAGCTGTCCCAGGAGAATGTGCTTTGATCACTGTAAAAGGATATAAAAAGATATATATATATATGTATAAGGAGTTGAGAGAGTATATAAGGATCATTGATCTTTGGGGAACAAATGAAAGTGTGTATTTGCAGCAGGAGCGGAGTGTTTCTCTAGGCTCTTTTCAGACATCATTCTGAGTTTGTATCACACTAACTAGTTAAGTCACAACAAATAAGTTGTATATCACCCCAGCCTCAACATCATTCATCTGAATTATGCTTCAGCTGAAGCATAAACTGAAGGGGGTATTGGGTTATTTAAGCAACACTGGACAAACAAGAGTGCAGTTATACTGAATATTCCGTAGCTAATCATAGCCGTACCGATATTGAGTATAACTACGCGATTGCTTGTGCAATATTACTTCTTATTGGGCCTGCATTGATTTGTACAATCCTGTTAAAGGTGAAATTGGCTTCGCCCTTCTTCCTTGTCATATTCATTCAATTTAATATAGTGTGGACAAGCGGAGTGATACACATAGTGAAACATCCCAGTGCGGTTATACTAACTATATCCACTCTTGGAACGCTGCTCATCCAATCAGATTAGTGAACTGGAACTAACTGTTGTATAATATAATACATCTCTATACATTAGCTCAATGCCATATGTTTGTTCTGGATTAAGAATAAAGTGTGTGAGCAGAACATGACCCAGTTGAGTTCAGTCTTCAAACAAAATCAGCCAGTGTACTTTCTGTATCAGCTTTTCTCTATAAGTTCACATTTCAGCCCCGCACTGAACCATAGACTTGGTCTTTGATATAAATATCTGTCCAGTAGAGCGACACACCACTCCTGATTCAGCTTGATAAATCACTCAAGAATTCAAGAGGGTTACCCACTCATCTCAACCAGGGCAATTCTATTTTGGTCAGTCACTTGTCTTTTCACACAGAATGAATTAGGTGACATTATTCATTTGTTTTGTGGTCACACTCTGGCTCAGATTTCATGGAAGATAATGAAATACATGAATGACCTTTGGAACACATGATGGATGATGAAAAAACTCAAACAGACAGGCCCAAATGGCTGGTTTATTAGGTCTTTGCTTTGGATTAGATTTCATAGGACAATGAGAGGGGGAAATGTCATCCATTTTAATGCATTCTGTTCAGGGTTTTACTCTGAGTTATATCACTGGCTTTTCAGAATATCCAGTTTCAGATATCTATGTATTCACAGTCACACTGACAGAAATTCTGTTCAAATAACAAGATTTGTGCCATAGACGAGTGGAAGGAGGGGACGGTAGTGTAAATTTACACAAAGAAAGGATCATTTGTTTAGCATGAAGACACACACACACACACACACACACACGGAAAAGATTCAGAAAACAGTAAGAGCAAGTCAAAAGTTCAGATTGTAGATAGAATTCTCTGTTAAATCTATTGTAGCTGGACATCTGTTTCCTCGAGATAGCATTTAGCAGAATAAAATGCTGCATACTTTAGTCTTTAACAATATCAGCAGAAAGAAGTAAATTTGTGGGACACATACCATAGATGGCATCTGCACGTGGACACATCTCCTCCTCCTCTCTGAGAGTCAGCTGCATTCCTCCTGCAGGATGGACAAACTTCCGTCAGGGATTTTCCAGTGCTGCGATCAGTATGGCTCTTCCCTTCAGCTATATTTGTGTTTAAGTTAGAGGCCTTTGTAGCAGACCATTAGTGATGTGACCTAGTGCAGAGTAAAAATGTACTTGAAAATGCTGTTAAATATTTTCATTCACATTTACAGCATTTGGCAGATGCCTTTATCAAATACTGTATAACTACTTACAGAAGTTCTTTCAAGTATCCATTGTAACTCAATGCCACTATCTGTATCTGTATTCACATTTAAACCTGAACTGGATGTTTTTAGTGTTTTGTTTTGTTTTGTTTTATTTTATATTATATAAAATAATTATAAACCATACCACTATGCACCCAGAAAGACCGGAAAAAACCCAGAGCTGTCAGCATGGTCTGTGAATTCAGGCACAGCTAGTGATGTGTAACAGTCTTTTTTTTAACCCTGTGTGTGCACTTAGTATATTTGTTAGTACCGGCCTGCAATATTATAAATTTAGTTGGTTCTTTTTCCAAAAATATAAACAAATTAATATCCTAATTTAAAGTCTATTACTAAGGATGTCGTAAATGGATCATGCACTGTCATGTTAATGTGCTCGCAAGCTTCACATTCGTCCACTCTCTCACGCCCACATGAAAAACCTCCAGCTTGTGCAGCTTTTGGTCTTGCATGATCCCTGTACCGATGCACACCTCTTGTCTCAGCCAGATGCCCTGGGAACCTTTCTGGCATACTTTCTAAAAACATACACGAATAGTGTATCACTGAAGAACAAATAGTACAAATATTTTACTAAGATTAAAAAAAAAGTGCGGTACAGGTTTAGTGCTTGTTTACGTGCTTGGTGAAGAGGTGGATCTTCAGTCTTTGTTTGAATATAGACAGTGAGTTCAGACTGTTCGAATAGCAAGCAGAAGTTCATTCCACCACCTGGATACCAAGACAGAGAGGAGTCTTGATGCATGTGTTCTTTGTGTCTTAACCGATGGGGGTGTTGAGTTCAGTTGAACCATGCTTGTGGTATAGAGTGGGGTTTGCGAAGCGCCTGGAGGCAGGGGACGGCTGTTCTGCTTTTGGCTTTGTGGGTAAGCATCAGTGTTTTGAATCTGATGTGAGCAGCTACATGAAGCTAGTGGAGGGATCGGAGAAATGGGGTGATCTGGAACAGAACAATAGAGCATGTTAAAATAAAGCAAAACAAGAAGTAAGATTACATCGGTCTTTTTAAAAAAAATTTTATAGCAACAATTCTACTCGTGGTGTTGGCCTGCTTTTTGTTGGCATGCTTCTAGAGAGCACCGAAGCACCAGATTTCGTCCAATTAACTGTTGCCTTTCCCTCTGAAAGGCCGCAGTTGCTCGCTGCCACTCTTTCTCAGCAGTAAGGTGTGGACAGCTTTGATTTAACATACTGGTGCCATTGTTCAGGCAGCAAAGCAGAACAAATCAGAAATGTCTCTGTAGGTTATGGTTAAACATGGGTACACTTGCTACAAAGAGGAAAGAAGGGGAAAGATAGACCTTGGGTAGACCCCCACAACGAATCAAACCATGCACTGGAAGCACGGGAAATTTACTTCTGTGTGCTGATAGTGAAATGCAGAGATGAGAACACAGATGACAGTGGGTTTCAGGGTCTGGAAAGCATTATGCTGTGACCTGAGCTTTAACCTTGTCCTTCTTTAACAACCTAGGGGTTCTCCAACTCTCCATACTTCTTTCAGGGGTCTGCTTACAGATATTGCTTGTGAAATTTCCCCTCACACTGCTTGTACACATTACACATAAATTAATGACATCAGCCTCCACTGGTACTCAAAATGTGCTTGTGACAGGAAGTTATTTTTCTGCTCTAAACAATTAATTAAATCCAAGGGGAACTCCTGAACAATATGTGGAGTACAGGAAGGCAGAGGGATGGCAGATGATTAAATAATTCATCTTTGATAATGCAAAGTTCTCTTTAATCTCTTTAGTCATATAAAGTCTTTTCTTTAAGATTAGCAATATGAAGACTGTACTTTTTTTTTTTTTTTAAATACTTATGTCTGACACAAACAGAGTAAACTATACAAATATTTCATAGTCATAAAATGATAACTGGGTGTTGGGTGGGTGGTTATCTGCATTTGTGTGTCTGCTGTGGAACTTTTTCTTTACTCCTGGCCTGTTCCCTTGGGACAGATTAAGCTGAAGAGGGAAAGGAAACGATTAAATGTCAGTGGTGTGAGTGCACCTAAAGCACCACTTAAAGTCTGTTAATCAGTAACAGTGAAAGAGTTTAAGGAACCCCAGATGGAATCTCATAAAGTGTGCTTTCTCCTTAATTAACACCTTTATCAACATAGAAGCAATGAAGTTTAGTCCAGGGTGTTCTTGGAAATATTTACTGAATGCCACAAGGGTTAGCAAATGAGAATCTTGATTACTGTAAAATGATGAAAAGATGAAAAGATAAATACAAAAGATACAGAATAATGAGTCTTGCTTGCTTAGTGCCTCTGCTACTGTGAGCTGTCCTGAGGCTCTCAAATCTTTCAAATCTAACAGAACAGTGAGTCACCCCCATACTACAACTCCTAACACCATCCTGGAGTTATCACAAGACTGTAGACAGTCCATTGAAACACACTGTTCCAAAAGCTTACAGCCCAGACTGTCACACAATGTTGGAGAAAAAGTTCTTCACGCATGCTGATTTTACATTCACTGGTGGTTGATGTAAGGTGCTTCATAGATCCCAAAGCAAGGCATGGTTGCCAGTGTATTAATTACATTTAGCATATATTTACATTTGTTGGCCATTTTATAAAGTACATCTTCACACTGACCAGATAGTATTTCTCAGCACAGCAATGACACTGGCATAGTAGTGACATGGTAATATGTGGGCACTGGGAGGAGTATATCAGACAGCACAGTCACTGAGATTTTTCAACACCTCAGTATCATTGCTGGCCTGAGAAACAATCCACTAACCAAAAATATGCAACCTACAGCAGTGCTGTGGTTAAACACTGACACCGATAAAGGCAAACACAAATTGGGCACGGAAATAGGTGAGCTACATTCTCTAACTGGACATTGATAAAGTGGACTAACAAGATAGGTGTTTAATAATGTGCACATAATGTTAAAATACCCCAGGAACACTGCTGTACCTGTTACATTCATATCAGCATAGCACACACTACCATGTGACTACCATGTCAATCAAGTTTTCAGACTAACCTTAGTTGATTTTGCCATACGGGTTGTTGTTTTGTCACAGAATTCACACACATTTCATATCTAGCTTCCTTTTCTGTAGTGAAATTTTAGAATAGATTTTTTGGAGAGCAAGCGCAATATACAGTATTGCATTGCACATTCTACATAACAGCATTAAAACATATGAGGGTATACAAATGCTATATCTAGTGGTTTGAATGATATATGCCTAAAATGAACAAGCATTTGCTCTAATCATTTGGACATTTTTTTAGAGTAACTAGTGCTTTTCATTTGCAGAATGTCAGTGGACTGTGTTCACATGTCTGTCATAGATGGCTTTAATGCACATTGCCACAAATCACTGAGGTACAGACAAAGACAGAGGTACAGCATGCAAAGACTTTTACTCCCCACAGAGCGGTGCAGAGATAAAAAGCCACAAGTAGAGGAAGTGTTTATCAAAGTTCAGCAATGGTCCATAAACTCAAGAGAGTGAGGGGCCATGGATTCCCACTGAGTGCACCATCTGCACTGGTATGCTGCTTTTAAACAACATTACAGTGCTTTAGGACCTTTAAGTCCTCATTAGCTTGTGAAGCAAAAATATTGAAGAAGCTGATATGTCTATAATGAGGCTTAATATGGGATGATTTCTGTGGACAAAGATCTTTTACAAGGACCAAAATCAGCATGATCACCATGCACTATGCTTAAATCCAATGGCAGACTTTATTTAAATGAAGAAAATCCAAAAGAGGTCTAGCTATACAAGGCATGGGATCTATCTGAAAACAGCACAGCACTCAGCACACAGCCCCTTGTATGCTTTTCCCAGCAATAAATCTAATTATATAAGACATTGATGTTTAATGGGGTACACTTAAATAAAGACAACATAAACCGTGACCCTGCTACTTGAACCGTCTGTCCTCATGACCGCTAGACAGAATGAATAATGGAGGTATGGTGCATGTTGAACCATGCCTCATTAGAGGAACAAGATCCAGGTCAGCTCATTTTCACAGGTTTGACAAGTGTAATCAAATCTGAATCTGTATAAATATATCTGAGAAGCTAACCTGATCAAGCTGCCCTGGGAGTTGGATTGAAACATTTGCTCCACAAACATGCAGGAACTCCTGCAAGCATCAGGGCAGAGCATCTTTGAGCAATAGTTTTGCTGGTTTTTAGTTTTTGGCACAAATATTGGCATGATATGAGGTGTGAGTAGTCCATGTGAGTCATGGCGCCTGTGCCTAAGAAGAAAGCTGGCAAGTATATTCCAACTGTGTAGACAGCAATAAGTTAGCACTGTTAGTTCTCTGCCCCTTATCCTTTTATCTTCATCATTGTCTCAGCTTCAGTGGCATGGGTCTGTAGGGGAGATCCTAGCTATTTTAATGTCCTCAAATTCTGTGTTAAACTTCATGGCGTCTATTTTACTGAAAAGCACAGATCTTCCCTCCAACCTTGTGCTCGACATTTTCCTTTATCGCAGCACTGAGGCAGGCAGCAGAGGCAGGCCATGGAGGGAGCTGGCAATGTCCAGTGCAGCTTTATGCCAGGAATTATTCACTCTTGTTAAATTGAGTGTGGTCATGTAGGCATTAGACCAAGTAATAATTTTACTTTTGTTCCTGCAATGTTTCAGTACTTGCCAGAAAAATGACTAATGTGCCTATCATTCTCTGTGCTAATTAGACTAATATACAATGAGAATTTATTTTAAGAAAATGACAAACTGAAAATAATGGTCAGCATTTCATTGAATGGTCATATTTTGGCTTTGCGTCCTCTTTAGAACAACACTACATTAACTTTACGTTTTGCTAACACTTGTGCACTTTTCTCAGATGCCATAAATAAAGAGATTCTTTCTTGCAACATACCCTTTTCAAAAGGGCAAAGACAGAAGAAACATTTAAAAATGTGCAATTCACAGAATTACAGAGAGAGCTGAAGAGCAGTACAGACCAGTGCAAAGTCGACCCACAGCATCCAATCTGCAGGTTACCAACAGCAGCCTGTTGGCCTGCACCCTCTTCAAAGCCCTACAGCCGTCACTGAGGACCAGGGAACAGGAAGTAAGGCTGGCAGGGCTTCAGAAGAGCACAGTAACCGGCTCTGCTCTCCTCAGCTTTAGGGAGGCCAACAGCACGTGGCCTGCTCCTCCTGATGACTTGACCATGCCACTTGGAGGGATGTTTCTCTAGATCAGATCATGGCTTCAAAAAGCAAATGAAATAGTTTTCAGCACTAACTTATGAGGCACTGAAGCTCAAAGTATGAATTACAAAGAGCATGAAATCTCTCGTGAATTATAAGCGCAGCTCACTCATCAGTGAAGAGCAGTAAAGGAGGAAAACAAGAAGAAACAGAAGCTGGCTGTATTCCCCTGGGCCAAAGACTCACAGCAGGTGAGGAGTGCTGCTGATGTTATTATCTAAACAGAGTAGCCAGGAAATCTGCAGCTTGTCTGCACTGAGTAAATGACATACATAAGAAGGAAGCTCTTCCAGAACCTTCAGACTTGTAATATTCATTATTTAGTTAATCAGGATGTTGGAGAGCCAGGATGTTATACCATTATGTAGAGTTAAGTGAAGACCAAATTCAATGCATCAAGTGAATGCTAATAATGGCAATAATACAGGAGCTGATAATGGACTGACTTTGACTTCTGCTAAACTGGCCTTAACACAACATGCCCTTAGCCCAGTGGTTAAAAAACCCTCCTGCTCCAAAACACAAATTAAGTTCTTTATGTGAAGACTACTATCCTCGTTCCTGCCTTTTAGTCCTTTACTTTTTAGCTTACGTGCAGGAAATCCAAAAGCCCCTTTCCCTTTGTGTGGCCTGATTACAATGCACAGCCAAAGCACATTAGCTTTACTGTTTTTGGCATGTATAAAGCACCAGTACAACCACAGAGAGGAAGCTGCATTGTACATGTCCTGGATGGACTTTGCTTCCAGTCCAACTATACTGAAATACAGTATGCTCTTAGAACATTTAGAACCCTTGAGGGTTCTCTGCTTGCCCATCTAAGGTAAAACACTACAATAGAGTGTTTCCCTATTGGAAAAAGCTCCAAGTAGAACCTTTTTTGGAAGCCAACAGCCCTTAATTATCTAAGAAACCCATAGAGAACCACTGGTGAACCCTTTCTTTTAGAGAGTACAGTGTATACAGTATATTCAATGAACGAACGACATCTAAGCAACAGCTGGAGGACACATTTAGGCTTTTAGAGTTGGAAATAGCATTAAAATATTGCCATTATGTGTTATATGATTGTAATTGCTGCTTTGTATACAGTATGTAGGACAAAATCCCTATTTGCCTCAGTGCCAACTATCACAAAAGAGGGGATTGTGAATACGAGTATTTATTTATCATTTACTCCATCACAGAGTAATATCACTTAACACCCATCATGTGACTACTGCAGAGAAATTATGTGGACCTATTGAAAAAGCTTTGACTTAATGGAAGTGGCTTAAAAGGTTATTAAATACACTTAATAACAAGTGGCTATGGTGTCAAATTATTCATGAAATTGTCATTTATAATGAAAATGTCAATCTACTGTGTAACTGATACGTGGGCATAGCTGGTTGCAAAGCTTGCTTGTGCAGCACTTCCTCTGCAGTAGCAGAACTGGTGTAAAAAAAAATTGATCCTCTGAAAATGAGTAATGTGTTGATAGTCTACCTAAATAAGGAGAATTATTGTTCTTTCTGCATGTTGCCACTAATCCTAGTCAATAATAATACTGTAATACTGCCTTTCTCCAGCAAGTAAATGTGTGTGTGTGTGTGTGTGTGTGTGTGTGTGTGTGTGTCAAAAGAAAGTAATCATGTCACAGTATGACCATAATGATATAGAGCTACCACTGTGTGTGTGTGTGTGTGTGTGTGTGTGTGTGTTTATATGTGTGTGTGTCTTGGGTAGGCATGGGGAGTAAATAAGTTATTGGTCATCACAGTTTTGAAAACAGACATATTCACCTTGAAGTTAACCTGATCAGGCTGCCCTGGGAGTTGGATTGAAACATTTGCTCCATAAAGATGCAGGAACTCCTGCAAGCATCAGGGCAGAGCATCTTTGAGCAATAGTTTTGCTGGTTTTTAGTTTTTGGCACAAATATTGGCATGATATGAGGTGTGAGCAGTCCATGTGAGTCATGGCACCTGTGCCTAAGAAGAAAGCTGGCAAGTATGACATATTCACACTTTAATTTATCAGAAAATTTGTGTAAAATTGACATGATCTAATTTGGCATGTGTGTGAATTTTTAGGTTTTGCTGAGTAAAAGAGAGAGAGAGAGAGAGAGAGAGAGAGAGAGAGAGAGAGAGAGACCACAGCTGAATATTGATTGTGCTGCAGGTAAAGCTCCATGGTGGTGTATAATTTGCTGTATACTTACGTGCTTGCTAACCCACATCCTTCCTGCTGGAAACAGCCAGCCACACAAATGCCTCTCTGACTCTGCCTATGTCGACGGGTGTAATTCAGTAGTGCTCTCTACAAGACACTGTTCAGACTGCTCACAAGCCTTCAGTAACAAGGAATCATTTTTAATTCTTTCACAAAATAGGGGACAGGACATAGCCATGAAAAACTCAGCATAACTGAATATAATATCACTGAACAAGGGAAATGTACTATCTGTCCTATCTGTTATTACATAAATGACAATCCGCTCCAGAATTACTGGCATCCTTGATAAAGGTCAGTTAAAGAATTTTGAATGTCTTGTGGTTATTTAGCTTCATCTTTCACTGAAAATATGAGAGAAGTCTAACCTTTGATTGAAGTCAATTTATTCTAAGAAAATAAAAACCCCTTTCAAAAACAGCTTCTCCTAATAAGCCTTCAACAATAATTAATCAGATTTAATTATTTGCCAAAAGATAATTTGTGCCAGAGGAGATGAATATAATATCAGAGAAATGGAAATGATTCCACATATTAATCCAGGGAAACTTGGAATTTATGGGTAAAAAATGTGGGCAATCATCTTGTAGATTGAAGCTAGACATCATCATTCCCTCACCTGCCTTTCAGTAAGGATGTGCTAAAATATATCCTTTATTCCAGGTTAATCTTGTTAAAAATGACACTAGTATTATGTTGGTGCTCAAGTCAAAGGCTAAGCAGACAACGTGTAGGATTTATATCTAGTAGTGAATGAATAAGATTATATCAGTGATAGATATAATCTATCCATTAATAATCATACCATTATTATCATTATGTGTCTTTATTAAATCTAACAGGTGAACAAGGCAAACAAGGAAACACAAGCAAGTCTTCGACATTTCTTTTATTTATTTCATGATTTAACATGCAAGCTTCTTACTTGTTACTTCAGGGCCTGTCCTTTCTCATACGATTGTAACCACAAAGCTCACCACTGCCACCTGTTGATTAACTTCACAAGACAAAGAAAATAGGTTAATGGAAATAAGCAAATCCCCTAAGTAATCCTTAAAATAATGTAAAAGGAGAAGTTTTAAATTTCAAGTATGCAACAACCTTATTAAAAAAAGAAACCTTGTGTCCTGAATGTTTTCACAGCATGTGGACCTTGTTTGTGTTAGCAATGCGTTTTTTTTTTAAAGTCAAATACCATAAATACTGTTTTTAAAACTTTCTTAAACATATGGTTTATTTCAAATAAAAAAACATGATGAATGCTTTATATATACTTACAACAGCTTGTAATTTGTTAAACATTTCTAAAGGAAATCTTGCATTTTCATGGGAAAGCTATGAGCCTAATTAAATTCATTTTTATTTGTATAACGCCTTTAACATTGGATATTGTCACAAAGCAGCTTTACTGTAATATATAAATTCAGGATGTAAATTTTAAATTTATGAATTTATTCCTAATGAGCAAGCCAGAGGCAACGGTGGCAAGGAAAAACTCCCTGAGACGATATGAGGAAGAAACCTTGAGAAGAACCAGACTCAAAAGGGAACCCATCCTCATCTGTGTGACACCAAACAGTGCCATTATAAATAATTCCCTTCTAAACTTTATACTATATGGTCAAAAAGTGCAATTATGCAACCACGAAAGTTCATTATAGTTTACACATGAAGTCTATTTTGTTGAGGTTATCAACTGTTCACTGATGGAGACTTGAGTGCAAAACTGTTTGTGGCAATTGCAGCCTTAAAGCTATAAAAGCAACTGTAGCTCTAAGCCATTGTAGCAAAACTTTTCATATCAGTTGAACAGTTCCAAAGCCATCTTCATGGTTTCTAAGTGTCAGCATCCACAGTAATCTCATGTCTCTTTAGGCTGTCCATGTGGGGCCATCCTCAGCAGCAGCAAATGGCTTCCAAATGATGAGAAATCCAACCAGAAGTAAGGCATCACGATGGATCAAGCGGGTCCATGATAACGTTCATATAACATAATATAAATACAATTAGTATATTAAGCAGATTTAATCCTTTTAAGTAAATTTTGTCTTTTGGAAAGTCAAGACCATCCAATAGTCACAGTTTATAGCTACCTACAGATGTTTCTGATGTTTCATCACCACCCCACATCCAGCTATGTTTTTCAGTAAACACTATTCATCATTTTTTTTTCTCATATGCTGTAGAGTCCTTGGTCCTCTCTTGTGGACTCTCCTCTTCAGCTCATCCCACATGATTTCAGTGGGGTGTAGGTCATTTTTAATGTGGATTTAGATGTTGTTTTGAATCATTGTCCTGCTGGAAGATCCGAGCACAACCCAGTGCTATAGAACCCTATGGTTAGAGGAGACAAAAATAAACATTTTTGGCATCAAGCACTCAAAGAAAGTGATACAGAAAAGAACCAAATTGTTGGTTCCTGTCAGAGTTCGGTTAGTATCTAGTACACTCCAGGCACTTACGTTAGTGGTTAGAAAAGGCTTTTCTTCTGCCACATCTTCCAAATAGTTTGTTGTCTTTAACCATTGCCTGAACAATTAATCTCAGCACACTTTAGTCTAATTTCTTTTGTGTATTAATCTCCCTCATGTTGAGGAATGACTAAGGAAAATTAGCCTCTGTGTAAGGTGTCACAGATTGGTCAGAGACAGATGCAAGTGCAGAGTATTTGATTAAACGTGAAACACGTGAAAAAAGGCTAGGACTATACGTGACTTAAACACAAACCAAACAAGCATGGGATATACGTGAACTGGCATGGATACGACAACATACTGTCAGTGTTATGCCTGTCTTGACCACTAGAGGTCCCCCTTGAGTGTTTTTGTTAGTTCCTTTTTTTTTGGTGTCTGTAATTAAGTTCATTGTTTTCACCTGTGCCTGGGTTCCTGTGTGTGTATTTATGTTGCCCTATTCCTCAGCTCTTTGCTCAGTGTTTCTCTAGCTATGACCAAGCTCTAGTCATTTTCTGACTATTCTGTTTTGGATTAATCTACATGCTGCCTGTTTTTGGGTATGGTATTTTGTTTTGTTTTTGCCAACTTAACCTTCTGGAATTACTCTGTTTTTTTTTGTTTTTTTTAATTCTTGAGACTTTTGTATTTTTGTTTGTTATCCAGTTTTGACCTTGCTATGACTAATGGATTTTTGGACTCTTGAGATTTTAGTTCCTTTGCCCACATTTCCTTCTGTACCAGCTACTCAGCCTTTGTGGAGGAGTTCAGACAGGTCTACAATCACAAAAAGACTGTTGTCCATCCAGCAAGGCAAGCGTAGTGCCATCTAGTTCCGGACTGTTGCAGCACACTGATCGATAGGGCAATCCACCTGGACAACAGACTGAGAGAGAGAATGGGCCTGTAAGTGCACAACTTCTACTGCACTCCTCAGGCCTCAAGCTTCTCACGAAACTCCAGAGCCGATGCAGTTGGGAACATGACATGAGGGGAGAGATGCTGCCTTTACTGTGGTCAACCTGGACATTTCTTCTGGGAAAAGCTCTGTCCCGTGCAGACAGGGGAGATCTGTGACAGGAGTTACTCAACATTCTTCCCTGACCGACACTGGTTTACTTCTTCCTGTCACACTTTCGAGTTTCGAGCCCTCAAACTTGACCTGCGCAACGCATACCATCTGGTGCGCATAAGGCAAGGAGATGAATGGAAGACTGCTTTCAACACCCCAAGAGGCGGTTTTTCAGGCTCTAATCAATGATGTTCTCCGGGACATGTTAAATCAGTTCGTGTTTGTCTACCTAGACAATATTTTACTTTTCTCGAGATCCTTGCAAGATCATATCAAGCATGTTCAAAGAGTCCTCCGTCGTCTTCTAGAGAACCATGTGTACATCAAGCCTGAAAAATTTGAGTTCCATGTGTCTGAGGTGCAGTTCCTAGGATTCATCGTTTCCGCAGGTAACATAAAGATGGACCCTAGAAAAGTCCAAGCAGTTACCAACTGGCCTACTCCCAAAAGTGTAAGGGAGGTCCAATGGTTCTTGGGATTTGCGAATTTCTATCGCAAGCTTGTGAGAAACTTTAGTACAGTAGCTGCTCCCCTCTCAGCCCTCACCAAAGGAAAAAACTCTAAGTTCCAGGGGAGTCCTGAGGCAGAGGATGCTTTCCAAGAACTCAAGTCCTGCTTCACCTCTGCTCCTATTCTAGCTATCCCTGATCCTGAAAGGTCATTTATGGTTGAGGTGGATGCCTCAGATGTGGGGGTGGGAGCCCAACAAGGAGCGGACACCTACAGAGAGAAATTATGACATGGAGGATAGAGAGCTGTTGGCTGTTAAGCTTGCTTTAGAGGAAAGGAGGCACTGGCTCAAGGGAGCTAAACACCAGTTCTTGGTCCTCACAGATCACAAGAATTTAGAGTATATCCAGCAAGCGAAATGCCTCAATCCACGCCAGGCCTGATGGTCTCTGTTTTTTTAACCGATTCCAGTTCACTTTGTCATATCGACCGGGTTCCAACAATAAGAAACGTGATGCCCTGTCTCGAGATTACGCTCCCACTAGTCATGAGGAGTCGGTAGGCCCCATTATCCCTAGCTCTAAAGTGGTGGCTCCAGTTAAATGAGAAATTGAGGCAACTGTAAGGAGGGCCCAAGCTCAATAACCAGACCCTGGAGGGGGGCTAGCTAACTGCCTATTTGTCCCAAGCACTGTCCATTCCCAAGTGCTCCAATGGGGTCACAGCTCTCGCTTCACTTGCCATCCTGGGGCAGCTCAGACCCTTGACTTCCTTCAAAGAAAGTTTTGGTGGCCTACCATTAAGGAAGATATTCAGGCATTTGTGGCTGCTTGCCCTACGTGCAATCAGGGGAAGGCCCCTCATCAGTTACCTCAAGGTTTGCTCCATCCTCTTCCGATCCCCAAACGACCCTGGTCTCACCTCTCTATGGACTTTATCACTGGGCTCCCACCGTCACAGATAACACCAGCATTCTGGTAATAATTGACCGATTCTCCAAAGCATGCCGATTTATCCCATTACCCAAGTTACCTTCGGCTAAGGAAACTGCAGAAATTGTCAACGAACATGTGTTCTGAATCTTCGGTATCCCTCAGGACATTGTTACTGACAGAAGACCACAGTTTTCATCCCGCTTCTGGCATGCTTTGTCAACTTCTGGGGACTACAGTGAGTCTGTCTTCTGGCTTCCACCCTGAGTCTAATGGATAAACTGAAAGGCTAAACCAGGACCTGCAAACTACACTGAGGTGCATGACCGCCAACAACCCAACCTCCTGGGCATCTTTTCTTATTTGGGCAGAGTATGCCCATAACACACTGTGTTCCTCAGCCACTGGCATGTCTCCTTTCGAGTGCCAGTTTGGATTTACACCACCATTGTTCCCTGATCAAGAGGCAGAAGTCGGGGTCCCTTCAGCACTACACTTTGTAAGATGCTGCCGCCTGACCTGGAGAAAGGCCAGACTCAAATTTCTCCAGACCTCTGAGCAGTATCAGCGGCAGGATAACCGTCATCGGCGATCTGCACCTACCTTACGTCTGGGCCAAAGGGTGTGGCTCTCCCCTAAGAACCTGCCGCTGCGTGTGAGGTCCCACAAGCTGACTCAATGGTTCATCGGACCTTTCCGCATTGCAAGGAGAGTAAATTCAGTTTCCTACCATTTATTTTTACCTAGGTCTCTAAGAATAAATCCCACCTTCCATGTGTCTTTACTTAGCCTGTTGTTTCATCTCCTTTTACTCCAGCAGTCAGACCTCCCCCTCCTCCTCGAATCATTGGTGGCCAGCCTGCCTACACAGTCCATCGGATACTGGGCTCTCGTCGAGTACGAGGATCTCTTCAGTACCTGGTGGACTGGGAGGGCTATGGCCCTGAGGAATGCTCCTGGGTTCCTGCATGGGACATCCTGGACCCTGAACTAATCAGGGAATTTAATGCTCGTCAATCTGATCATCCAGGGAGGAACGTCAGGAGCCATTCCTAGGAGGAGGGGTCCTGTCAGTGTTATGGCTGTCTTGACCACTAGAGGTCCCCCTTGAGTGTTTTTGTTAGTTCCTTTTTTTTGTGCATTAAACCTGCTTGGATTTACTTTTGGATTTTTTGGAATAGTAGTCCACTACTAACACCTGAGCCTGTGTGGTGCAAGGGTAAAACCCCAGTTCAAGTCCTGCTCCTGACACAAACAACAGTACTCACAACGGACACTAGACAAGGAGCACAATACAAATGTGACTTAAATACTGGCACTCATTGTGCATAAATGTAGTTCAGGTGTTCATGACTTAGTGTGTGCCATGAGCATGTTTATGCTGTAGTCCCACGTGGCTATCGGCATTAACTTGACATCAGGAAGTCGTGGATGATCGCTTAAGAATTCCTAAACACTCAGGTAAAACAGAAATGGGAACATGCTGCACTTTGTTCATAAGTATTTGTAAGAGTTCTAATAATTGAGACAACTGTGATTTTGTTAAAAAAAATCTATTTTTTGATGTTTTTTTTTCTAAGAATAAATTTACTTCATTCAATAACCTTCAAATTAATTAAACTTCAAATTAAAAGTTAAAACTAACCTTCAAATTAAACTGATAAACATACAGTAGCACAGTTAAAATGCTAGCTACTGAACATTTAGACACAATTTTGACAATGTTTAGCACATTTAAAAAAAAAAGGTACAGACCACCTGGGGTAGAAAAACACAAACCTGTTTTTTTTTTTTCTTTTCTCTTTCACTATGAAGCCCTTGGGGAATAAAAAAAAACAATGCTCAATATATTAATTATTCAACATTACATTTTCATTTTAGAACTTCATAAACCTGTAATTAGCAGTGAAAACTCCTAGCAAACTTTTCTTAGACATGCAAGCAACAGGTTTGTCAGAAGTGGTTAGAAGCATGGAGCACTTTTTCTACAACCAAACACCTAGTAAACAGGGACACAACTGACAAAAACTCTAAAAGAGATCGTTAATATTTTATTACAAGTTTACAATCCAATCTTTTTCAGGATCCTTCTTTGGTGCTGAGTCATGAGCTATGGGTGATTACTGCAGTTTCCACCCTCTGTCCCTGTTTGAACCTCTGATAGGAAAGCACAGAGACGTTATCGGCCTACAGAGCATGTGAGCCTGTTGATCCCCTCCCATGCTGTTAAATTGTGATAGGTCAAACCCTTGGATCATATACCATTTTTTCACTTTTTCCTTCTTATGGTACTAACAGAAGCTAATAATGATATAGCACTAACTACACAAATCTGGAAATATGCACTTCACAACCCGCAACACTTTCTTCATTTAAAGCACTGATATCTGACCTAAGCGCACTTACAGGAAAAAAGTTTCCTTAAGAGTTATTTAGATGGGTGATAGTTCTAGCTTTCTAATACTGTTTTACTTTTTCTGAAATGGAAACCTTTGTTTGCAGGATTCTACAGACAGTTTTGTCTCACAAAACTATGTGCTAGATGGGACATTTTTATTTCTAAGAGTGCACTATGTATTTCACTGTTAGCCAGCGCATCTGTTTGTGAGTTGCCTTTCAGTTTTAACTCGATCAGGTCTCTTTTTCCAGTGATATTACACAATACATTTATGGCTATACATTTTCCTAGTGTTTAAATTATTTGAGTAAGCTGTGTAACTCAGGAAGGGCTGTAAATTAGCTGATTAGTTTGAATCAGATGTGTTACAGCAGAAAATGTGCAGGACCGGGGGTACTACATGACAAGGGTAGGAGCCTGTGCCTTGGTATATAGTCTCACTGCTTCTTTGCTTTTTTCTTAAATGCACTTTAAGAAACACATTGCCTTATTTAAACAGAATATGTATTCTGTGTCATTTGAATTGTTTTCACATGTGTTTACAGGCAGTTCAGTGTGCAACTGCTGTGATCATGCATAAAGCAGCAGCTACTCCAGTTTAACATTCTTACATAATTCATGGCGTTATCAAAAGGTCTCTCGGTTTGTTTCGGATTTTCCTGGAACATCTTAATCAAACATCTTAAATTAGAAGATTTCTTTTAATTCATTGGCCACACTGGCTGGTTTCAGGTTATGCCCCGTGTAATGACGCAGTAGCCGCACAGTGACGTCATTAACTGGGAGCTTACTGCCTGAGCAGCACATTTTCTGAATAGTGCGTGGCATTTATACTGGATAAATGTACCGAATATAGCTACTTTTGAGATTGAGGCGCTGTCAAGATGGTTAAATAACAAGCTGCTCTTTGCGCAATATCTAATTTATTAAAAAATATTTTCTTCTCTCACGTAGTACTTTAAATCAAATTGACCACGCGCCTTTACTGATCACAATGCTTTCAAAGCTCGAGAAACAAATACTCATAGACCTGTGGCACAAACTGATACCAGTGGCAGAAGATATTGGAGGTGAAGCACTGTACAGGTATGATCACACACACCAGGTTTTTGCCTATTCAGCAGCTTCTTGTCTTGTGTGAGTAATTAGTTTCCCCTTCTCTCTCTCTCTCTCTCTCTCTCTCTCTGTCCCTGGTATTTTAAACGCTTACAGAATGTTTACGACGTTTCCCAAAACCAAGACATATTTCGGTCACCTGGACCTCAGTCACGGTTCTGAGCATTTGCGCTCTCTCGGGAAGAAGATTGTGGTGGCCATAGCGGAGGGGACGACGCACATAAGCACTCCACTTTTTACCAGCAGTCTGGGCTACCTCAGCAGATATCATGCCTATCAGCTCAGAATACATCCGACCAACTTCAAGGTTCAGCTCTGATCGTGTTTAATGTAGATCCACTCCACATGGATCAGTCATAAATCACACTACATTTTCCAACAGCATCCTGCTGGCTCTTTGTTTAGCTTTACTACTGTTTTTTTTTTATACTTGCCAGATCAAGCAGCACTGAAACTGAATGAAAACTTCTTTCCACAGCTGTTTAATCACTGTATGCTGGTGACTTTAGCTTGTCATTTGGGGGAAAACTTCTCTGCTATTGAACACGCAGCGACCGATAAGTATCTCTCAGCTTATGCAGCAGTGCTGGCCGAGAAGTTCAGATAAGAAAGTTTTCTCAGAAGCATGGATCATCATCATCATGATAATTATCATCATCATCATCAATCATCATCATCATTACACATCTCTTTCCAAGATTCTACTGGGAGTCCAAGGTTCATCAATACACCGCTTTGTTTTTCTTTATTATTCATTATGAAATTATTGATGTAAATAGATTACTGCTGTTAAATTAAATACAATTTCATGTCATTAAAATGGTCATTTTTGTTATTTGATAAGTTAATAGAATAACTAATGGCGAATCCAGCTCTTACCTGGAGGCTTACCTGGAGAATGAGTCGCCATATCCAGCCTTAGGACCGACAACTTTTAAGTCAGTCCAAGCCTGTCTGAATCTGAAAGGACGTTTAAAACCTGAGACTTTGTGCTGGCCTTGAAGACTTTATCTCCCTCTGGCGGTAGAACAGGCAAAATGTTGGGCTGCTTATATTCAATTGAATCAGTATATAGACTACTAACCATGCTTATAGTTTTTAACTATTTTTGTTTAGCAAAAAATAAATAAATAAAAATTCTGTAGCAAAGTGCACATAAAGTGAAGAGCCTGCTTAAAAACCCAAGCCACTAACGCAAAGAACAGCACCATATGTCTCTAAAAATGGTAAAGTCAGTCAACTCCAGAATTCAAGATTCAAAATGATTATATTTCCAAACAAGAGTGTTGTTGGTCATTGGGTTTGGTAGGCTACAGCTCAAACAACAATATATAAATAACAAGAATGAAGTGCAGGACAAGACGTGCAAGAACTGTCCATTAATACTGAGTCAGAAAGTGCAAATTTAGTAGAAGAATATGTGCAAATGTTGCGATAGCATAAATAGACTTTAAACAGTAGCAGCAGTAGTGATTGTAACAGTAATATAATAACAATACATTAAAATATGAATGTACCTTAACCAGAATTAGGAGTGCAGATTTAAAAGTGTTAAAGTATAGCCTGTCCAAACCTTATAGCTGTTTTAAACTGAAAAGAACCAAGAATTAGTGGCACCCTTAACACCTACTCTGGAGAGGATAAAAGCATAAAAAAGGATAAAAGCTTTATATGCTTAAGTTTGCACATCGACTCTTCTCTATAATTCAGACAAAAGATTTTTAATACGGTTCAAATCCATGTGAAATGGCCATTGAAAAAAGTTGTTCTGTGACTATTTCTTTGTTGATTTGGAAGTATATTTGGGGCCATTGTCTTATTGACTGAGACATCCACACCCAAGTCTTAACCTTTAGGGTGAGGTGATCAGATTTGGGGTTAAAATATTCAAGTGCTTCCATCACTTTTTTCGCAGCAGCTAAACAGACCCAAAGCATCAGTGAGCCACCATTATATTTTTAGTGGGTAACAAAGTGATTTTCAGAAGTTGGTTATGTCCATGTTCTGTGTGTAAAATTTAAGACCCTCAGACTGTTACCTTCAGGAAATTTGAAGCCCCTGCTAGTACCTCAAAATTCCTGCACCAAACTCTAAGTGAATTTTGTGAGAGACATCCCAACATCAGAAAGTAACCACTGGTAATGGTAGATCAGCTTTCTAAAGGATGCTATCTGATCACTCTTTCAGGACTCATCCAGATCGCCAAAGCCCTCTTTCGACATGCCTTCCATAGATTTGTCCAACCTGAGGACATTGTCTCCAACTGAAGAACCCAGTTGACAACGCGGTTCGGTCTGGACCTTCATGGATCATCTGTGCATCATTGTGAGCCTCATGTCTGACCATGAACCTTATTCTTATGGGCAGGTGTAGAGTTTGAAGCAGGAACTCATGGTATATTCATAGTTAATGCACAGACTGGCAGGGTCACTGGTGTATAATTTCTTACCTGGGATGTGTATGCCCAGAATTCACTCATTCAAAGCTCATTTGGCCTCACACCTTTCCAGTGCTACATGGACTACCAACCACCATTTTCCCCCTGGAACCGACACGAAGAGTGTCAACAGTGGGGAGTTATAGGAACAAGCATACATTCAATTAGAGAGGTCTGTCAGACGGCAGAAGACGCAAGATGATCGCCATCACAGGGAAGACGACCTTCAGTTGGGACTTCTGTCCAAGAAACTATCACCTCGCTACACTGAACCATTCAATCATCCTCATCAACAGCGTGAAATATAGACTTCAGCTACTTGTTCATTTTTCACATTTTCTCATTTCTCAGCACTATTATGCTGGCATCTGTTATTTAATTTTGCTGAAACACAGCTTTGTGTCTTCAGAATAACAGTGGAAGCTAATACTAGATTTACAAATAGTTATGCCCAGAGGTGGCACATACAGGGGGAAAATCAATGGCACTAGGACAGACCATTGTGGAACCACACCTTTGTATGCATTGACAGGTCACCATTAACATCAGTTAGATCAAAATTGATCCAGAAAAGAGCTGTTCCCTTAACTCCAAAAAAAAAGTATCTAGTCTATCTAGAAGAATATTGTGATGTACAGTATCAAAAGCCGCACTAAGATTGAGTAAAAGTGAGCAAAGAGGTGCAACCTTGATTGGAAGCCAATTGTAGATCTACTGTACCAGTTCACTACTTACTAATTTACTACTTTAAGTGGTAGTGCTTCTGTATTGTGATAAACCTTTCAATACTGCCTAAACCTTGACTGAATTATTTCCCATAGATATGCAAGTATGTATTGCTGATCTATAACCTTCTCTAAGATCTTAGGTCAGATTTTAATGTTGTGATAACTGCCACTTTAAAATATTTTGCTAAAACCAGGGGTAGTTTATTGTAACCAATAGAAACTTTATTTTACCATGAAATTTTTTCAGAACCTGACCATTGTCTGGCACATAAGTGAACAAACAGTGGTTCACTCTATATTATATACTCTTTATTAAATTATGTTTAAATCTATGTTTTAAATTAAGTTTAATGCAGCGACCTGCACTCTGTTATCTCCTCCACTCACACACTCAAACACACTTAACCACACATAGAGCTTGAGAGAGATAACCTAAAAAGAAGCAGGCAAAAAAATTATTTGGGTCTGGTTTGATTGCTTGGCCCAATTAATGAATACATAAATCTTTTAAAAATCAAAGCAGCTAAGTATGAGGCAAATTAAATCCTTTATATTACAATTTTATAACAAAATAGTCTTGCTCCATTTAATTTCAAATTAAATTAGACATGATGTAACTTTTTCCATTCTATATTTTGATGCATAACTAGCTAGCACCAGAGTGGTATGTTCTATCAAAAGCAGTTAAGACATTGGTTAAATAAATTAATAGATAAATAAATAGGATAAAAATGGGGGGGGGGGGGGGGGGGGGGGGGGGGGGCAAACCTCTGGCACATTGTCAAAGCACGCACACTCTCTGGAAGAGTTTCAATGGTGTAAGTCAGTGCTATCTTGGGTGGGACTGCTCTAATGCAAACATATAAAAAGAGAAGTAGTGGACAAACAAGTTAAGATTGTCAGGACACATCAGCCCAACATGAGTCTCTCCGAAAAAGACAAGCAAATCGTGAAGACCCTGTGGGCCAAGATAGCCCCAGGTGCTGATCAGCTCGGGTGTGAGGCCCTCTCCAGGCAAGCCACTTTCTACATCTTCATCTACACCTGTGCACTGATGTGATATTTCTTAGTCCTGCAAATTAACCCCCTTTTCACTGTTATTGCAGAATGTTCCTGGTCTTTCCCCAGACCAAGACCTACTTTGCTCACTGGCCAGACCTGAGCCCGGGCTCCGATTCAGTGAAGCAGCATGGAAAGAAGGTCATGGCAGGTCTTGGAGAGGCTGTCAATAATATCAATGACCTTTTTGGTGCACTAAGCAACCTCAGTGAGCTGCACGCGTTTAAGCTTAGAGTAGATCCTGCTAACTTCAAGGTAAACTCCTCAGCCATTCTCATTAGATGTATTATTATTATTATTATTATTATTATTATTATTATTATTATTATTATTATTATTATAGGTTACGTTTGTTTTCTGTCATTTAAAAGAAGTATTATTGTTGTTTTTGATGTCAGTGATCATTTAAATATAATGATAATGAGAATATTCAGGAAAAAAAAAAGGCATGAAGGTAGTCTAATGTTTCTGCAACACTGACACTCCACAGTTTGGGCTGTATAGGAATAAGCTCTCCCTCCTGAATATTTAAAAATTCTCTTTTGCATGTTTTGTTAAGAATTTCCCAAAATCTTAAATCATTTCAGATCCTGTCCCACAACATCCTTGTGGTGATCGCCAATCGCTTCCCGAATGATTTCAGTGCTGAGGCACACCTGGCTCTGGAGAAGTTCTTCGCCAGGGTTGCGCTCGCCTTGTCTGATAAATATCGTTAAAAATATGAGCATACACATCATTTAACCAAATTACATACATTATACTATGGAATGATAGCTCATTACAGTATGGTGAATAATAAAGCTAACCTGGGGAAAGTGTATGATTGTGTGGTGTACACTTTTTTACAGTGAAGGTTCATTTTTGAAGGATTAATAAGGTGGTAGGCTAATGATTGACTAAATGTGATGATTTGCAGTTACAGCTGCAGCTTCCCGTAGACCTGCTGTAAAAAATATTTTTTTAAAAAACTATAAAGAAAGAGGGAATTGAGGTAAAGTGAGTTTTCCTGTATTCTCTAAAAGGTTGTACTATTCCTTGCACTTTTGAGGGTCCTACCCTCTATAGAATAGCATTAAACACTTAGAAAGGTGTATGTAATGTACCTTTAAAGCTTTAAACTAAACTAATGTACCTTAAACCTTTTTTGTATCCACATTTTCAAGATACAGTACATATTAAAGGTACAAAAGATGTACACTCCTGGGCAAAAAAAAATGTGCCAAGCCCAAAATGGCAAATATTAAGCTTTTGATGGTCTTAACAAGAAATCATTGGTCAGAAAATTAGCAAGAATTAAACAGATGCATTCCTGAGACCTCCTGTGCCACCATTTGCTCATTTACTTTTGAACTGCTTGAGGAAAAGCTATAAACAGGGGACATTCACTCATATAGTCTTCTTGTACGCAAAGGTAAAATCATGATAATGACTAAAGTGTTTGATGTAAAATTCAAAATAACATGTCTGGATGTACAAAAATTTTGAAAAATATCTTCTGGGATGTTTTTCCTTAAAAGATGAGTCATTATTTGGTTATATGCCACACCTGATGCAGCCTATTAAGGGCCACAAGGCTTAAATAAATCAAAGGGAAAAGCTATCTCATACTAAGTTCCTTTATCTATTTGTTTAATTCTGGCTAATTTCCTGACCAATGATTTGTTGACCATTAAAAGCTTAATATTTTGCCATTTTGGGCTTGACCCATTTGCTCAAGAGTGTACCTTGAGGGAACTTCTCCAGAGACAAGGAAATTTAAAGGTACTGTATTTTGCACCTATTTTTCTGAGAATATAGTACTCAAGAAAATTATTCTTCAACATTTGTAACAATACGCATAAGTCTACTATCCCAGTAATGAAGCAGAATGAAGTAGGCTTGAACTAGGGTCCCTAAATGCACTTTGCATTCCATATAGCTGCACTGTTTTCTCAGTAAAGAAACGAACCAGACCATAGTGCTGTTCATCAGCCTAACAACTGCTAGGCTATTTATGATGAAAACTAGATATTTATTGTATTAATTAATTAGCCTGTAAACTACAAAATGTAGCTGTGTTTATCCCCGAACTGCTTGAATTAAATAAATTAGCCTATTTTTAGGCAAATTAGTGTGAGAGTAAGATGCACACACTGCGCTAAGGTGTTTCTAATCAAGATCATTCAAATTAAAGCAAGGTATAGGTGGTAAATGCAGCTTTCTCTCTTTAAAGGTGTCAGATAGAAGTGAGGACTGTCTATATAGTATATTTTCTTTAAAATTCTTATATAGCCTACCCTTTTCAAAAAATTCAGGCCATAAACACATGGCTTATGTACCATACTAACAAAACATTTTATTATAGGCTGTAGAGAATGTAGGGAAAAAGGACAGGAAATAAAACTTGTAAAATAAAACTTTCATCTCTTGACCTAGAATCATCTTGTGAGTGAACTGATAAGCATATGATTATAGGCTATAAGAGAGCCTTACTGAGTTTACACTAAGCTCATGTGCAAATATATTGCCTGGTAATGTTACACATGATGTGCAGAAGTAGGAGAGATTGGGCTCAGTTTTTGTGACCTCTTGGTTTTTGGGATTTTGGTTCACAGTTTGTGCTTTGAGATGTGTTTCTTAATGTTTTCATTTGCAGCATGTTTTTTGAATATCCATTATAATGACAAGGTTTTGGTAACTTTATTTCTAAGTTGTAAACCAGTCAGGAATAGGAAAGTGTTCCTGCTGAGATGAGGCTATATGCACGGCAAACCCATGTGGTATACCTGCTGAAAAAAAGCTTTCAGCTATTTGTATATCACATTGCCCAAATAGGCTACCTCATGATAGTTGACACAGCACCAATTCAACAACTGTCACTATTAAAAGATTCATTGTGGTTTTGTTTTGAGGTTTTATTATGTAAGCAAATACATTAGAGTTTATTGAATCTCTAGAAGCCAACTAGACACAAGGGACTTAAATAGACATTTGCTAAGTAAATAACAAATAGGTTTTATAGAATGTCTACACAGTTACATGTACCCTATATAGCCGGAATGATTAAAGATAAAATGCATAGAATAGAGTGATATTTGCACTAATTTGTACATGAACGTGTATATAAGAACTATTACATAGAATAGAATAGAAGCAGCTGAACTATGTATATTTTCTAAAGCCTATAATATGGATGTATATACTTTCTCCCTAAATTCCCCTCATGACTGTTGTATGTTGTATGCCCGCTGTGTGTGTGTGAGCCTGACTATCGTGTGTATGACAGATAAGTTAATTAGAAACTGATATGAGCTCATGATGCCTTGCAAGAACCAAAAAACAAGTAAAAGCCTTCGCTTGTGTGCTGCAGCACACGTCCATTATTTATTGCTTATAACTGAGCTTTTCTCATAAGCGCATCAAGTGCAGGAGATTTTTTTCCCTCCTAAAACTAACATTTATTTATGCAAATATTGTATGCATAAATTTGCATAATTAAAAAAATCTAGTCTTTGGGTGATGTTAGAATTAAAATTTTTATTTCAGAGTGAACACTCTTCAAAGAAAGGCTTTTACAAAACATTTTAAAACAAAAGCTTTTATAAAATTGATTTATTTCATGTTTCAGTATAAAATTCATCATACAACAATTCAAACAACTTCTTCAGTAATATCCTTATAATTATCACTGGAAGAGTTAATTCAACACTGTACATTTTCCTCTGTTTAATAAATTCTGTATTGTTCTTTGAAAAGTTATATTATTATTATCATTATTTCACTAGGACATCAAAAATCAGCTTGCCACGTGACCAGTTCAGCACTTGAGAGATACATCAACATCAGTGTTGAACAAACAGGCCTGTGTTTTTGAAGGATCCTGTGATAGTGGCATCATTTCAATATAACTCGAATCTTCTCATCGCCAAGCAGGAGCCTTAAAAGAGTTGTACCATAAATTAGAACCCATACTTGTAATATAATGATTGTATTTTGACCAATAAAAAATGCTATAATGATCAGCCAACAATTGTATAGCTAAGTAGTAGACTCACCTTACAAGGGCTGCAGCTATTAAACCTCCCCCAATAGGGCCAACCCAGTATACCCAGTGGTAATCCCAGTAACCGGCTACCAGTGCAGGTCCCAAAGCTCTTGCAGGGTTCAAACAGGTGCCAGATACGCCACCTCTGAGATACCAAACACATGATAATCTAATGTAAATATGCAGCCAATAAAACCAATGAAGCATTTTTCTGACCAACTTTTCACACTGATTATTTGAACCTATTCACTCTCATAGTATTTAAAAGTCTGACTGATTTGGTTAATCAATGCATTCCCAGATAAACAGCAGATAGTATTTGAATGAAGGCTATTACTGTGCATAATAGTGATAAAACTGTGAATATGATCATGTTTTTAAAATCATTCTTGTCCTACCCTGCCAGGATGTTGACAATCACAGTGCAGCCCACCAGGAAAGGTACCATGGGACTCTTGCTTTTCCCATTTACTGCCCCCAGCAGCACCACCATAGTGACCAGACAGGTCATTGCCATCTCAGCAAAGATAGCCCGTGGTAATTGTTCATCTGATTGTAGAATGGTAAAAGCTGCACCAGTGGCATTTATGTAGTTTTCCTTCGATGTCATGAGCTGAAAAGCACATTATCATTTTGAAAAGCCATTTTATTTATAAATATGTCACAACTGGTTAGTTGATATAGTTTCTAACTTTAAAGCAATTGCATCAATACATTGAAAAACTTATATAAGTCTATAACTGACTCTACCTTTGACATGGCAGCACCAAGCACACCTCCAACAAGCTGGCTGATAAGATACGGGATAACCATTGCTAACTGCATTCCTCCACATAAGAAAATGGCCAAAGTAAATGGTGGGTTGAAATGAGATCCACTGTGAAGCCAAAAAGTTCTTATTTAGAACTTACTATCACTTACTATCAAATACACAAGTTACTACCAAAGTACTATCAAATAAACAACTGATATAAACACAGAAATAGAAATAATACTGCAAAATCACTACCTGATCTCTGCCATACACGCTACCATTACAGCCACTGCCAACCCGTGCACCAGCGCTGGCTGCAGATGACCCACTGCCCCTACATTCTCAATCACTGATACGCAACCAATGAAGACAAAAAACATAGTCCCCACAAGCTCAGCAATGCATGGCTGGATTATTCTCTCAAACGTGTTGGCCGGTTTAGCTGCCTTTCCAAGCTTGTCTTCTGGGGATCTGCCCATCTCTCTAAGCTCCACTTTCTCTTCTTCCATCTTGCAGTATAAGGAGACCAAGGAGTAACAGTCTAGTAACCTCTGTACTGACATTTATAAATAACTTCACTTTACTATCCCTAGGCTGGCACAATAGATATGATTACTTTGACCCTTATTACCAGAGTCCAGATCGTATTTAGCAATACACATTTATGCCTCATTTGGAAACCTGGCAGAAGATCAATGAACAGGTCTTATCAAGTCCCAACCAACAAAACTGGATTCTATAGGTGTAATTCTGAGGATATTCAGGGCAAAAGCAGCAAATATAACTTTGCCCTAATTCAGTTGCTGATTCTGTGCTATTTATTAAATGAAAAAATATTTGTCCAAAGTCTGATTGCATGGCCTTCTCTGTGCCTTTTTTTT
>CM040986.1:10268918-10274962 GCA_022985145.1 Pangasius djambal | reverse complement strand
TGGCAGAAGATCAATGAACAGGTCTTATCAAGTCCCAACCAACAAAACTGGATTCTATAGGTGTAATTCTGAGGATATTCAGGGCAAAAGCAGCAAATATAACTTTGCCCTAATTCAGTTGCTGATTCTGTGCTATTTATTAAATGAAAAAATATTTGTCCAAAGTCTGATTGCATGGCCTTCTCTGTGCCTTTTTTTTCTAGCTGACACAGGAACACAAGTTGAGGGTATATACAGTCTGTTCCAGAATTATTGGCACACTTGGTAAAGATGGGTATAAGAAGAAGTTTAGGAGAAAATACCTTTGTAGTTAATTAGCTTAATTTCACACTGAAATATGATATATTTAACTTTTCATTTAAGTCAATTTAATTCTAAGAAAAAAATATAAATATATATATACTGTGTGTGTGTGTATATATATATATATATATATATATATATATATATATATATATATATATATATATTTTTTTTTTTAACAAAAGAACATGTCAATTATTGTCACTCATGAATTTAATACTTAACAGCACTGAGTCTTCTCCTCTTAAGTTTAATGAGACTGAGTTGGAGAATACAGAGAAAGAACTCTGAGAGCACTCTTCAATGCAGAATCTCTCCACATCCTCCAGGATCCTCAGTCCTCTGAGGATGGATTTAGATGTAAATTTTATAGCCATTGCCTGATTTATGAAGGTCATAACACTTTTGTATCATTTCAACTGGGTATTCTGTAATCTTCTCCATGTTGATGAATGACTAAGGGAGTTTGGCCTCTGTGTCACCTCAGGGGAACTTAAAAAAATAATATAGAAATAGGAATATGCTTTAGTTGTATTTTGTTCATAAGAATTTCTAGGCTTTCCAACAATTACAACAAATGTGGTTTTGTTTAAATATACATTTATATATTTTATTTGATTAAATATAATGTATATTCTTTAATTTCCATAGATAATAAATTCAATTATAGGTTAAGTTTCTCTCATATGTCCAGTGTGTGATTAGGCTAATTAATCAAACACATTTTTTATGCATCTTTATGTGTCTCAAAGAAATAATATCTGATCCTATTCACATTCTGCATTCAAAACGCAAGCAAAACACATTTAATATATTTGCTTCTGTGTAAATTAAAAACCTGTGAACACAGTTTAACGTGCAAGGCAAATGTGCAACAGAGAGTGGTGAAAGGTATTTTTTTACTCAATTTAATGTCTTGCATTTTTGTATGCTGGAGAAAAGTGTGTCCACAGAGAATTTTCACCAAGAGGTAATAACATTTATCTTATTTTTAATCTTATCTCTTATCTGGGCTAACTCATTACTGCAGAGCTTTTTTTGCTTGAAGACATGAGCTAAACACATGCAATTGTTGCCCTTTTATTTATTTATTTATTTATTTATTTATTTATTTATTTATTTAGGGGGTGGGGGGGCAGTAATGCAGTTACTTTTTCAAAACAACTATTCCAGTAGGAGCACTCCTATGGATATTTACCTGAGACCACTTTATCACAACAAGTGACATATGGAAACAATTGAGTTTATCATGGCATATATTACGTAAGAAATTGTTTATCTAGGCTACATCTTCCACTATAAAACCCCAACAGTGCATTATATTTGCTTATCAGTTTAGCTGACTGTCTGGCTTTGTGTGAACTTTATCACCTCACTCAGTTAAGATACTGCACAGGTGCAATATTCCATTCAAAATGCTGATCTTTGATCCGATCTGATCTGATCTGACAATAGTTAAAGCACTCATCTGATTTTGAAGTATAAAACACGGACGGCATTTAAATTGCACTTTTCCAAAGGCCCACTGTGTTTTTTGCCATCACCTTAAACTAAAGTTCATACGCATGCACAAGGAGCAATTTTATCTAAATTATTATCAAACTAAAGCAAAAGGTTTTATTTTATACATGATTTTCACTATATAGGAAGATACAGTGTTAAAGAGGTAGAAAATTTGTTTTTACAGCAGATTGGAAGATATACAATACAGCTTTATACAGGTAATGTGCAGTAGTTAGTCTGTTACAGTCAGCTTGTTTGAAAAATAATGAAGAAAAAACAAACAAAAGACAATGAAGATAAAAGTAGTGAGAGACTTTCTACATACAGTTTCATCTTTAAATGGCTACTTAGTCAAATGACCCTAATGACCCTCATAAGTATGTCGTGAATGACTCTCATAAGTTGCAGCTCTATTATTTAAATACAACGCGAGTCTTCTTGTCACCCATCAATAACCTACAACAAAGAACACAATTACCTCTTAAAACACATAAAATATCTAATAACACCAGGTTATAATATTAATGTTTTTTACAGAAAAATCTGAACAAGAAGTTGTGTGATGTACAATACCTGATAATGCTGACGGTGAGCAAAGCACCAGACACAGGTCCAATCCAATATACCCAGTGGTAGGTCCAGTGATTAGACACCACCGCTGGCCCAAAAGCTCGAGCTGGATTCATGCACGCTCCAGAGATCATACCCCTGTAAAATAAATATTAGTCAGTCTTATTTAAATAAACTTGCTTTGGTCATTGAGTAAGCTTTGTAACTTTTTCCCCTTATCTGAGGTCACATGACATTTAGTCACAAGCTTTAAACCAGTACTTTAAACCATCTACTATTAAACAATTATGTTAAAAAAATATAGATTTTATACTTCCCCTAGTGTCCCATCATTTTATAGTAAAAAAATTCAGCTCATTACAAAACCCTTTATTAGGTTCAAATGTGTCTCAGAGCTGGGAGAACACTAATATGCTCAGTAGACAAGTAAGGCATGAGTAAGACAGGGACGTTTAAATAAATAAAAGGCAGACTCATATAAAAGGCAGTATATGCTCAATATAAACCGCCTAGTGGGTAAAAAGACCTACCCAGCCAGGATGTTCGCTGTCACTGTAAGGCCAATGAGGAACGGAGCAAACGAGCAACGTGTCCTCCCATTCACAGCCCCCATGCTGACCACCATGGTCAGGAAGAGAGTCATCACCATTTCAGCCACAGTAACAGCTCCTACATCAGCGCTACTACTGACAGCAGTGAACGCAGCTCCAGATGCGTTACTGAACTCAATGGGTGGGGAGATGGCCTAGAGCAAACAAAATAACTTTCATAAAAAACACGTATTAAAGCAAGCATTACTGAAAAAGACATAAAATAGCCATTAGCTGGCAATTTATGTATTATAATACATTATTTAATAATTTTTTTTTTACTAAGGAAGTCTTAAAAATTAATATGAATTTGAAGAATTATAGGGGTAAATGTTATAATTATAATACATAACCTATTGTTATTGATTAAATAAAAAAAATCTCCATTAGCCAAAATATCATAACAGCATAATTATAGCTGAACAATACTTAATAGTCTTACTTTGGCAAGACCAGCCCCGATCATTCCACCAACCATTTGTGCAAGTACATATGGAACAAGTAGGATCAGCTCCATTCCTCCCACAAGGTACACGCACACCGTCACAGCAGGATTAAAGTGACCCCCACTAAGGAATTAACAACTCGATCACAATCAAATCTTAATGCTCAAAGTAAATTATGGAAACTGAAATACAAGCCAATCCTGTTTTACTGTAAGTAGTTTTGCATTTTATTAGTCCTCCATCTTATTAATATATTAAATGATAAATTTCACAAAGAAGCATTGTTTTTAAGGACATTATGATACATTAAACAATAGGTTGCTAACTATAGTTGAACTAAAATCCTAAAAGTGCACTGAGCTCTACAGTCCCGACCTGATCTCTCCAAAAACTGCAACAACGATAGCCAGGGCCAGTCCATGTGCCAGCGCAGGCTGAATACTCCCTGTGATTCCCACGTTGCCGATGACTGAGATGCAGCCTACAAATATGAAGAGAGTGGAGCCGATAAGCTCAGCCAGGCAGGGCTGAACATAGTGCTCGAAGAAACCCATGGGGGCAGCCTGCTCTTTCTGACACTGGACAGTCTCTGTACTGGCCACAGTAAATAGCTCACACTTGGATTCAGTCATGCTTCTCTATGGTCACCGACACACTGTCCACATGTCCTCCAGTCTCACGCTAATAAAGGTGCATGTGAGGGAGGGAAAGAGGGCGAGGGTGGGAGGACCAGGCAGCCCCCCTCCTTTCTCCTCTCTCCCATTCAATAGCCACAGAAAACACCCACTTGTGCAGGGCAGTAAAGAGTCTGGGGTGATGGGTATAAGATTATAGATGGATACTGCTTATCTATGACCATCTTATCTGTGACCATAAAATTTGTGTACAACAGTATGTCAGTGACAGACTGCCCCGAGCCAACTCGGAGATGCAATAACGGCACTTGTCAATCACACAGATGATCATTTAAAGACAACGATAAACACCTTTGACCAAAAAAAAAAAGAAGAGAAAGACAGATACAGTACTATAATCTGACCTGTGTGCTGCACAAGGTCACACTGAGTTAATGTTTCCCCTGAAATACCTATTCAAACACAAGGGAAACTCTCATGATATCAGGGTCCAGTGTCCACTGTGAATCCCTATTTGTCCAAAAACTCTGCCAAAATGTACAGAGAGGATTTAACAATTCAGTGTTACAGATGATATCTTGAATTTTTTAAATAATGTACAAATTATAAATGTGTAATCCTAGTAACAAGTTTAGATTACTGTAGTGTGAAAAACAAATCCTGCAAGAGACATAATTGAAGGACATGCCATCTAATTATATTGCTAATTATATTACATTACAAGCAAATTATTAACTCCTACTGACAGAACAAAATGACAATTTGCCAGAATCTAGAGGCCAGAAAACAATAACCAATCTGGTTATTTTCTTCTGGCCTCTGTATTCTGGCAAATTGGATTCTATCTGGATTCTATCTGAGCCTGCACAAAACATTGAACCTTGAGGTGGATGGGCTACAACAGCAAAAGACCACATTGGGTTCCACTCCTGTCAGCCAAGAACAGGAATCTGAGTCCATCATGGGCACAGACTCACGAAACCTAGACAGCTGAAGATTAGAAAAGAAAAAAAAAATCACCTGGTCTTTTTTCTAATCTTCAACTGCCCAGTTTCTGTGAGTCTGTGCCCATGAAAGCCTCAAATTCTTGCTCTTAGCTGACAGGAGTGGAACCTTAACTGGCCTTCTGCTGTTGTAGCCCATCCACCTCAAGGTTTAATGTGTTGTGCATTCTGAAATGCTTTTCTGCTCACCATGGTTGTAAAGAGTTATTATATGAGTTACTATAGACTTCCTGTCAGCTCAGACCAGTCTGGTCATTCTCTTCTGATCTCTCGGATCAACAAGGTGTTTCAGCCTGCAGACCTGCTCACAGGATGTTTTTTTGCTTTTCACTCCATTCTGTGAAAACTCTAGAGACTGTTGTGTGTGGAAATCCCAGGAGATCACCAGTTACTGAAATACTCAAACCAGCCCATCTGGTACCAACAACCATGCCATGTCACTGAGATCACATTTTTCTTCATTCTGATGTTAGATGTGAACACTAACTGAAGCTTTTGACCTGCATCTGCATGATTTTATGCATTGTGCCGCTGCCACACAGGTGGCTGTTTAGATAATTGCAATTGTGTAGGTGTTCCTAATAAAGTGGATGGTGAGTATATATACTCATATAGTATATGTGTGTGTGTATATATATATATATGCTTACAAAGTACAAATTATGATGATATACACTAGACTATAATAATAACAATAATAATAATAATAATAATAATAATAATAATAGCAGTAGTTGCTATTATTATTATTATTATTATTATTTTTAAATTTGCAGCATATCTCCTCACACGAGAGATATTAAAAGAGAACAAAGGCAAAATAAGACAATTTAGTGGTCTCATCTTTTTTTATTGACGTCACAAAGGAAAAATAAGCTGAAATGACTTCCTCCGATTCATGTTGACCTTGGCACAAAGACTTCTAGTCCTCCCAACCGGGTCGCAGTTAAACTCAAAACCCAATTTGTGAAATGCCTAAGAAAGGGAAAAGGG
>CM040986.1:10248918-10263918 GCA_022985145.1 Pangasius djambal | reverse complement strand
TCAATGTAAGCTACTTTAATGCATGATAACAAAACACATGAGTTTTGATTCTGATTAACCAGATTGTTCCTACCACACAACCAGTGTGTTGCTACCATAATCTGAAGGACTCCATTACATTTGAGAAGCAACCAGACAAAAAAATAAGTACACTGCCAGTCAGTCATGATAAGACAAGCTTATCATCAAGGTTTGCATCTTACCATTCTACAGATACCACTTTATAACCATTGATAAACATAAACCCTCTACTGCCTTATCACACAAGGTGTCCCTCAAGGTCTTCTGTCGCTATCTTTTCACCATATACTGTGTAGGCTTCCCTTTAGCCAGATCATTCACAAACACGGTCTTAACTTCTACTGAGATGCACATGACACTCAGATATTTCTCAGTACTAGGTCTAAAACTGCTCTTCCTCCAGCCTCATTACCATATGCATTTATGATATATAAAATCAATGACAGACTCCAACTTTCTTAAATTAATCCCTGACAAAACAGAAATTTTGCTTGCTGCCCCCAAAACTCTTCTGTCTAAAATTCCAGAATTTCAAGTTTAGATCAAATATTCTACACAATTCTCACTCTAGGTATAATTTTGTGGCTTCAACCCTCACTTACTGAATACTGGAACCCTGACTCATGCTTTCATAACCTTATGCTCAGATCGCTGTATTCCCTCATCTTTCCTATTTCTGGTACCGCAAATAAACTCCCAACGTTTTAAAAATTTCATCTAACAGGGTTCTTACTCATACTAAACGACAGTACACTACCTGTGCTCCAGCAGTTACACTGGTTACCCGTCTCACAGAGACTCAACACACTTCAACTACTACATGTCCTTGCTCTGTCTCATCTCTCTGAGCCCTTACAGCCATGCTCGAACTTCTTATTAGAGCTGGACAATATGACCGTAATATTGATACTGTGATAAATTATGTCACAATATGCTTTTCTGGGATATCATGATTTTTTAAAAAAAATAATAATAATTTTTACTAGATTTAAATGATTTAAGCACAAACAGCTTATCTTGTCCTTTTTGTATCTTTAAAATGATTAAATGTTTTTTTTTTTACAGATATTTTAAAAACATTTTTTTAATATATTTTATAAATGTGTTTTTTTTTTATATATTAAAAAATGCAACAAAAAATTGTAGACATAAAAATCATTGAACAGGTTTTTTTTTTGTTTGTTTTTTTAAATGCAACACTACTCCAGAGCAGATTGTGAGCAAAACTAAATATCGTGATAAATGTGGATTGAGGATTGGTGATATTGATATTAGTGTCATATCGCCCAGCTCTAACCATCCTGAGTGATCATAAACATAGAGGATCCCAGTGAGCTGATCACACCATCTCTACCTTTTGCATGTGGATGCATCGTCGCATGTTGCTCTGACAGCTTCATCAGCGGTGTCAGAGTCAGTGAAAGGCGCCTTGGACGCCATGAACACTCACTAAATCACAGGGATGTCAGAATTATTGCTTTTTGTTTACATGTGAAATCCACACGCCATTACACACATACTCTACAATCTATGCTCATGCAACAACACAAAGCTCTGCGCTACAGATTTGAGATTAACTTTCGCTTAAATCGTGTCGAAGGTTACATGATCTTTTTCTTCATTATTTAAACGAAAACTATGCGATTATAAAGTGATAAGCAGGTGTTTAAAAATACACGATAATTTCTTAGCCTTGGCTGCAAGCCTACATCCTTATCCACTCGCGACTGTTCCCACAATGCACCGCGCTTGCGCTTTCATCGTCGGCATGGTTGTGTGTGTGTACAGAGCGCAGGCTGCACACTGCCACCTGCTGTCAGCAGCAGGTCAAGTCAGGTTGTTGTTTTTAATTTACGGTCGCTCTTTTATATAACGCTTACTGTATGCATTACATAGCAATACACAGCACGGCACACAGGACTACATACAGTCCAAATACACTACAGTGTGTACAATAAAATGTACAATAAATACACAGGACAGTGCAGACTAACTAGACAGGGCAACAGAACAGTGTAGGATAGGAAAGATCCTTAAAAACAATTGTATTAAACCTGCTGACGGTGAAGATACTTATAGTAGCAACATCAAACATATTATTATTATTATTATTATTATTATTATTATTATTATTATTATTATTATTATTATTATTATATCAATCACCTTCAGTAACTGCTTTATCCTGGTCAGGGTCGGAGCCTACCTCAGTAACACTGGTAGCAAGATGGGAGAATTTACTCCAGATGGGATACCAGTCCAGGCAGGGCAGCATTCACACCAAGAGGCAATTTACTGCAGCCAATCCACCTACCTGCATTTTGCACAGGGGGAGGAAACCCAATATTCCCAAGGAAAACCCAAGCAACATGAGAAGTACACGTGAAACACAGACAGTAACTCGAGCTCAGGATGAAACCAGGGACCCTGGAGCCGTGATGCTTCACTACACACTGCCCCACTGTGCCACTCTATTATTATTATTATTATTATTATTATTATTATTATTATTATTATTATTATTGTTGTTGTTGTTGTTGTTGTTGTCAGTTGTACAAGAAATGAGACCAAATAATTTAACAAACCATGTTAGGAGAGTACAAATTATGAAGGTAATTGAAATTATTTTTTGCATTATTATTATTATTATTATTATTATTATTATTATTATTATTATTATTATTATGTCAAACAAATCTGACCAAATTCCTTAACAACTCATGTTAGGAAAGTAAAACTTGATGTATTGAATGTATTTGACATTATCCAGATATATTATTTTGTAACATTTATTATTATTATTATTATTATTATTATTATTATTAGGTGTAAAAGAAATCAAACCAAATTTCTTATCAACTCAGGTAAGGAGAATAATCCTAAAGCACTGTACACAGAGGAAGTTTAAATCCCAGCAAGTATCCACGCCACAGGTTCTGTCTTTTTGCTTCATTATATGTCATTATAATTCATTATCCTGTTCATTCATTGTGTAATTTTAGAGGACGTCCAAACTTAAGATCCTAATGAAGTTCTCTGCTGCTGAGTTCCTTCACAAGTTTAAACAACAAAACTGCTTGAAAACTCATGACTCTCGCTTTTTCTTTCTTTTCTAAAAAATCATGCACCCAACTAATTAACATTTTAATAGAGTTTGATCTCTTTCAGTTCAAGCTTTGATCATGTTTAATCCTTATCTACACTGGTGTGTGTGAGAAACACAGAAATGATGCAAACGCAAAAATGGTAATGAATTCAAATCACAGCAGTATCATATGGAAATCTATCTAACATTTCAGTGAGGTGTGTGTGTGTGTGTGTGTGTGATGGCTTGATAGGTGTGTCTTTGGGAAGGAGTGAATTCTTCATCATCCTCATCCTCCTCCTCACCACCACAGGGCTGTGTTACAGAGTGTTAGCCAGAGTCACTGGGAGCTGCTCAGTGGATGTGTCAACTTTCTCCTCTTTTATTTCACCCACTGGCACAACATGAAGCACACATCCCGCCATTGCTTGTGTTAAAGGACATCATTTTATGGCGTAACATTTTCACTGCTCTTTACAGAAGCTGGCTGTTTGTTTTTTTATTTATATTCTAATCTACATTTTTATATCCTGCTGTACTGCTAGCGTATCCAGCTAGCTAGGCAGCTCTTCAGCTAGCTAATCATCTGCCGGTGAAATTCCCAGCGACTTCAATGATGATTCAGAGGATTTTCAGCTCATGAAGCATCTCGAAGCTTTCTGTTTCCCGAAATTTGGACTTTGTGGACTACGACACCAAAATGAAGAAGCAGTTTAATCGGATGAAACAACTCGCTAACCAGACAGTTGGCAGGCAAGTAGCTCGAAATTGTTGAGCAGTTTTGTGTTGTGTTGTTGCCAGGACAGTGGCGAGTCCATGACTGATTATTCCCGCTTATCTTTCCTCAACAAGCTAACTTAACTTACTAACCGCTTTCTTTCAGCTCAGACTCCTAGGTTGGGCCAACTTCCAGCATTATACAACGCCAATAGCCACATTTAGCTCTGTTTAGAGAGCAGAGGCCACAACATCTGCAGTTTATGACAGTCTTTTACAGGATAAAAGCACAGAGCAGGCTAACTCTATAGAAATAACCCCACTTAGTCCAGTGCTGAGAGGATGGCATTTTATTCTTGCATCGTCTCACCATAACCAGTTATGATGAACCCATCAGCTACATGTGTTGTATAGAAACATTTAAAACCTTTTCAACTAAAAGTGTTTAAGCTAAATGTAAGTTAAGACAAAAGACAAAAAGTTATGGACGCTAAACATAGATCCCAAATTAAAGGCCAGATCAAATCTGTTCATTCACAAGCTCAGTGGATTTTGTCCAGGACCCCATGCCTTCCTTCTGGACTCCAGTGTAATTTATGTACTTGGTAATGTGCTTGTTCATCATTTCCAAACTCCTCTGCTGAGAAGCCCAAAGGCTCTGGATGGCCGTGATCTGATCAGTCTGCAGAGGTGGCTTACTGAAGCACACAGCAAGTTTCATTTCTGTTTTCTAGTCTGCTATCTTAGTGAAGTTAAAGCCCACAAGGCAGCCAGACAGCATTTTGGCAGTGCTATTTCTGGGCTTCGTCATGAATGGGGTTTGTAATTTGGTACAACAGTTGCTCATCTGTAGATGGCAACTCCTTACGTAAATAACTTCACACGCGTGTCAGAGAACATGGCATATATGTGTTTTATGTTTATATGCCACTATGCTATTTTTAGATACGGATATACAGTATGTCTACAGTTTGGTTGCGCTCACCTTTACGCACAAAACAACAAACAGCAAAGTCAAAAAAACAAAAAATACTTCTCTTCTGTGTTGTGGAGCTTTACCTGAGAAACACTGCTCATGTATTTTACCGTTGCAGTTCATACATAAATGTCTCGAGATTTCTGATTTTGACTTTGAAGTCTGGTTTGTCCAGCAATGGTCTATTATCATATGCATTGTGTGCGCTCCTTTAACACACAATCATAACCATGCCGTTAATCAAGCTTAATAAGGCTGTGTGACAGAATCCTCCTTGTTTTTGGTGATTGAGATCTTTTGTTAAAGGGCAATACTGTTCTTGAAGCAGATTCTTCAGCGAGTTCTGACCTTTAGCGTCTGTGTGCTCATTTTTATTCTGTTTGAACGTTTGCAATCTGATCAGTCTCTCGAGGCGTGTTTGCAGAGGCACTGTGGTGTCTTGTTGTGACAGACATGGTTTGTCACTAATGAAGTTGTAGCTCAAATGTCTTCTGCTTCAGAAGATGACCCAGACTAGTCATAATTTCACCCCAGACTCTCTTTGGGAAATCAGGTCTCCAAAACCCCCTCTTTCCCATAGTGTTTGGATAAATCCTGAAACAGACCCTCCCACATCTTGTGCAAGGTAGAAGAGGGTTTTTCCAACAAGAGAGTTTTTTTTTTTTTTTTTTAATATAAAGTATTTGCTTCCCAAAGAATTAGCACTTCTTCTGATAGGCCGCAGTTGAACATAAAAACTATAAATAACGAATAATGAATTAAAGCCATTAAGGCCAGGATGTGTTTACTTTTCTGTTTTGAACTGAGATGGACCATAACAGTATTAAAAGTAGCGGTTGTATCTTAAACAGCATGGCTACTTAAAGAACCCAGATGTTTGGCTTTAAAGTCAGCCCCTATAGCTCTAAATGATAGATATGTATGTCTGGAATAGTCATTCAGCAAATTGTGTATTTTGTTAACAGTAAATCAGGAGTTAGTGATGCAGAAAGCAGACCGGAGTGTTGAAGTGTTCGGGGCTGAGCGGAGGGGGAAAGGCAGGACACACGCCTCAGCTGATCCCACAGTTCCTGTGATTGTGAGGAGGCAGTACACTGTGTTCGCCGTGCAGCTCCTCAAAGGAAATCTCTCTTTATTCTGTTTTTAAACAGGAAGTCGTCCTGGGGAAGTTTTATATCTAAGAACTGAATCAAAGAATCGATTCTCTTGCAAGCACTGCAGTGTTGATTTTATTTAAAAGATCGTCTACAGTAATTTGCATATTGATATATTAACCTTGTTTAATTTGTTTTAAGCATTCTAGAGGAAATAGTAAAACAATACTATACACTGTACACCAGGTGTGATCATTTTATTTTCAATGATTGCATTATAATTTTAATATAATTTATAATTTTGTTTCTTTTTAGTGTAATTGAGTGCTTATTTTATTAAGTGGGATAGGCTGTTGATTCCAGCTGTTTTCTGTTCCTTTACAAATGAAGAATGGCTAATTGTCAGATAATGACTTCACTGGAGTGAGGCTATCAGTGCCTTTGGTACAATAAGGAAGATGTTCCTCCTATTTAAGCACAAAATCCATACCGTTTCTAATGCTTTATTCATTTATTGTTTTACTGTGGACCATCCACTTTCATCAGTCTATTAGCAATGGGCCATATAACTCAGAACATCTGCTCTCTGGCCTCATGATTAAATGAAATTAGAGATCGTCTTTGCTCACCTATACTCTGCTTAATTCATCTAAGCCCAATGCATAGTAGTACTTCAGACACCATTAGCTCAGTCTGCTGGCTGAGAGGCAAAACTGTTGTTTAGATCTCTGCAGGGGTTTTTCATAGCATGAGGGACTGGCTGGGTTTGCTGCAGCACTCTGCTCATTAGCTCAGTAGATGTTACAGTTATGTCTTTAAGTATTCGTTTGTTTGATTTAGTTGAAGATAATGCTACGGCTTGAGTATTACAATACCTTTGGCACCGTTTCATTTTGTTGGATTCGCATGCTGGCACAAATTGTAAGAAGTTGCTAAAAATGAGTGATCTCACAACTAAATTATTACTGGATAAGCTTACTAATGAAGCTATGTGCTTATCAGTGGCTCTTCCCCTGTCTTGACATGTACTGATGTTAAAGTATGTAGATTTTGAGGGACACACCAGGAATCTTCATCTTCTTCTCCTGCAGGCACTGCAGGCTCCATCTGGCTTTGTGTTTTGGATTGTTGCTCTGCTAGAAAGTCCAGTTGAGACCAACATATAGCCTCCAAGCAGACAAATGCAGGTTTATCTTCTGCGTTTCTTCTGTAGTCATCTTGCTTTCGGTGCTGATCTAGTTTCATGTGATACTGGACCTCACACATCTCCACAACAGCTCAGATCTACCTCTGTGTAGCAGCAGTGATTTGCTTTATAGGCAAATTTATTGACTTCTTTCTATACATATTATTTTTGGTTGTGAGAATAAAAATCTCTTCTTCTGTAGATGCTGTTATGTGTTTAATAAGTGCCTTTTGCTGGGAAGATGCAATTAGAGATTACTTGTAACTATTATTTTCTAAGTTATGTTTTTTAAACAAAGATGCGTTAAATATATTTGGTCAACTAACATGGCCAGTGGTGTTTTAGAGTCTGTTTTTCTCATTCTGTTGTTTGAAATCCTATGGCACTGTGTTGTTGAGCTTGTCATGCATTAGAGATTTGAGGTTCTCACTGGACATGGGACAACAGCTTGGCCCAGGCATGATTCCAAAATGTCTTTTGAATTCTGTCTGGATTTGGTTTCAAGCTTTTTCAGTCAATTTCTTTGCTCGTCTGTGTTAATTGAAAGCAGCTGTCTACCCCTGTCCCGAGGTTATTATAGTGCACTTTTACCAGCGTGAGAGACTGCGCTAACTTATGTGCAGCATGGTACAGTGAGTCAAGTCTAGAGCTGCGGAAATTAAAGCTTCACAAAAATACAGTCAGCATTAATAATGCAAGTTACTGATGACCCACCAGATGTTAATGCAAGTATGGTGCTGGTGCTAGATTAAATGGATAGTCTAATATTATTGATGGGCAAGGGTTCTCGATATATACCCACCTAATCATGAAAATAGAGGAATTTTTTTAGGTGCAAACTTTGTAAAAATACAAAATTATTTATGTAAAAAAAAAATTAAAAAAAAACCCCTGATACAACCACACCTTTTTTGTGTGTTCTTTTTGCCTAAAACTATTGAAACACTGCCAACTGTCGGCATGCTTCACTTATTCTAATCATGTATTAATTTTAATCAGGTACGTGTCTAAAAGTGACATTACATGTAAGCAGACGTATTTCCAACAGGCCCAGAAAAAGTGTAGACTCCTTTATCTCTAGCTGAATTTAAACTGCCATTCTATTTGGCAAATAATGCACTGTGCAGTTTCTACAACAACACTGTGATACCCTACGTAGTGAGCATATACACACTGAGCACTTTATTAGGAACACTACACTAATGCTGGCTAGGGCCTCCATTTGCTCTCAAAACAGCCTCAATTCTTCATGGCATGGATTCCACAAGATGTTGGAAACATTCCTTTCAGATTCTGGTCCATGTTGACATGATTGCATCTCACAATTCCTGCAGATTTTTCAGGTGCACTTTCATGCTGTGAATCTCCCGTTCTACCACGTCCCAAAGGTGTTCTACTGGATTCAGATCCGGTCACTGGGAAGGCCACTGAAGAACACTGAACTCATTGTCATGTTCATGAAACCAGTTTGAGACGACTTTTGCTTTGTGACATGGTCCACCAGCCTGGACTGGATGTTTTTTCTTTATTGCACCATTCTGAGTAAACTCTAGAGACTGTTGTGTGTGAAAATCCCAGAAGATCAGCAGAAATACTCAAACCAGCCTGGCACCAACAATCTTGCCACGGTCAAAATCAATGAGATCACATTTTTCCCAATTTTGATGCTTTATATGAACATTACCCAATGTTGCTGGCCCGTATCTGCATGATTTTATGCACTGCACTGCTGCCACACAATTAGATAATTGCATGAATGAGTAGATGTACAGGTGTACCTAATAAAGTGTGTGTGTGTGTGTGTGTGTGTTATACAGACATAACAACTAATGATGAATAAACTTTGTCTCTTTGGTCATGTCATTCAGCAACTGCTACCTAGAGTCATAAAATAGGAAACATCAAGATGATGTATTGATTATGGCATTCAATGGGGAATAAATAAATAAACAAAACTGTCATCATTCACTATAGATAGTGGTAGACAATGCATACCATAACCTGAGCTCAGGATTGAACCGGGGCCCATGGAGCTGATAAAGTTACCCGCTGAAACACCTAACCGCCCCATACATGCGCATACACGCATGCTTTCACTAATTCTCTCTCATACCAGCGAACAAAGCTTTAATATTAGCAGTTTTTATTAGGGTATTTCTGACTAATTGACATTAAGCAATTTGAATTGACAAATAACTTAGCCTAACTTGATAACCCATAGGATATGCAGTGTAGAACCACCTGTTTGTAATGTAATGTATATGATGGGACAAAGAATTTGCACTGTATCGAAACACTCAAGACTGTATTGCTCATTTCTACTAAGTTAGGTTTCCAACCGTGGGCCTGGAGTATGCAATGCAAAAGTATTATGTGCATAAAATGTTCTTAAGATAGACCATATGGATAGTGGTGTATCCAGGGTGCCTTGTGCTCCGTGTTCCCAGGTTAGGCTCTGGATCATCCTCTGACCAGGATAAAGCAGTTACCGAAGATGAATTAATGAATGTATGGGTATTTGTATGTATATAAAAAAAGGGCTACTGAGATGTAAAGAAAATGTAAATTGTAAAAACAGTCACATTAAGCCTTATTGTTATGTTCTTTAATATGAAACTCACAATTTCTATTCATTTATTAGATCTAATAATTCTATATACTTGTCTATATAAGTGAAAGTTGGAGCCAGATCATTTTTAGATATTTCATGAGAAGGGGACAAGAAGTTGCAGACAAGAAGATCCCTTGCTAGTTTGTGCCAAATGTGCCTTTTTAGATTATCCTCCCTTCCTTTACAAGTATTACAGGATTATGTGCAAGCAGCTGTGCTGCCTTAACTTTTTCCATAGTGCATTCATAGTGCTGCCTTTTTTTGTTTTTTTTTCCTTCAGAGATCCGCTGAATCGAATCAGATGTTCTAAATTAAAGCAAATCTAATATTGGGATCTTAAATCAATTCACCTAGTGTATTATATTTTGGTTTGTACACACTGTACTGTACGAACTTCACTAACAGGGTTATTATACTGATGGTACTTTTAGTCCCTGACCTAGTGAACTAGCATGAGGATGTGTTTTTGATAGAGACTACAAAGCATTTCTGGATAAGGGCATCTGCTAAATGCTGTAAATGTAAATGGACTTTACAGTTCATTGAAAAGTGTACACACCCATCAGCACTGTAATCTTTAATGTTGCTAATTCGATGCCTGATGGATCCACTAGAAAGGAAAGTTAGAAGCTAACTTTTAAAGCTAAGGCGATTTGTTGTTCTGTAGTAGAAGTGCCGCATATTTGGAGGGTGTTGATAAGTTGTGTGTGAACTGAACGGGTGTTTATCCACTCTGTATATGGGAGGCAGTAATCCGCACCATGACCAAAGACCTCTTTTAGTTTACTAATAATAGCGGCTTAAGCATCTGTACAGAACAGCATTACAAGGCCAATGGTGGAATGCTGAAATTCTCTGGGAAAGTGGAGTGCACCAACTGCTCTCCTAGGAGCCGCTGTAGACTGTTTTTTTCTGCTGCCAGTTTGTCTGTTTCTGTGTAGGACTGTACTTTTTCATTGTGCGTTGTATGAAATTCATTACACATTCAACTTATTCTTTAGTCAACAAAGATTTCTTCATGTTAATACATATACATCTCACATTCAACTTCAAATATAGCATGCACTGCAACACTACTAAAACTTTATGTAGGCTACTTTTGTGTGTGGTATGATTGTTCTATCTGTTGTTTGTGTTTACAAATAGATTTGTAGGAGTATTAATCACATCAATTTTGTTGAGCTGATGTGTGCTTATGTGCATCACCCTTTTAAATCTCTCCTGCTTTTCTCTTACAGAGCTGAAAAAACAGAAGTCCTCAGCGATGACCTGTTACAGGTGACTACTTCCTTCCATACGCTTGCGTTCTTTACATTGAACGTGATTTGCTGTCTTTGGAAAATGCCACAGTGCTTTATGAATGGTTCTTTGTAGTATTTCAAATAAGAGCTATTTGTCAGGTTAGCTTTGTCAGGCTGGCTTTAGGACAACCCCCCTAACCCCTACCCCCCCTAACCCCCCCCTTCTGAACATTACACAAGTACATATCATTCACCACTTTCAGTGTTCTGTACACAGGTCTGTCTTCAGGTGTGCTTTTCCTTTTGGTAATGGAATGACTCATCAGTGAGTCTGACTTGCAATTCAACATTAGTTAAATGATGGAAAGCCTGCGAGTCACTCTGTTGCGACAGGTAGTCACCGCTGCTAGGTAAAGGCATTACAAACACAAACACATTATATCATGACATGGAAGAGGATGGCTTTGAATGTGTAAACAAAATACCAGGTAAATTACCTGAGATGTCCTAGAAAAATTTGCCCCACCCTGTGAAGTTCTGTAGCTAAGCATTGCGAAACCTCTTGAAAACCAGTGAAGCACAGATGAGATCACTGTTTCGGAAATGGATCTTGAAAGTGCATTAGTCATATGAATGTGACAAACTAAGAATTTTACCAAACGGAGAGAATTAAAGAACTTATTTTTAGGGGTCTGGAGGTATTGTTCAGTCTTGTCAACTGCTTGAAGTGCATGTCACTTTGTAGTTCTTTTCATTCCTTTGCTTCATCACCCCACACCCAGTTGTGTAGACTAAAGTATAGCTCAGCTTACTCAGGACTTTTACACACCCTACATGTCAGAGATTCCTCTCTAGGTTTCTTTAATACCATTGCATTGTAGACAGCTTGTCTGGGCAATGTAGGTGATTAATGACATCATATCTTATTAAATCAAGTCCACATGTTACCAGTGTAATCAGTGTATGTGCTCATCCATGCACTTTTTTTCTGTTGGGGAGTGGGCGTTGGTGGTGTGGTGTTTCCCTTTTCTGTGGAACTCTCATAAAACGAGATACTAAACTGATTCCATTGCAAATGGTGCAGACCAGTGTTTGAGCTTGTTTAGTCTACTGTTGGTCTGCCAGTGTTTGGCGTGGGATGGAAACAGGGAAACATTTATAAAAAGACCTTTGCACTAGCTAATCCAAACAGTCCCCAAACAGGATCTCCCTCAGCATAAAAAGAATAGAAAGAAGTCAATGGATTCCCCTTGTTCCCACGCCAGGTGGAGGGTATCCTCTCTGTCCTTGTGCAGGACACGCCCATGCGGGCAGAATGTGTGCTGTTCTCAGCTGTGTGCTGCTGGAATGACATGGGGGAGTGTTGAATGGCATGAAGCGGCGGTTATCTCTGCTCCCAGACTGTGGAATTCCTGAAATCATGGTCTGTTTTGGAAAACCGCTGCAGTTTTGCTGTCATCACTCTCTTTTAATGTGTTTCTTCATTGATTGTTGAGCTTCTGGGTATTGTATTAATTAATCGTTGTATATTTCCATGTATATACAACTTACATACTTTATACTGCAAAACACTGTTTAGCATTTATTAGAAACAATATTGTTGTATTTTATTTCAGGTAGAGAATATTTTCTGTAAGTAAATGGACCTATACCTCAGGATTTTCCTTCTTATATCTTGTCTTTTGTCAGCTGTAGTGATTAACTCAAGTAATGAGGCATGCATAGCTGTTAATTATTTGAAACCTCAGTGGAAAAATTTATGAACTGGCAGCCACATCGTCAGAGAAGAACATTCTACCTGTCCCTGTGTGTCACGGTTGTAAAAAGCATATCTTTTTTTATGCATCTCCCTTGGGTAAGGGTGTAAATCACACTAAAACCCAGCCAGAGTGATTAGATTTACAAGCGGTTTTTCTCTCTGTTCTCTGTGAAAATCACTTTGTGTGTATTTGACTGTAGACATTTTGTACTAACCTTAGATTTTTTTTCTTCTTTTTACACGATATGCCAGTTAGTTCATTAATATCATGATTCAGAGCACAGTAGTGAGTGCAGTATATATACAGTATACAGTGTGTCACAGAAGTCTCAGCATGGTATTGCACAGTCTGTGGTATTTTGCAGAGGTGGTTCTTGTTGCAGCTATGCAGCCTGGTTCAGTTTTGAGCACTCAGCTGTGGTTTGCTGTTAATGATTTGTATTGTTCTTCACAGATCGAACGTCGCATGGAGCTGGTGCGGGCTGTTTCCCACAACACACACAAGAGACTGGTTACATGCCTGCAGGGGCAGGTAGGCACAGATGTCGAGAAGAGACATGAAAGGGTCCTTTACACTTTAAACTCCCTGGCACCCCCTGTGTTGTCACCATACTGTTAGATCTGCATCAATTTTGTTTCTGTGTCTTGTAGAAAAAGCTCCCACTGACAGCGTTGTCACAGGCCATGCAAGATGGCGGGAGCCAACTAGGAGAAGACTCTCTTATTGGGTAAATGTGAAGTGCTTTTTTTTTGTTACTTTATTTTTTTAGTCCTTTAAATTTGAAGCCAATCCATAATGTGTGCGCTGTCGATAGTCTTCAGCTCAGCAATTAGGTAGACATTTAGTGTTACATATTCATGTGGTTACATAAAAATAATGTAATTATTTTAAGATGGCTCCTAGTGCATAGTTTAATGCAGCATTTGGCAAACCCTAATGACTATAAAGTGCAATTCAGCATATTTGGCTACTACTTGGTAGGAAAATGATGGAGGTGTGTGGCGAGGCGGAGAACAGACTGGCGACTGAGCTGATGCAGCATGAGATTCAGATTGAGAAGGACATTTTAGACCCACTAAATCAGTTAGCTGAGGTAAGCACATAAGTCTTTCCTTGCTTATAGGCCACAGTTTTCATGGACTAGGCAGTATGTGACTGTTTTTTTTTTATACACTGACTATGACTTTGATTATATACATTCTCTCTCAGGTGGACATCCCCAACATACTCAAGCAGCGAAGACAACTTGCCAAGCTGGTGCTAGACTATGATTCTGCTCGAACAAGGTCATTATTTTTATATTTTAAGATTTGAGGTGTTGAAGCTAAAGATTACTTTCCATTCACATCACTGTGTCAGTTATTGCCAGTCATCTGGTAGTCAGTAATAACCTCTGTTGCCTTACACTCAGGTGGTTGCAGGCAACCAAATCCATAATCTCGGGAACAAACACACAAGCACTGACAGCCAAGGCAGACTCACTTAAAGAAGAGATGGATGAAGCAATGAACAAAATGGAGCTCTGCAAGGTAACAAACGCATCCAGACTCAGTTTTCATCATACATTGTGTTAAGAGTAGATCATTTTTCTCTTTTGTGCCATAAGCTGAAACTGTTTATATGCAGTCCTCATCCATGCAGTCTCAAAGGGATATACAAAACCAAGAGGGAAGCACAATTTCTTTCCACTAGGACACTCCTAATTTAGAATTACTATTGTCCCTCTATGTTTAGCTAGTTATCAAACACCCCGCCCCACTTTCTTCTATATCCATGCTACAAATGAATCATCATACCATGGAGCGAATCTTCCAGATGTAATGTGTGTAAAGCATTAATGCAATGGTTCACTTTGTGTGTGTGTGTGTGTGTGTGTGTGTGTGTGTGTGTGTGTGTGTGTGTTTGTGTATAGCTTCTTTTTAGTTGTAAGTAAATACTTAAGACCATAGTTGTGTTATGAGTTATCTGTTGCTTTTTGCCCGTCTCTGTTTTAGGATCAACTCTCTGCCGACCTGTACAATTTCTTTTCAAAAGAGGGGGACTACGCACGCTACTATGTAACGGTAAGTGCATTTAGTGGTTTGTAGTCAGACATTCAGTAATTGTTACTGTAATTCGACTTTATTCCATCTTTCACTTTCCAGTGGTCTCAATTTGTTTTCTGTTTTCAGTTATTAGAGGCTCAAGCGGATTACCACCGAAAATCTCTCTCTGTGCTGGAAAGTGTCCTGCCAACCATTCAGGCACAGCAAGGTGTGACAGCTCCACTGACTGCTGTTAGGTTTTGTTTATTATACTGTTTCAGTATA
>CM040986.1:10203044-10248818 GCA_022985145.1 Pangasius djambal | reverse complement strand
TATACAGAATACAGTAGAATACAATTGAACAGTTTGAGCAATTGATATACAGCTGAATATTTTTTACACACACACTCCAGTTCTTCTGAACAAACAATATGTGCATTGATGTGCAATATGATGTTCTGTTCAAGTCATTATTTTTTTATTTGCTGTATATAAATCTAGGCTTTGTGTGCTATGAATTGTTATCCTGAGCTTCATCTGTGGTGAGAGGCTGGTGTAACAACAACCCAGAATGTGAACTATGAGTCACACCTTTTGCTTTTCACCCACCTCCTTCATCAATCATCAGCAAAGAAAGGGGGGAGGTTAAGATGCGTTGATCTTGATTGGTTACATTACTTCCTGAATTCAACAGGAATTCAGCCAATGTAAAAAAAAAAAAAAAAAAAAAAAAGAAGCTTAAAAAATGTAAATTGGAAATTTCCTCTATGTAATCTCACCCTTATTGGGTGTTTGACCAGATTCATGGACAGAGAAGCCAGCATTTGGAACAGGCTTGGATGAGCACCTGAAGCGGAGTAGCAGAGAGATAGCGCTGCCCATAGAGGCCTGTGTGATGATGCTGCTGGAGACGGGCATGAAGGAAGAGGTATGACAAACATCAGAGGCCGTCTGATCCCAAATGGAAAAACAACACACAAAACAGCATGCTCCTCTGAACTTGCTTGTAATTTAGAAAATAGCAGCGAATTAGAAGGTGACAAATGGGGAAAAATACACCAAATGATCTGTGCTCAAATTATTAATATCTGAATAATATGGGTATGCTTTAAAATTTTTGTGTTGGTTACATGGCTCTCACTTTGCTCTCTGAACAGGGTCTTTTCCGAATAACTGCAGGAGCCTCTAAACTGAAGAAGCTTAAGGCAGCGCTGGACTGCTCCACCTCTCAGCTAGAGGAGTTCTACTCTGACCCACATGCAGTTGCTGGTACAAAAACAGGCTTTTCTCCTGTAATACTGAAATAATGTCATTACTGCTAATTTATGGATTTTCTTTTTTTATGGTCTGATTAGGGGCTTTGAAGTCATACCTAAGGGAACTTCCAGAGCCTCTTATGACTTATGAGCTCTATGATGAGTGGATTCAGGCATCCAAGTAAGACAGTTCATGGCCCTATATAAGAAGGAATAATTCAAGTATTATTTTCTTTAGTTATTTAGAACCACAAGAGTTCTAAATTAATTAAATTTAAAGTTAATTACTTTTACTTGTGGCATTTTTCTTTTTTTTTTTTTTACTGTTTCACTATTTTACTGTATTCAAATGTTTCTAGTATATCTGACCCAGACAAAAGGTTACAAGCTTTGTGGGTGACCTGTGATCAGTTACCAAAGAACAACAAAGCCAACTTTAGGTGAGTTTAAATAGTCAAAACTATTTAAATGTAACAGTCATCCAGCCATAAAATTTGACCTATCACTGATTAAGATCCCATTTCAAAAGGTATCTGGTGAAGTTTCTTGCTAAGCTTGCGCAAGAAAGTGAAATTAACAAGATGAACCCCAGCAACATTGCAATTGTCTTAGGACCAAATTTGTTATGGCCAAAAACAGAGGGGTGAGAATTTTTTTCCTCTTTTTTTTTTTTTCTTATTTCAGTAAAATGTGTATGAGTGCAGGCCCTAAATTGTTATGCCTTTAATCGCAGGAGCCTAGCAGAGATGGCAGCTGCTACCTCTGTCCACGTAGTTACTATTATCGAGCCCATCATTCAACATGCAGACTGGTTTTTCCCTGAAGGTGAGAACTATAACATTGAATTGTTCACCCCTAAGAAAAAGCATTTAAAATTATTACGCAAAGACTGAGGTATATACATGTTATCTATTTAGATGTGGAGTTCAATGTATCAGGCATGTTTTCAATGCCCACTCCTATGACAAACCATGTCAACCATCTGACCATATCCGACTATGACTCGGGCACAACAGAGAGGAAGAGACCTAATAGTATAGTGGGACCTGATGGTGACGTGGCCAAACGAGACAGGTACACTCACTAACAATAAACATCACACAAAATGTCAGTGACCAGGCTGTCATCACTCCAAATGATCCTTCAAATAATCTTCTAATGCTTTGTAAAGATTTACCTGAACTGTAATCTTTGTCCACTAGTAAAACTCCATGCACTGCTGATACACAAGTTACTTTTCTGAACAACTGATTCTGTAGCTTTCTGCTTCACTGTGGGTAGTGAGGGCATATCTGCGGATGCAAATACCTTTTTCCCTGTTCTATTCTGTGTGTGGTGTTGCTCACTTGGGATCATCTCTGCACTTGTGGAGTCTTCACTGTCTCTCTTCCCTTCAGCTCTGCTAACAAATTAACGGAGCACAATCCCCGTAGAGGCAGTACACTAACTAGAAAGCAGCATGCTTCCCCTGCCTTCCAGCCCCCTCTGCCCCCGGTGGAGGCTGTCAGTAATGCAGGAGGCCAGCCTGTAGCTGAGCTCCTGCTACAGCAGCCTGCACCAGAGGGCCTGGGTATGGAGGCCTGCCAGCCTAGCTTGGCACTGGGAATGGCAGCCCTAGCAGCAGCACAGCAGCTTCTAGCACAACAAACTGAGGAGATCAGGTAAGAGGTATAGCATTGCTCAATAGGACCTGTGAGCTACCTTGCTTACTGTTGTGTGAAAACGGCCCTGCTTGCTATTTCATTTAGTCTGTGTTCATTCTAAACGAGTAGGCAAAACTGTTTTCGATATTTGTATACATCATCTAGTGTCTGTTATGAATGAACAATACGTTATGCACAGGATACTCATATAGGCTTACAACTTATTAAAGACTACCTGAACTCAAAACTGACCCTTTGTACCTTGGTAGTTTGTGCCCCTGGTCTTATTGGTTACAGTTAACAGTTTTAGTTACTTAGAGACAAAACTAACTGTTTTTCTGTAATATCCTACCATAAATGTAGTCTTGGACATCTAAACAGGTGCAGGAAAAAAAATAAATAAAATGAATTTACCTAAACAACAGGTACTGGACAAAATAACATTAACCAATAATGTCATATTTCACCTCCCCTCTCTCTACCCCCACCTTTCACTGAGCAAAAAGCCTGTTTTGAAATCCATCACATCATGGAAGGAAAATGTTTTATGATTTCCTTTTCATGTTGTCTTTGAAGAACACATAACTTGTTGTTAACGGATGTTATGAATCACATTATTTGTCTTTTAATTTCTGCTGCAAATTGTTTTGACAGTATAGTACTTGTGACAAAATCTGCTAGTTGTTAATCATTGTATGAATCATTCCTGCACAATTCACAGCATGAAAGGCTGTTTTTGTTCTCATTTCATGAAAGCATACATTTATGTATTTTGGCAGTTCAAAGTCAAGTGACGCAGCATCCACACCTCAGCGAAATGGCTGTGGAGGTTCACAGCTTAGTGTGGCATCTCCAGCAACAGGGTCATCAGGACACAGCCCTCACATGGCACGCAGAGGTAGACCCACCCCTGTATCATTTAATGCATACTAAAGAATCATTTGACCAATTCTGATCTGAAACTTTTAATCTGCTTGCCATAGCTATAAAAAAGCCAGCTCCTGCTCCTCCTAAACCAGCCAATCCACCTTCAGGTCAGCCGGGCAGCCAGTCAGCTCCACAGCCTTCATGTGGGACTCCTCAATCTCTCTCTCCATCTCCGAGACCTCTCTCCACTCACTCTCCAAGCAGTCTTAGCCCCACTCAGTTAGTAATTCAGTCTAGCACGATACCTCGGCGCCATTCAAGCAACCAGCCTCCCCTCCAGGCCCCCAACCATCCACCCCCAGAGCCCCCCAGCCAGGTCACTTCTACTCCTACTCCTTTTCAGCCCACAGCAGTCGGAGATCCAGGAGAGGAGCCGTCTCCCCCCAGTACTCCCAGTCCCCCTAAAACTCCTCCACCTTCTGTGGTCCCTCCTGAAAATGCAAGCACAAATTTTCCTTCCCCATTTCAGTCTGGCTCTCTGCCTCGGCCTCGGCCAGTGCCTAAACCACGCAACAGACCCACTGTTCCGCCTCCACCACAGCCTCAGAGTGTGGCCAGCGACACCAGTGACACTAATGACATCTGGAGTGCTGCCTACAAAATGATGGGTTAGTCACCATCTATTGCAACACTGTCAATTCCTATTGTTTTAGACATGAATGCTAAGTGTTATGCTAACCTGCAGGCATGTTTATTCTGTATGTGACATTTACAGTTTCTGAAAACATATACATGCTTAATGTTGTAGCTTTAAGGTTTCCTTTCACTGGAACAAAGGGGCCCAAACCTTTTCTAGCATGATAATCCCCTGTGCACAAAGCAAGGTCCATAAAGACATGGTTTGCCAATTCTGAAGTGGAAGAACTTGAGTGGCCTGCACAGACCATGACCTCAACCCCATTGAACACCTTTGGGATGAATTGAAACGCTGACCCAGGCCTTCTCTTCCGACATCAGAACCTGACCTCACTAATGCTCTTTTGGCTGAAAGGGCACAGATCCCTAGTTTTCTAAACATGAAGCTGCCTTGGCCTCTGTAACAGATCCTCTGTTGTGGCGTATTCAGCCACCTACATTCATGTCAACTATATAGCTGAGTACAGCTCATCAGACCAGGGACTAGCTACAGGGCTAAAGATATTAGTTCAGAAAAGATAAGAGTCTTCACAGACTTTCATAGATTTTTCATTTTATTTATGTCACATTCAAACAGCGAAAAATATATCACACACCATGGCACTTGTCAAAAGTGGTAACATCAACTATCACTATAAAACAAACATAACCACTCTGAATTATCTTACTTATAGTCATAAACTAATTATTTTAGTTAAGAATTAAAAGGTAACTGTTGTCCCCATCCAGTCATGTTAGTTGCTTATCCAGACATTTGTAAGCAAGTAATGTTTTGTAACTGGATCATTACAAATTTTACTTGAATACCCCTGAGTTAGAGGTACCATCATATATCAGTAACGTTTGGACAGACAGCACAACCAAGCATAAACAAGCCTGCTTTGTTACACGAAGTCCAGAAAACTTTTTATACTGTAGAATATCCTAAAGCCTAGGTAGACACTAACTTTACTGTATTTGTTCAGAACCAGGAATGTCATTCAAAGGGCTGGGTCGAGTTCTTATTCCTGACATTGCCCCAGATCAGCAGCCTGTTGCTCAGCTAAAGGACTCGGACTTGGACTCAGAGAGCACCGTCCTGTGAAGGTGAGGATATGGCTGCCATAAACCCGCTACCTGTTCCTCACTGCCCAAGGACTCTCTGAAATGCTGCTGCTTCTTCCCTTTCACCAAGTTCTCTTCAGCTTGGTTACATTTCACCAAAGACAGGACCATCAGTAGCACCTAGAGGAATAGCGGCATGGACATATTGCATGGCACCAAACAGGTTTAACGCTATCACTCTAAATTTCATTTTATTGTAAGGAACTGGCAAAAAGGTTGAGGTACTAGGTGGTGTTTTCTTAAGTGGCCTTAGTTTAAAAAAAAAAAAAAAGCAAGAGAGAACAAACCATATTAAGCTTGGGATGATATTAAGCAGAAACCATATACTGTGGCTTTAGAGTGTACCTTGTGACTGCAGGTTTCCAGTCAGCTAATATACTCGACTCCTAAATTTATGTATGGAAACTGTCCTACATCTGTTTCCATGAACACATTCCCTAAGGCTTATGTCAGGCTCAGTTGTTCTATTTTTCATTTGAAAGTCTTATTATTATGCCTCACATGTTTAGCTGAATTTCCTGCAATTTATTATCAATATAGCCTAATTACCTACAGTATAAAAATGTACACATGCCACAAGGTTAGTATTCTGTCTTCAACAGTTAATGTTTTCCTAAACTTAAGGCATTAATGTGATCAGTCCCTCATGACTAATTTGACAGCATTAAGTCATCTGTGTGTAACAATTTGGTTATCTGTATAAGAAATATTGAATGAGACATTTAACAGGCAGTGTGTTAGTTTTAGTCTTTGGTAAATGACAGACAGACAACAAACTGACAAATTACAAAACCCCTGACAGTCTGTGACTTGTTGGACAAGAACACTGTGTGGTATACTGAATGTTTTACTGTGATTAAAAACCCCACAAGATCTTGAATGATAGCAAGTGACAAAAAATATGCCACTCTCAAAAGCATATACACTAAAGATGATCTTTATAGTTTTTGTTCACAGGCCTTGCCTTTACCTTGCTGCCTTACCCATTATAACGTTTGGAAAATGAACTACAGGCATATATGTTGATGGTGTACAAATAAGAAAATTGTGAAATGAGAAATTTGGGGGTGGGGAAACCAAAAGGCTTGCTATTACTGCTTTACGATTAATTAATAAAGCACAATACCAACTCCTTTTATGGTTTTTAATTATGTGCTTCAGTGACTTCTTCCTTTGTAAATATTCCTTGTTGCATTCTTTACCACTCTCTCTTCCAGTAGAGTCGATGACTGGTTGGCCACACAGTTTCTAATAACACAAATACGTTTATCAGATTTCAAGAGAAATCTAAAAAAAACCTGAATGCTTTAAATGACAAAACATTTACCTGTGTCCATGAGGATGTTGACTGGTTTTGTGTAGCTCTTAAGGAAGGTATTGGGAGAATGTAACACTTGGCTCTGGCAGAGGTGAATAATGGTTTCCTCTTCCAGCACATGAGCCTGTTCCTTTGTGTCTTGCCCTTCACGAATACCCTGCAGAGTGACATTGGAAATATTACACAGCCAGCTCAATGTTTTCCTCCTCCTCTCCACTACAATACTGAAGTAAATGATGTATACTTATTCATTTCATTTCATTTCATTTGCAATGTTGCAAGAGCTAGTTTATTTATTTCAGTTGTGTGTTTTTTGTTTTTTTTTTAAATTACATTTTTCCAGTCTGGATTTTAGCCCTGTCTGCAGCAAGAAAGCAGAGCTGCTCATGTCTGGGTGGGGTTATTTGGGAAAAGGGGAAGGCTTGTCAGTGTTTTCATTACAGTTCACCTCTCAGATAGCAGAAGACTCTAAAAATTACAAACCTTTAAACCCCTGAATTGACATAATGAAAATGAGCAAAAGAACAAAAGCACACGAAACAACACTGAAGAAGTCAGTCATGTTAGGCTGTATGTCAATTAGCAGTATGTATAAGCAAAACGTGAATCCTATCAGCACTGTGTTAGTTGCTTTAGGTTTTAAAATCTCACAATGAGTGTCAAAAAAGGCCGGTGCTTGATGTGCAGGTGTCTTGAATACAAAAGGTGCGAAAATGTAATGAGACAAAGATAACTTAATAGAACCAGTGTATGTAAAGGAGAAGAGTTCCCATAAGCCAGGAATCTAGTGTCAGCGTTTACATGACCGAATTTACAGGCTTGTTGCTAAGAAGTAAAAACCTGAGCCTCAAACAACGAGGACACATGAGCAAAGGAAAAGTAACAGGGGGTAGGATACATTTTACACATTTAACTATGAACTGTTCTGGACCTCAGTGTACAAATATGTTTCTCTTTTTTTTTCTCCAACCCCTCTTTTGGTCCTCTGTACCAAAGTATAGGTGTGTGAAAATGCAAAGCTGTTACAATTCTGTATGTGGCTGTGGCTGTAAACATGGTTATGTACCTTTAGCAGATATGTGCAGTATTTGTAAATCATCGCGAGGCTGTGTGAGACGAGCAGCTCAACCGGCTGTGTGTGTTCAGCTGCATCTGTCTGCCTCACAGGCACCTTTATCATCCGGCAGCTCCATGAGGAGAACAGACGAACTGGCAGGCAGTGAGAAACCACCAGTATCCTGCAATCCTTCAGTAAAGAGCTTTAACATAAAGGGAAATATTACATAAAATGATTCAGTGTACATTTTTCCTGGGCCTTAACTGAATAAACCTCCAGTCAGCTGGATAAAACATGTGGAGCCCTCTATCTCTTACTTAGAGCCTTCCTCCATTTCACTCAGGTTTTTCAGGATCTGAGTGAGCACTTCAGATGTGGACTGGAAAGGACAGTAAATGTATAAAGTTATAATAATATACACAAATATTTAATAACGTTTTAGTGACAGCATACCTCTAACAGATGGATGATGGATTTAGAGTACACCAGGAGTAACCCAGTAACAACCTCTCTCGGGGTTTTTTTCTGCAATTTGGATAGAAACGCTTCAAAGTATTCTGAAAGAAAACAAGTTTAGATAAGAAGCAAGCTTAAGCTTCTGCTGCTGAAAATACTTTAAATAAATATTCTAGCCAAAACTCAGTACCCCTTACTTACAAGATGGAGTAAGTAGATAGCTGCATGTCTTGTCTAGCCTTAGCTAGCGAGCTAACCTGCATTTCCTTAAACTCAGTCACGCTTACCAGTTACTGCACTGCATTTATCCCTTTCACTTATCCAGTCCTGGTTTATTTTTGCCACACAAACCAATCTGTGAATAACGCCTCTCTGAGGAAAAAAGCAGACATGTAGTAATTGCCGTCATTTAAAGTTCCCTCAAAATAAACCGACAAGCTAAACAGCTAAATAACCAGTAACTAAGAGGCTGTTAGCAATTAGTCTACCTAGCTAAGCTAGCTACCTTTAATTAATTGGTGAATAAGTGAAAATAGATATTTTAGTAAATATTTAACTTAATTGCATAAAAATGCACCTCCTTTGTTGTTTTTTGTTTTACAGTTTCAGAAAAAAGGGAATTTCTGTATGCATTAAAATGTAAGGCGTTTTCAGCCATGTTTCTGCCTCTGAAGACGACCGTTGCTGCCGTTAGCTCGCTGCTAATGACCGCGGCGGAACAGCAGAGGGCGCCAGAGAGCAAATCTCTGGCATTAAATCCACAATCTACAAAGTACCTTTAATACATTTTAAACTAAATCTGTAACACACTAAACGTGCAAAAACGGAAGGGGTTTGAATACTGTCCGAACCCACTGCATATATTCTGTAATTTACTAATTGATTGTTTTTTAATTACTAATTGTTTTTAATTGTTTATTAATGAATGTATTGATGAGTATGTGTGTGTATGCATGTGTGTGTGTGTGTATGTATATATATATATATATATATATATATATAATGTGTGTGTGTGTGTGTGTGTGTGTTGTCATTCTCTGTTCTTCTTACATTAAGAATCTTACATGTGTGTTTGGAAGTGGTCATTTGGCTGCTTTTGCAACCCTGCTGAACATATGTGTTTTTGTACAATGTGCTGAAGAGCAGGTCAGTACACAAATGAATCAGATATTCATCAGTGCTTGTCAGAAGTTTTGTTTATTCACAAGATTATAATATAAATTAGACAGCAGAATAAAATGCAGCCCAATGTGGCCCAAAGAAAGTGAAGCTGAAAGAGAACTGCACAGGATAAATACTATCCTATTCACAAACAATCTATACACCAATACATCTAATTCCTAACGTGAGATACAGGTTAAAAGGAAACCAATGGTTAGGCCTACATTAAGAATAATAAAATTATTTGCCAACAAAAATAAACACAATGCTACATGCAAATTGTAGATTAACCTGTCAAAATACTGTCACTGGTTTGAAAAAGGACAGACAAAAAAAGGAACATGGGTGTTTGTTTTTGACACAAAGACAAGCAATTATTTGTCCATGCATTTGGATTTAATAAGGAGGCTACTAATAGATTGTTGGGAACACAAAACATCAGGCAGAAAGAACATTTCAAACATTATTTCTAGGAAAAATCTGCCAAGCTGCATAATAATTTACCATGTAAACATAAAACAAACAAGATGTAAACACAGGGCCATTTCAGTGAGACTAAAAAGAGACCTATGCATTTTCATTCAGATTTTAATTGTCACAGCAAATAGAGCTCATAGATGACAGTTTCATAATAAGTACTGTTACACTGTACAGTTTTTCATGCACAGCTTTGCCACTGTTCAAACAGATCAGACAAAATAAGTGGCCATTATTAGTGTGGCAGGGTCTCAGCAAATGACAGTGACAACGCTAATGCTGAGCAAAAATGAATCACCTGTTTACAATGTTGATACGCTGCTGACTAACACGATTAACACCCATCCACCATTATAGTCTGTCTGCGAGTTTTTGGTCAGTATTCATCAGTGAAAGGAGTAATCAATAAACAGCTGACTATAGTATCATCAACTGTGGGTGAAAGTATTTTAAAGTGCTCACATTCTTGTTACATTCTTTTGCCACTAGAAACTTTTTTTTTTTAAAAATAATGAAACTATATCCATATCCTTGATAGCTTTAAAGTTGTATAAAATATATATTCTTTATGATGAAGTTACACTCTTAACATGTAGGTCATTAACTTAGATTAAATTCTTTGCTTCTCCTGTTGTTTTTGTCAGGTTCTTGGCACATGGATGGCCTTAGTTTATGAGAGCAGCAATTCTACAGCATATTCTCACCAGGCTAAAGGTGAAGCAATGCGAGGGCTCCTGGGGTTTTCTGTGGCCTGCGTCTCATTTAGTGCTCTCTGCAACACAGAGAAAAATGACATAGCAAAACTCATCAAAATCCCTTTCGTTCAATCAGACAGAAATGGCATCACTTTTTTTTTGTACTTATCTCATTACTGCATATTATTTTAGGATGCAGAACACTGTTTCTTCATTTCCATGCACGGCTCACCCCAAACTTAGAAATGAATTCTGCAAAGATGCCAAAGAATGCTTCTGTGGTCGTGGCCTTGCTGTCTTCTCCAAAGTAAGAGGCTACCTTGGCAAACTCATCCATTGCTTTCTGCTGATGAGAGTCCAGAGACTGCACAACTGGATGCGAGTTTTCTAGGAAGCTCTGACGCCAAAGTTAAGAGATCAATACACACTTGTTCTTCTACATCAGTGTCTCAGCAGGCAAATTTGCACTTAATGCTTATGTTACATGAAATATAATGTTCTGTTGATTTCTATTGACGATAATCGTGATCTTTTGTGTTCTGCAAAATGCATGCTGTTTAATAAGTAAGGAATAGAACATGACAGGGCATGCTGTTGTTATAGGAAAATAAACAATGATGGGGTGGTGTGATGCAGCCTAGCATGAAGCAGAGGGCTGTTACAACTGCAAAGTTAAATATTTTCCTATAATAACACATTTTGTTATAGAACACAATGTTTTATTCCTCTTATACCACAGCAATTTGTCAACAATTACAATTTTTAATTTATTAATGAATGGCATGTCATGCTTTTTTTATCCAGTTAAAGTTATATTTAATGTTGTGGTACATCCTCAAGACAAGTTAGTACCACTTATGTCGTTAGTCGTTCCTTCACCAGGCCATATTTTTGTCTCATTCTTGAAGCTAATTATACAAAAAAAAATACAGCTGGTCAGATTACAGAGAAACCAGAAAGCATAAACTCCTCTGTCCTGAAGACTCCCGTGGTAAAAATCTTGTGGACTGTTACAAAGTGCTGACACCTAAGACTCCTTCCAAAAAAACTTCACCAAATCAACAGTTAGACATGTTTCTTTGTTAAACAACAACACATTCTCTTAATCTGTTTCAAAGTCGTGTTAAGAAAATTTAGCACCTCCTGACCAATTAGATTTGAGATTTCCATAGCACTGTGGTATAAACGCATTTATCAAGGCCAGAAAATTGAGTATTTCTGTGAAAGACAGGATGAAGAAAGTAATGTGCTGCTGCAGCATTGTTAAAACACTGGTATACCATTACAAATTGTAGGTCCAGCCAAGCACCCAAGCACTAGGGATTTCTAACGACATACAACTGCCTGAAGTCCACCTTCTATTCTAGTCGTCTTTTTGTCTATAATCCTTATGTATTAGCAGAGGATACACTCATGACCCCTGCAAATCGATCTTCTGCTGTGGGTGGAATCTTTAGACAGGCAGTCCTGATTTCCTGAATAGTGGAGTGGAGATCACTGAGGTCTGCTGTAATGGTTCTCTGATTCACTGGGTGCACAGAGAAAAAAGTATTCAGCCAAACATGACTTATCATGTTATCTGTTAAGATTTTTGTTTTTAACATGTACAGAAGATAATATATGATATAAATATATTATATTACTGGCACTTGGCAGATTTTACCTTTGGCAGCCAGTGGCACTGTTATAAGCTCTCCTGCAAAGTTGAGAAGTTCGGGAAAGTGTTGGCGTAGTGATTTGGCTAGGATATGGAGAAAGGTTGACTTCCCATCAACTGTTTTTGTTGTGCTGAGCTGTGGAGAAGACAGTGGTTCAGGATTCTCACAACCTTATTATTAGATAGGCCAGTTAACAAGCTTACATGGTAATATTTCTAATGGAAAATGATATAAAAAAACATAATAAAACATCTTTGAAACCATCTTTTTGATTAATATCTACTGTACCTCAGTAAGGAAGTTGATTTTAAAGCCTGTGGGTTTATTTGTCCTGGGTTGGCCATTATTAAGATAGTTTCCCATTGCTAAGACAAACTAAAACAAAACATTATAATAATTATATCTAAAGAAAAGTTCACTATAAAGAATACTAATGCATATAAAAATTAGAGAATAGATGCATGTTTCATTAATTCATTACTGTACAAATGGCTGTTTTGGCTATAAAAGTACTTTACCTCCAGGATCTTTGCAAGTTTTTTGCTGTTTTTTAGCTCTAGGGAGGCTTTGTAGATGCACTCATAACCAAGTCGCATTTCTTCAGTTTTCTCCTGCAGGGTGGTTTTAAACAGGAGACTCCGCAATCTGGTTTTATACTCAGGCACTAGTAGCATCTGCAAGACCCACACAAAGTCATAAGCCTTCATAAACAAATGAAATGCCTTCTATATTTTAATGGAACTTCCTGGAATTGTTTTCCAGAAAAAAAAAAAAAATTCTTATCTGCACAGTAAAAGAAATGTGCACCTGAAGGACAAACTTGTCAGGTTCACTAAGCTTGGCAGGATCCTGGTCATACTGCTGGAACTGTTTAACCTCATCATCATCAGGAGCGTACAGCAAAAGCTGCTTAATGTGAGAAGGCTCCAGACGCTCAGTGCTCATAGTCATGAGGACCTTTCGTAACTCTCCTGGAGACAGCTTCAGATGGGCTATGAGGATAGCTGGGGAGAGCAACCAAGGAGAGAGTGAGCAAACTTCACCTCTTACAGTCATCAGCCACTTTATTAGGAACATCATAGTAATACTTGGTAGGAACTCCCTCCCTTTACTATCATAACAGCCTCAAATCTCTGTGGCATGGATTCCACAAGGTGTTAGAAATATTCCTTTGAGGTTCTAGTCCAACACATAATTGCTGCAGTTTTGTCAGCTGCACTTTCATGCTGTTAATCTCCTGTCTACCGCATCCAAAAGGTGTTCTATTGGATTCAGATCTGGTTACTGGGGGAGGCCAGCGAACTACACTGGATTCATTGTCATGTTCATGGAACTAGTCAGAGATGACTTGTGCTTTGAGACATGGTGCATTATCATGCTGGAAGAAGCCATTATAAGATGGGTAAATTGTGGCCATAAAGGGATGCACATGGTCAGCATCAATATTCATATAGGCTGTTGCATTCCAACAATGCTCTATTGGTATTAAGGGGCCTGATTTGTGCCAAGAAAACATTCCCTACACCATTACTCCACCACACCACCACCCTGAACTGTTGACACAAGGCAGGTTGGGTCCATGGATTCACTCTGTTGATAGCATATTCTGGCCCTACCATTTCCATGTAGCAGCAGAAATTAATCAGGACTTTATCAGACCAGGTGAGGTTTTTCCAATATTCAGCTGTCCAGTTTCGGTTAGCCTGTGCCCACTGGAGCCTCAGATTCCTGTTCTTGGTGAATAGAGATTGTTGTGTGTGAAAATCCCAGGAGACCACCAGTTTCTGAAATATTCACAATAGCCTGCCTGGCACCAAAAACCAGGCCACGGTCAAAGTCACTGACATCACGTTTTTCCCCATGCTGATGTTTAATGTGACCATTACTGGTCTTGACATGTATCTGCATGATTTTATACACTGCACTGGTGTCATTTGATTATCTGAGTGAATAACTGAATGGGAATGAGTAGTTGTACAGGTGTTCCTAATAAAGTGGCAGCTGAGTGTGTATTTAGCTAGCAAATCTCCTTATTTTTTTGCCTTCCTCCATTATGTACTGGTGATCTTAACAGTTCAGTGTTTTACAGTTGATATTTTAAACCAAATAGTATAGAAGCAAATGTAAGGCTTCCCATGACTGCACATTGAGAATAGGTATCCTTTAGCATTCTTACACAAGACATTTGTATTAATACACCCTCAAGTATTTCATACTGTTCTTCATATTCAGCTATCTCAGTCTTTGGCGCAACCTGGATAATTCCTCTGTGAAGTAATCCCAATTATACTCACAAGCATTGTAGGCCTTTTTATGAGAGAGAATCTCGACCACGTCTTTCTTTTTAAAGCTCTCGGGTAGAATGGCGGGCTCTGGAAGAGAAACTGACATATTTAATTACATTGTAAGGATCAGTTCTCCTGGAGCCAGCAGTGGAAACAATAAATGGAACATCATGAGAATAAAGAGAGACGCTGAGATGCCAGTGAGGGACGGGAGGACACTGTGAATGGACAGACTGTAAGTGATCCATGAGAAATGGTAAACGTGATGAGCTGAAAAAGCACAAACATAGACACACATGAGATATGTATATTAAGTAACAATGCAGATGTTATAATGTATCACAGTATGCTATCAACAAAGGTGCTTTGGTAGATGTTTCTTGATGGCGGTACTTTGACATGAATACATGTGACAATCCAAACTTACTGGAACCTGCTTGTGTGCCAAAGTGCAGCTCCAGATTGAGGTATTTCACCATGTCACTCAATTTACCATAGTCAGGGTCTTCTCCAAGCTGGCAAACAAGCAGAAAGAGGCATTATCAGACCATCATTATCAGACCATCATTGCATTGTGCTTATTTTAGAACTTACTAACCTGTCCCCAGATAGTGCCCTCAGAATTCTCCACCTGCTCCCAGCGGAGCCTCTTCACACTCATGTGGTTGGTATCTGAAGCCTGAGGGCTTGGCTTTGGCAGAGGTGGGGGTTCGCAGGGTGGCGGCAGTGGAGGTGGGGGTGGTGGTGTTACCTTTGAGATGGTACTCTCATAGGTCTTATGGGTAGATTGAGGTGAATCTCTCTTTGCTTTGGGCTGCATGGCTGAGCTCTGCTGGCTCTGGTAGATGGACTGGGTGCGGTGCCTCAATGGGGGATGTGCGGATGTGTGAGCAGGCAGAGACGGTGTTTGAGGAGGCTGTGGTGATTTGTGAGGAGGCTTTTGGGATGTTTGTGGAGGTTGTGGGGATGTGTGAGGGGATGCATGCAGGATGGGGTGGGCTTTGGGCTGGTGACGCTGTTGGCTGGCATGAACAGAATGCTGAGAATAGGGCTTTCGGGCCTGGGTGTGATGGAACCTTGTCTCCTGGCATGTAGGCAGCACTTGGTGATGAGATGGCCGGTTGGAGAGGATGAACCGAGGAGGGGGTGGTGGAGGGGGTATAATGGGGTGGTTCTGGAAGGCAGGAGGAGGTTGAGGCATGTGTTGTGGGGTGAGGCAGATGGGGGAGGGAGTGTCGGTGAACTGAATGGGTGGGGGCGGGGGCGGAGGGCTCCGGGGAGGGGGTGGGATTTGCTCTGATTCAGATGAGTAGGTTAACGAGCTTGAATCCTCACTGCTGTGGTCCTCGCTGCTCGCGCTGCTCGCTTGACGGGACAATATGTTGTCCTGTTCTTCCTGGAAACTCATCTGTCAAAGACACACACTAGTCAAATCTCTGTATATATAAACTATTTACATTAGTCAACCATAACACACACACCTCTTCATAGTCATTCTCGCCTCCCAGAAAGTTATCCACAATGGTGACCCGGTGGCCGAGCTGTTCACTCAGGGCATCCAGGAATTTGTCTGTGTCTCGGCTGCGTGGGGGTCTGGAGAAAGTGAAAAGTTTTTTTCGACGAGGCTGAGGGCTTGGGGCCTCATCTGAGTGCTGAGGGGAGGTAGGAGAGCTGTCCAGGCTGACATAGGGGTTAGAGTCCATGCTTCCAGGAGAAGGGATGGTCTGCTGGTAGAGGTCATACTGAGGGCTGGAGCAGGGCTCCTTCCATGTCAGGGACAGGCCTGACTTACGGTTCCCTGTAAGGAACAATATATATTTAAAGGAGGATGATGGATAAAAGATTATGTGCATATGTATCTAGGTGTCAATCAACGCATTCATTTATATACAGTCATAATAATATTTACCTTTCTTCCAGTGAAATGTTTTATTACAGCCATGTTTGTATCGTACTTCCCCTCATCAAGCACCAGTTAACCATTTCATTTCAGAGACACTGGGTGGTATTATGAGTGTACCTTTTTTAGCATGTGTGAAGGAGAGAGTGAGTGCATGGCTGTCAGCAAGGCTCATGCCCTCATTCCCAGGTGATGAGTTACTCTGCAGAGGCTGGCTGTTCTTCACCGTGTATGCACTCTCCAGCTCTGTGTACACTCCTGATATCTACAGGTTTTTATGTGGTTAGATGACAATGGCATGACTGAGTAAAAGCAATTGAAAATGCAAGAGGTACTTGGCAAGTGCTGAATGGTACCCACGTGGTTCAAATCTGGGGACTCGGGAAAGGAGGTCCCATCGCCACATTGTCTTTCTCCTGGGGTTGCAGGCTCAGTGAAAGTCCCTGAGGAGAAAGATCACTGTCCAGCACACAGTACCCCAAAGCAAGCTGACAGCCCCCCCCAATGAAAACAGAGGCACAAACAGCAGTTGTTTGTAATTCACCTTAGCGGTAAGGTTGTTGGACTGAGCAAAAAGCTGCTTGCAAAACTCAACACACAGCAGCAGTCTTATTGAACCATAAACATTAGACCTGACATGGCTAGTTGTTTAAGGCTCCATAAGAGCGAACGAATGATTCTACAGCATGATGTAAAATGGAGGTGGAGGAGTCATAGCTAATATGAGCCAGTGTAATATGATCTACATTTACAGAAGCCTCCATACTGATGTATATAATACATACCCATTCCTAGATGAGTGCCAATGATGCAATCATCTGAGCTTCTTTCTCTGACACTGTTTCTGTGGGATGTTCCAGTCACCCTCATGGAGCTGCTCCGTCTGTGATTTTCTGTGCCCAGTTCAGGCTCTGCCAGCGCACACACACACACACACACACACACACACACACACATATATATACAACAAAAGGGGATTAAATATACAGTGTAAACAAAAAAGAAAATACGAAATGCCTAAAATACATTGTCTACCATTTATACAAGCAATAACATTCACGCCTAGTACTCAGCCAAGCCTACACAGACTACACAAGGGTCTTCACTGCACACCTGCTCCTTTGAAGCCCAGGAAGCGGGAGATCTTGCTCTTACAGCGCTCCTGCTCCTCACAGGTCAAAAGCTGATAGATGAACTGCCAGATCAGCTGCTTGGCAGGAGTGTCCAGCACAGGAAAAACATCCACAATGAGTGTGTCCACATTCCTGGATTCCAGACAGACATGGGAGGCATTTCAGTGACAGTAAAGCAGCACTCCCTGTATGCTGTCCCAGTGTAACATCAAGTCCTATAGAAAATCCAAGGAAACCCACGCAGAATGTTCTGTATGCATCTATTTGTGCCAGGAGCTGGAGCTATTTTTAAATGCTTTGCACATTGATTCCACCACTGTGAGGCTCAAGAAATGTTCCAGGCCATGGGAACGCTGTGCTTTGACATTTGTGCTGAAAAAGCATGTTACTCTCAGTGAGTGTTAATTAGTTGTCTTTAAACTTCAAAAGTTCCTGTCAAAATTTCTGGGGGATTTACGAAATAATTTATGAATATATTTGTCTGAAGGCAGGATGCAAAGCCACAAACCATATTTGCACCTACAAATTATCTCAAAGACAATATGTAAGACCATATCTACTGACATTCTTCATAACACAGAAAACACCAATCCACATAAAACTGGTTCTAAATCAACAGTCTGAGAAGCTTCTTACATACTGCTGTGACCATAATTAATAAAAGCAGAAAAGATTATTAATAACAGGAGAACTGTCTAAATCTGTGCTGTATTGCATTTGGTGTATGGCAGCAGGTAGCAGGAGACAGGAGACAGTAACCTGTGCTGAAAAAAGGTCTCGAGAGCCTTGCAGATGGTGTATCTCTCTTGTGTGGTGAGGAGGTGCTCGAGCTGCTGACTGAAGGTGCGCCCATGCACGCGGATGCTAGGAGGAAGGATCTCTGCTACCCACTGCAGGGAGCTGAGGGCAGGGGAGTGAGAGCAAGGGAGTGAGGGAGTCTCTTCGGTTTCAGAGTCTGATGGAGAGTATAGCACCGGCCCCTCTTCCACCACCAGAGTGGGATTGGCGCCACTGCCCTGCAGCATTGATACCACCTTCTCGTGGGAGCAATTCCTAAACAAACACCAAAATTGTGTTTAGGAACTCTTGGCTTTGTTTGCTTTATAAAACTATCATTGTTTGAAAGGATTTGGGGAGTTATTTATTATCCTAGTTTAATTGATCTTTATTATTATAATCACTATTATTAACCTCTTAATCTCCTTTATATTTCGAAAGCGTAAAACTTATTATGCAGTAACAACATGGAAAACAAGTGGATTTTACAAGGTTAAGACTTAATTACTATCACCATTTCAACAGTAGTATCTTATTTAATCAGCAGCATGTCCACATTCCTATATCACAAAAAGGAGCAGCTCATTATCCTTTGAATGAATGAATGAATGAATGCTTATATTTAACCACAGAGTACAAACATATTTTGCCATCAGATATTTTGAGCAGTGAATGAACAACAATAATATTAAGTCTCAGAAACAAGCCTAATTATTTCTAGCTCAGAGATTCATTAATATTGTTCCAAGCTCTACTTATACCTGACTTAGTCTAATGTCCCAGCAAGTCTACATCCACCCAACAATATCCTTATATCATTCTAAATCTGCTCATAGGACAAGATTGTAATCACTTTATATACACAATATACTGTATGTGTAGATGAAAGTAGATAAATACTGCAGCTAAATATATTGTGAGAAAACATTATCCCACTCGATGTCTTGTATAAACAAGAAAACTCATCTGGAGATTACCTCATATCCAGCCCATTGAGAAACAGAATACGATCTCCTGGTTTAAGGCCACACTCCTCAGCCGGGCTGTCTGGAGTAAGTGAAGAGAAAAGTCATTAATAACACACAAATTCCTGATATTCTTGTTGTATAATTTTAGAAGTATATTTACTGCAATTGTGTTATTAACAAGCATGTTTCAACTCATCTGCTACAGTCCCCTCTGAAATTATTGGAACAACAAGGCCAATTCTTTTGTTTTTTTTCTATACACTGAAGATATTTGGATTTGAGGTCAAAAGATGAACATGAGGCAATTCATAAGAGAATTTCAGCTTTCAGTTCCTTATATGGTCTGGTGATTGACTTGGCCAGTCTAAAACCTTCCACTTTTTCCCCTGATGAAGACCTTTGTTGTTGGCAGTGTGTTTTGGGTCATTGTCTTGCTGCATGTTGAAGTTCCCCCCAGTTAGATTGGATGCATTTGTCTGGAAATTGGCAGATAGAATGTTTCTGTAGACTTCTGAATTAATTCTGCTGCTACCATTATGAGTTACATCATCAGTAAATATTACTGAGCTTGTTCCAGAAGCAGCCATGCAAACACAAGCTGAATACCATGCTTGACTGATGAGCTTGTATGTTCTGGATCATGAGCAGGTCCTTTTTTTCTCCATACTTTGGCCTTTTTATCATTTAGGTAGAGGTTAATCTTGGTTCCAGACCTTTTGTGGCTCATCTCTGTATTTCTTTGTGAATTCCAACCTGCCCTTCCGATTCTTACTGCTGATGAGTGGTTTTCATCTTGTGGTATAGCCTCTGTATTTCTGCTCTCAAAGTCTTCTTCGAAAGGTGGATTGTGACATCTTCACCCCGCCCTGTGGCAGTAGTTGGTGATGTCACTGACTTTTGTTTTTTGGTTTTTCTTCACAGCTCTCACAATGTTTCTCTCATCAACCGCTGTTGCTTTCCTTGGCCGACCTGTTCCATGTCTGGTTGTCAGTAAACCAGTGGTTTCTTTCTTTTTCAGAACATTCCAAATTGTTGCATTGGCTAAGCCCAATGCTTGTGCAATGTCTCTGATCGATTTTCCCTCTTTTCTTAGCTTCGAAATGGCTTGCTTTTCTCCCATAGACAGCTCTCTGGTCTCATTGTTTGTTTATCCTTTTTAACAACAACTGCTGTCTTCACAGGCAAAACCCAGGGCTCAAATCAAGATTAGACATTCAGAGCTAATAATTGTTTAAACAATTAATCTAACAGGGCACACCTGGGCAACAAGAAACACCTGTCAGTCACGTGTTCCAATATTTCTGATCACTTGAATAATGGGTGGGTTCAAGTAAAAAGTGCCATGTTGTTTAATCCTTTTAGATGTAACTATCAGGAAATGAAAGCTGAAACTCTGATCCATCATCTCATATTCATATCAAACCAGATATGTCTTACTGTATAGCAAAAAACAAAAAATTTGACTTTGCCATTCCAGTCATTTTGAAGGGACTGTATATACTGTACTTACTAACATGTCTGCTGATAGATGAAGACACAAAACATACACTCAGTTTTGAGTCTAGGGGAGTTTGCAATCAGTTTGTTCATCACGATACTGGACGCCTACAATATTTCCATAAGCAGCTCCACGTGGTTCGGCTGAGTCAGTGCTAACTAGGTTCTAACCAGGCCTGTAGTGGGTGGATATCGTCATGCAGACACTCACACATTCACCTCCCACTCTCCAGCCCCTCACACATTAATCCAGACTTTCATACACAATGTAGACCTACCCAACTCTAATCACAATCACAACAATATCACGGAACGTTAACTGACTTCTTGAGTACACCACTGAGCAATTCTGGTTAATGCAAAGTCTACTTATATTTTCTCATGACTTCTGACATTTTTTAATAGCTGTCTAACTCAGAAATAGGAACAAGGCAGTACATAGTCTACCTGGAATGACAGAGTCGATCCACACAGGAGCATGGCCTCTGAGCGTGAACCCAAAGCTCTTCTTTCCTCTGTACACACGGATGGTCCTACAGGGGAAAAATCAGTAGTAAAACTAGGAAGTTGGAGATGATGTTCTTGTCAATTCTCAGATACTGCATTAGATATATAAATATAATGTGGATGCACATAATTCTTGGATCAGATTTGAATTCTATGTGTATTTAGGCAAGCTTGTATACAAATATAAGCCTATTCTAAACAAAAAAAAGACTAAAAAAAGGTCAGGTGCTTATTACATTATATATGATATACTTTATATGTGGCACATATACACTTTGTATAAATTCTATCATTAAGATTAGTAAATACATTCTGATATGTTTACACTGAAATCTCTAAAAAAAAAAAAAAAAAAAAAAAAAAAAAGAGCAATGGATATTAAATTCTCACACCTACAGCACCAAACAGATCTAATCCAGATTCTATTTTTGGCTTCTGCTTACACAGTAAGAAATAAAATGAACAGAAGGGTAGACAACACTGCACTAAGACTGCATAGAGAACATGGATCAAGAGCATTTGACGTTTCAGTACAGAAGAGTGCCCTGATTTTTCTGCTTCTCACTGAGAACATTTGACATTTGAACATCGAAGAGCATGCTGTTGGTTGCTGTGGCAACTCCTCGAAAAGATACTGAAGATGTTGGGCAAAGATGGAGGTGAATAAGCAGTAAAATGCTATATCATTTATACAAGGCAAACTCATCCATTTAAATGAAGGCGTGTTGATTAAAACAGGGAGATGATGGCAATCAGTGATGTTTGCTTAAGAGGACATTATTACATAGCAGAAAACAATGAAAAAAAGAGGAGCAGTTTAGGCATTACAATGTATTCCTGATAATGGCAGTGAATCATATCTGATCTAATAGATTCATACTATTAAAATGTATAACTTTGTGGTCACAATGGGCTTGTGACAAAAATAACACCATTTAATGACTGGAAAAAAACATTTTAGTCAACATATAATGAACTGCTAAAAAAAAAGGCTTAAGGTGTTTTATGACTTTAATCTATGTAAAACTCAATCTGTTAAACAGAGAATCGCAAAAATTATAATAAATAGTAAAGGAAGTAGTAATGATGCTAAAATGAATGAAAGTCGACAATTTGAAGGTCAGTTATTTATGTAATATCTCCTATCTCTTATCACAAATGTCACAGTATAAAGGGTTCTGCAATACGACAGAGGCATTATTATGGAGATTCATGGCCATCATGTGATGAGATATGTAGTGTATGCTTAATCGCCTTTAATTCTATGAAGATGCACTTGCTGTTTTATGAGATGAATATGTATATAGAATTGTAGTGCAATAGAATGGTACAACAGAGGTGTAAACATGTGTTTACATGTGAACATGCATGTGGGTGTGTGTGTTTGTGTGTGTAAACAATATTAATTGAATATATTACACTTTAAACTTCATTCTACTTCATCAAGCAGTGGATGTGAAGTCCTGAAATAAGCGTATGCCAATGATGCTGTTCCCACCCACCCACACACACACTCCTACACATGACGCAAGTCCAACATTCCACAGACTGTGAAGTGTCAACACTGATGTTTTTTTAATGAAAAGACATCCTCATGCAGCTCTGTCTTTTATTTTACCATACTTTTATATTCAAAGGAAACACTCTTCCCTTCAGGAGGAGCAATGCAAAAGCACAGCACAACCTGTACAGCTCTGTGTCGCACGCAGTACCTGGTCTAGTGCATCGTGTACCGTGATATATACAGAACCATTTTCTCATCAATTAGATCTGTTGTAACTCTATCTGTTATGTACACAAGGAGTCCATGTGTATATGTACATGTGTATATTTAAGGTAAAATCCAGGGATGAACTACAGTACACAGTAATTCAGAAATAAAATTAAGAGACTTGGAAAATAGTTTATAGTATGTGATGTGTGTATATACTCATATATACCTCTGATTTGCTCCAGTCGGGGGGATGCTGGGGATGCCAGATGTGCTCTTCTTGTGGCCACGTTCATGGTTCTCTCCGGTGTCTCTGGGAACTGAGCTGGCCCTTTTGGAGGCATGTGGCCGCTCATGGTGCTCCTGGCTGCGGCTGCGGCGCAGTCGGTTCTGGCCTGGCTCGCTCACACTCTTACTGCGGCACACGCGGTTGAGAAGACTTTGGGAGACGGCTTCATCAAACCGCTGCCGGTGCTTCTTGGGGATGAAGATCCTAGCAAACATAGTAACAGCAAGGCAGAAGAAAGGGATGGTGAAAATCAGCTGTAAAGAGCCATTAAGTTTAGCTTTCAGACCAGTTCAGATAGCTATGCCCTCCAGCCAATGACGTCACTCGTGGTCAAGCGAAAGCTTACAACAGATTCCTTTCCCTTTGATCAAAAGAAGAAGCTGGAAAAATGTTCCTGTTTAGAAATCCATTACAGCAGTACAGAGTGTCCTTCTGTGCTGCAGATGATGACTGAGCCTCTCAAATGAGGAAAGAAGTCTGGTTTCCTACTGACAAGCTCCCACTACAGCAGGCAGCATATAGCAAATTGAAAGGTGTGGGAGTATCTCTCGCACTCTCACTCTCCCCAGCTCTCTCTCTCTCTCTCTCTTTCTCTCTCTGTATTTCTCTCACACTATTTATTTTTATTGTATTTAATTATTTATTTTAACAGTACTAAATTATTTTACTATTCTATATATGATGTACTGTATCTGTACTGCATACAGATATACTGTATCATACAGTGGGGTCCAAAAGTCTGGGAGCACTAGTCAAAATGCTTCTATTTTGCATTCTTTTCTAATTTAATACAACAGTTTTTATTACAAAGTATATTACTGACAACAACTTGACTAAAAAGTACAATCTTTGAAATATTTACATGAATTGCAGAGTTTTTCAGTATGTGGTATGTTTCCTTTTTGCTTTTATGACAGTGTGCACTCGAGCTGGCATGGATTCTACTACTTTATGTAAAACCTTATGATCCATTTTAGATCAAATCCATCGGAGAGACATCTGAAACCATGCTTCAATAGAAGAGATTAGGCATGAGGAAAATCTGACCTTTTGTACAACGCAGTTAACATGGTCAATATCACAAATCTGCTTACAATTAAATAGGGTCCTAGAAATAGTGCAGAATCTTGAATATTAAATATTAAAGATATTGAACATTTACTCTTTTTTTTGGTTTAAATATTTCAAAATTCTAAAACCTTCTGTTTATTTCCAATTTTAAATAAAAGGAAAAAAATCCCAGATTTTCTCAGACTTTCAGACCCCACTGCATATACTAAGCACAAATTAACAACAGGGTTTGCATGCAATATAGATAGTGGTGGAATACTAAATTGCAAAATGAGTGTTCAAAGGCACTTCTTCAGCAATCAGTTACTACATACTGGAGTGTAAACAGTAACTGATCAACTTAATATCCATTACTGCCACATGGTATTATTTTAATACTACTTTGGAAGCAAACACAAAATATGATTTCATTATACTTCTGTAATAATTTAATAATTTAATTCTGCAAAAATTACCATTAACTGTGCTCAAAGGTCTTCAGGGGAAAATGTAAATATGTTATTATGTGCTGAAGGCTGTCGTGACAATCCCCAGCTGCCTCCAGGTGCACATTACATATGCAGAGCTGAGTGGAGTAGTTTTTTTTTATATATGAGGGGTCTAGTGAGGTGAGTACTGTCAGGTAAAAAGGGAGACAATTAAGCGTGTAAAGAGATTGGTACAAACAGTACATGTACAATCCATTAGGAGATACTAACGTCATATATTGTATCATATTTCTGGAACACATAAAAGTTGAAACAATATATTAAATTGGCAGAATTTTCTGACTCAGTGGTTATGACGCTTATTATACAGTTGCTTTTTAAATGCAATATGTACGAAGAACATTTTTGCAGATATCATCATTACTTCAATAGCAGCAGGTTTGTCTATTACATACCACCATAGACTCTTTATTTCTTCTTAATCCAAAAAAAAAAAGCCAAATTGGTTTCAACCAGAAAAGAGAGCACTTGCTCAAATGACATTTGGTAATCAGACTGTAGAGACAGCCGACATAAGGATATACATACATTAATAATTTATAGCTTCCTCAAGCATGAAAATCCAACTGCTTCAGTACACAATTCTGGCAGCAAATGATGCAATCAGGTTACCTGTTGGCAGCTCATAACACTTCAGGAATAAGACTTGCATGTTAAAAAGAAACTGACAGTAGTTTTAAGCTGCTTTACATACATTAAACAAGCATGCACTGTACTCCATTCAAAGCAATGGGGGAAAAATATCATTGTCAGTCTAAACTGTTGGCAAATGCTTATTATTTACTGGATTTATTAAATGCTGATTACTTATTAAATACTTATTTGTATAAATAGCATTAAATACTTATTACTTATTGGATTTATTTACACTACGGGTGTAGTAGCGATATTCAAATTCAAGTTCAGCTATCTGAAATATGCCATAAATAAAAGATACTCATACCAAACAACCCATTTCTTTTTTTTCAAGGCTGTTATTAACTCTGAATCAAATGAAAAATAAAACAAGGCACTATTGCAACAGAGCAGAAGGCAATTGAATAGTCTTTGTATTATCAGAAATCAGCAAGAAACTGTCAAAAGAGTACACCCACTTCATAATGAGCTGCAAAGGCATAATGCTGAATAATGAGAAGAAAAGAGAGAAATATGAAATGTCTGCAGGCTTGCAGATTAACATATTTTAATATTCTGCCTGTACGGAAACACTCTGTCTCTATGGCCAGCCACCATGACAACCGAGTCAAACAGTATTTTTCTATCACCATCTAAAGTGAATATTAGTAATGAATACTGGGTAGCATCCCAGTAGGCCATCACAAACTGTGCTATACTCATAGTGTTAAAACACTGACCCAGATACTGTTCAGTAGGTTAGAAATGGGAATCAAAATGTATCTATAATTCTATGACTATTTGAGTTTATACCCAGTAGAAATGTTGCTTATACAGACACACCCCGCTGCTGGGGCTCAGATGGAGGACAGATCACAATTCAAAAGAATGCATACAGCAGTTTTCTGACTGAGGTACAAACACAGCAGGAGCATTTAAATACACTATATGATGCATCAGCCACTTGAACCTACATAGTCACATCCAACATTTGTGATTTTCTCTGTCACACTTCTCAGTAGACACTTCTATATAGAGTATGTAGATTAAGAAGTTACAGCCATAGCATACAACATATATACATCAGGGTTGCATGCACTAGTTTTTGTCCCCTTAGATTCATGGTGCAGTTGAAGGCAACAGCTTTGAAAAACACACTGATCATCATCATATGTAGGGTTAGTTTTTGGCATCAAGACCGGTGCTAGTAGCCCCTGAACTGCTGAGCAGATGCTGATGTCCACATTAACTGCCCTTCTCTCTAAAGACTCAAACACACCCCATAATTAGACCAAAGAAAGATACAAATGGAGTAACAGATGTTTTTGTAGCACTCCGGTCTCAGATGAGCAATTTCCTAAAAAGACTTTGCTTTACCTTTTATTCTCTGAATCAGCCAGGCATTCCGAGCTGAAATCAGAAATTGTAGAGAAAGAACCAGTTTATTTTTCTGTGCTTGCCAAGCAGACAGATTGTGTTGGGACACAGAGCTGTGTCAGCACTGGATCAGCCATGGTGATGCAGGTCATATCATGCCATTGAACAAGTGGATTGCTTGTAGAGAAATTTCACTTATGGACATGCTCACCTCACACACAGCAATGCCAGTGGATGATCCTGAGCACAACAGTAGCAGACAGAGTCCAACTGATCAACAGCTTTATGTAGCCAGACTGACTAACACCCACTAATCTCCCCCTAAGACTTTGCACAAACACTGCAGGTCCTCTTGCACGTTATTACCAGAGTCTGCACAGCAAAATCAGAACATTGTTAGATCCTGTTTAAATTAACATTAGCCTGAATCTCAAGTGAACGAATCAATACTGAGGCCCTCTAGTGGCTACCTGACAGTGCAGACATGCTAAAAGTGTTTCAGGTCAGAGAAGCACTGAAATAGAGGTTAAAAACTAGAACACAGTAAAAACTGTCTAGAGGTCCAATGCCTACCTGACATTAGAAATGAGTTGTTGGTGCTGCTCAGTGGTCAGGATGTCAGGAAGAACAGATGCCAGCCAGTCCACCTTCCTCTCAGCAGCAAACTGCTTTAGCACAGCAAACAGCTTCTCTTTCACCTCAGGCTCATTCCCCAGCACCTCCTCAATCTGAGCCATAATTCCACCAAAACATGGCCATTAATATCATGGCCTTGATCATCACAAGTATTTTAATTCACAGAAAATAAAAACCTTACATATGTGTGATTTTTCTGTACACTGCTAAAGCAATTCCTTATGTGATCTCACCCTTTTATTGAACTCTAAGGCTTTATGTTTGCGGTCCAGCCGCGGGCCTTCGCTGCCTTTCTGCCACTCATCTATGCTGCTACGCTTCTGCCGGCTGCCCATGCAGAGCACTCCAAGGCGCAGTGTGCGACCCTGTGATGCCTTTATTAAGGCAGCAGCCATCTCATGATGCTTCACAGGAATTCCATTCACTTCCATGACATAATCACCAGCCCTCAGACCACTGCGCCCAGCAGGGGAGCAGGGAGAGCAGTCCTCCACCAGCAGGGGGCAGTCTCCCACGATAGTAAAGCCAAAACGACCATCAGGGCCTGGGGTAATATCCATCTGCAGAGCCAAAACAAAACTGGAAGATTAACTACTGTCTCTGATATTTGAGTTACTTAGAAGAATAAATTACTTAGAAGAATAAGAATTACTTAGAAGAAAAGAAAGATAAAATGAAAGGTAAATAAATGTCAGGCCATCCTACAGTGTGACATATATGTTATGTCTCTAGGAGCAAGGTGAAGCATACCAAATACAGGGGCTCAGTGTGTAAGAAGTATAAGAAATGTAATGGGAAAGAAAAAATGAAATAGAAAAAATGGAGGTTTGCCAGTGCAGACCATGGCTTTAACTAAATGGTATAGAAATTTTTTATAGTAAAGACTAGTAAATATTATGAGAACTTGGCTGGAAACTCAGTCATGAGAAGCAAGTGGGAGAAATTGTAATTAATACATTAATAGGAAGATGGAGTTTCCAAACTTTCTCAAATTTCTCAAACCTGCTGTATTCTGGAGACCACGCCAATGCTGGGTGGGATGTTCTTTTGTGCCTGTGCCAGGGCGATGACAGCCTGAGCCCCCAGACTGGACACATCCTGCCCTTCAATCTCCAGCACCTGGTCTCCAGGCTGCAGGCCAGATAGGTGAGCACTGCTACCCTCCTCCACTGTAAGGATATAGCTGGGCCCAGTGCCCCCAAGCTGGAAACCAAACTCCTCTGGCCAGCCCTGGTTAGATGTTGGCATGGTAAAAACTGTAAGAGAGGAAGGAGAGCAGCTTACTTTGAACACATGTTCACCAATGTGATGATGCCATGACTAGAGCTGTGCCAAAGATTTAATGAACCCCAAACCTGTTCTCGAATCACTAGGAAAGCTAGTGTCTCTTCAGGATAACTGACAATTTGACAAGCAGCCATGTAAGCAGGCCAGATTGCTCTATAAATGACAATACCCACATATTCAGGCAAAGCAGCGGAACTGAGGTATAAAAGTATGATGCAGGCTCACAGCCAGCAAGTCTCAGCTGACTCCTCAAACCTTCTGCCGTCATTGACCTCATTGAGAATTCACAGCTGAGGAATATAAAATCACCTGTGCTTAGAAGACAGACCGTTACACAGCCATTTTTGCTCAGCTGCATGCCACAAAACGTCCAAAACCCTTTACAGCATGGTGCTTACTTTAAAATGGCAGTAAGAGAGACATTCATGCTACAAGAAAAGAATAGCATTATAAAAATATTAATATGGCTATGCATATATGTAGAAAAAAAATCTAACAATTTACCAGTGGGGGGCAGACCAAGGAATCCTTAACTCTGCTCTGATCTGCTAAGAAGCTTTAAATTTTAACAAAAATTATACAGGCTTATTTGTAAACCTATGGTAATAAGTGTTCACACTTGTAAATCAACATGTCTCTCATCTGTTAGCGATTAATATGCACAATTAATGAGAAAATCACATTCTCCTGTATCCTCACAAGCAATTTAAAACACTAATATGAACTTACAGAAATCTTTAGGTGGATAACGTGGGCCAGACTTCTGGTTTTGGCGTAAGGAGTACCTCCCTCTCTTATTTTGCAGGAATCTCTTCATTTTGCCCGAGTCAACAAGTGTCGATGGTTATAGCCATAAGAAAAAACATCCAGAGCACGTCTCCCACCTAAGTGACTCCTAAATGCGTTCAACACATCCTCTAGTCAAACATTAGCAGGCAAGGAGCAGACCCTTGCCAATGCCCTCCATCACCAAAGTCAACCATGCAGAGTATTGACACATAAAAAGCTGAGGGGCACACGGTGCCGAAATCCTTTTCTCCGTCACATTGACTCTGCATCTCTGGCAAGTCTGTCTAGTCTTGCCTGCAGAGCTAACACTGTGAAACTGGGACAGTGTAGCACAGATCCTTAATAATTCTCTCTCCAAAAAGGGTAAAGTGAGGCCCCATTTTGCTATAAATATCTTCCTCCCTTACTCTGACAGCTAGTTCCCTCTCCAAGGGATGGAAAGTGGCCCAGTATCAGCATGGGGATGTAGCAGGACGGTGGAGGCTAATTAGAACGTCTGTGAGAGGATCACAGTCACACCAGTGCAATTAAATCCCTTGCTCTGGATTAGACAGATTAAATGATACATGCTAAGATCCCCCAACCACATGACAGAAACACACTTGGACAGTGGATCCTGGGGAAAGACTTGTGAAGGGAGATTGATTTCCTCAGAAAGCTCAACTCTGGGCTCAATCGCAAATATGGATTCAGTGACCATATACTGTACTTATTCCCCAGGTAGAACACAGTAATGCACAGCAGTGTAATACTCAGTAACTCCCCAAAACGCAAAAACATTAGCATCAATCTAACTTATGTAAACACCACATTTTTTATTAAATCTAATTAATGCAGTAATACAAAGGGCCAGGTACAAAGGCAAGTGACTCAGGGCTAACTGAATTATTTATCACCAGTGCCAAACAGACACTCTTCCTCAATCAATGTCTCATCTTACCAGCTCAAAGGCTCTGGACCATAAAGCAGAGAAACGGTTTGGGATTTCAAAGAAAGTGCAAACAATTCCTTGACTGCGCACTCATTTAAAGCACTTTGGTCTGTGTTAACTTTAAATGGTCAACAGTCCTGGAGGGACAGGGTGCAGTGCAGTTTGATGATTTCCCTGAGCAAAAACACTTGATTTAAATCACCAGTTAATACCAGGTTAAGTAGATGCTTTAGTGGTGGAAAATCACCCCTCCGTTGTACTCTGATCCTCCAGGACTGGATCTTATGACCCCTACTTTTAAGGAATCCATACAATTTAACACAAATTATACTGAAATACAATACCATTTTTTCCCTTAATGGAGTACTGTAAATTAAAAATACTAATGTTGAGTAGGGGATGGACACAGAAAGTGAAAGACTTCCAAATTGAATAACTAAACAGTTCAGTTACAGTTCTGAGACAAACACAAATGCAGTGTTAGCCTACCCCAGCAAACTGTTCCCCTCCAGTCTGTGAGAAATAGCTGGCAGCCTAAAAGACGCAGATAGGGATGCTTACATACCTTTATATAATTGCTGTATTCGTTGCTGGACACTGAGTCCCTGAAGTTTTTTTCTGTGCTACCAGGTCCTGAAGGCATCATCTGTGTTGTGCTGTAATCTGAGAAGTGTTTGCAGCTCCAGCCAGGTTTCAACCGCAGCAACCTGAGCCTTGCAGAGGTCCATCTAGAACTGCTCTGATACAGTGAAAATAAGGACAAACCGTCTAAACACTGCAACAGTAATATTAGATGACTACAAAGTCTGCAGAACAGAAATATCTACGATACATACATTAGTAAATATGGAGTGAGTAATGAAATACATTTTTAAGCGTTTTATGTATAGGTTTGTTTGTATTTATGCCAAAGATTTTATATATCAATGGTTCTCAAAGTTCAGTCCAGGGTTCCTCACAGGTCCATAAAACCATCAGGTCTGTTATCTATCTATCTATCTATCCATCTATCTATCCATCTATCTATCTATCTATCTATCTATCTATCTATCTATCTATCTATCTATCCATTCATTCATTCATTCATTCATTCATTCATTCACAGACATGATGATGGTGGTGATGATGATGATGATGATGATGTTATAAATATTGATACGGTTATTATTTAATTTTCACTATTATAAATTTGAATGAAATGGGTTTAAAAGTTACAGTAGTGGGCTTAGTTTTGTATGGCTGTGTGTTACCCTAGGGTAAAACATGTATAAAATTCATAGTTGCAAAAATAATGTAAAAATAATAATAATAATAATAACAATAAAATTACATTCATTATATTAAATTACATTTAAAAGTACATTTCCAGCATTTAGCAGATGGCTAATTATTCAGAGTGCCTTAGAAGCCTTATAGGCTTACAGAGCTTTGTAGACTGTTACAAAAAAATCCTCTCGTACAAACTTGTTAGAGAGAAGTTAGAAAGCACAGAAGTCACTTTTAACATAATTAAATTGCTACAAATTTATGTATGTATGTATGTATGTATGTATGTATGTATGTATTAAGCGAATTAATCAGAACTCTTATTTTCCTGGGGACTTTTACATTGACGCTGACTGAAATGGACTCTTGTTTTGACTCGCTTCACCTGGTTACCTGTGGCCAATGAAAGGAGAGCAGAGGAAATAAACTGCCGGGGGAAATGTGGAAGAATGCTTTGTAAATGAAGAAAGGTAGTTTTTGTTCAGTTTTGTTTTTTTTCCTTTAGTAAACTGTTACCAGAGTATTTTGCCCATGGCGAGTTAAAATGAATGAGTTTCGTGGTCGTTATGTAGCTTGCCGGCTACGTGAACTGAAATTAAAGTAAAACTAAACTAAAGTAGTTAACGCAGGTAGTTAGCTAAATTAGTAAAATGAGCTGTAGAACTAAGAACTGGAGTGAGAAATGTACTCGGAGAAATCTCTGTGTGAATGCTGTTTGTTTGTTTGTTTGTTTGTTCGTTCAGCACAGCGCCCAGGTAAATGGACTTCCTGACGCTTTTCGGGATCTATGTGGCGGTGGTGCTCACCTGCATCGCCCTGGTGTGCAGGTACTCAGGCCAACAGCACACTCCCTTTAGCCGAGTCTACAGCACTCTGTCTGAGGTAAACACTCCACTAGAGACACAGGGGGAGCTGTCTTCTCACAAATCTCCCAAAGCTCCCAACCTAAAGAAATTACAGTTTCAAACTCTACTTTACAGTAAACGTCGTTAGTTCTGCACTGGAGTAAGGCTCCTAAGTAATGGAGAAAATATGACAGTCAATAAGTATCATGTCAGAATGATAACATGTTCCTCAAACTATGCTGATGTGCTAAAAGTATCTATCTAGCTGTGTGTGTGTGTGTATGTATATGTGTATATATATATATATATATATATATATATATATATATATATATATATATTTGACACCTGACCATCACACCCATATGTGCTTTTTGAACATCCAATTACAGATTTAGTCCTCCTTTGCTATTATAATATCCTCCACTGTTATGCGAAGGCTTTCCACTAGATTTTGGAGTGTAGCTGTTGGGATTTGTGCCCATTCAGCCACAAGAGCATTAGTGAGGTCAGGTACTGATGTCAGGTGAGGAGACCTGGTGCTCATTCAGCATTCTAGTTCATCCCGAAGGCATTCAGTGGGGTTGAGGTCAGGGCTCTGCAGGACACTCAAGTTCTTCCACTCCAACCTTGGCAAATCATGTCTTCATGGAGCTCACTTTGTGCACAGGGGTATTGTCATGCTGGAACAGGTTTGAGCCTCTTAGTTCCAGTGAAGGGAAATTGTATTGATACAGCATACAAAGACATTCTAGACAATTGTTTGCTTCCAACAGTGGCAACAGTTTGGGGAAGAACCACATATGGGTGTGATGGTCAGATGTCCATATACAGTACTTTTGGCCATATAGTGTATGTACTACAGTTGTAATGTATGGACAGTATACATGATTCTCTTTACTGCGTAAAGAATAGACAACATGTTGACGTAAAACTCTATTATAACACAAACTCAGAACTAGACCTTTTACTTTCTAACAGTTAAAGTCTCAGGATGACATTAGAGAAAGCTTTTATTCAGTTTTACCCCCCTTTCAAACACTAGAACAACTAATTCATTCATCTTCAGTAACTGCATTATCAGGGTTGTCAGATTCCCAGTGTATGCGGAGCCTATCCCAGGAACACCGGGTGTGACGTCAGTCCATCGCAGGACACTGTGCAAAAACATACTCACACCTCGGGGCACTTTAGCATAGACAGTCTGCCTACTTGTTATTGGGAGGTGGGAAACTGGAGGAAATACTTCCTGGACAAAACCAGTGCGGATACAGGGAGAATGTGCGAAACTCCACACAAACAGCAGCCCGAGCTCAGGACTGAACTAGATCAATACAGTGAAAAGTAATTGCTATAATACACCATTAAGCTGAAACTGGGGCATATAAGTGTTTACATGTCTACAGTGATGCTGCATAAGCACAAATTCCTCCCATTGGGAAACGATGTATTGTACAGATTTAGAGCTTAATTTACAAATACCTTTAACTGATTCATGTTCTAAAAAATATTTTTAAACATTTATTGACTACCCTAACAACTGCCCATATATGTCCAATATAAGTGAGTTTCAGGTGAACAGGTTTTCCAATCTTTTTCTGCTTACAGCGAAACATGTCAGAATGGTTGTCTGGCGTAATCACACACACACACACTACAGATGTGGTAGATAGAGAGTGGGCTGAAAAAATGCTGAAGTAAGCTCAAACAGACTTATGGTGTAATAATGGTAACATACTATTATTTATTAAAAAAAAAAAAAGTATTACATACATTACATAATCATTATATATGTTGAAAAAATGAGAAAAGACAAAAAACAACCCACTTAATTACATTTAAGTGGAAAATTTTAATTACTTTGTCATTAAACCATTTCAACTAAGTCAAATTATTTGAAATGAAAGAATATTTTTCAGGCTCCATGCAGCTTAAACTACCCTGTGATTCAGCTGAACACGAAACCAACAGATCCACCTAAAACAAAGTGAAACTTCACCTTGACACGTCTGTTACTGAAATTCAAATATTTTTACACATACCTATTTTTGTTACCCAGATTGTTTCTCCTTGGATTCCACAATGCATTCAGAATATTTTCTACAGTGGCATGCACAGACTCTTCCACCAGAGGTGAGAATTTCAACCAAATCCAACATTGCCTTAATCAGGTATTTCTATTTGCTAGTATTTCATATTTGCTTATCACTGTATATCAGCGCTTCTCCAGTTTGTTGTTTAGCGTAAGCCTCCTTTGTGGGTAAGTAACATCACTAAGCACAGTTTTAGACAGAAAAAATACTAATACTTTAATTTTGTCATACTGTATATAATGTTTTAATACACACAAACAATAAATACACAGGAACTACACTTCAGATTATATTCCAAATTACCACGGCTTCGGTGAAAATAACTTTGTATTTTTTTTAACGTTTGTATTACGCAACAGCATGAGTTACAGTATCTCTTGCAAGATGCCAGATTACTGATGACTTGAAGAATACTTGTGTTGGTATGTTATTGTTAAATTATGCTAGTTGATTAATTGCATAATATTTATTAAGTATGCCTTTTTCTCTTTTGCCACAGAAACAGGTTCTTCATTTACTTGCACCTTATTCTTGAGGCTGCTGTGTATGGAGAATTCTCCTATGAGATCTTTGGGTTCTGTTTAGAAATGGACACCACTTTGTTTAATGTGTGTCTTCCATATTTCTTCTTGGCAATTAAGTCCTACATCTTTTATCTGTGCTGTAGTAAAGATCCAGGTAAGCAACATGCATAAGTCAAATGATTGGTTACTAATGTAGAACCTCAGACAGTCTGGCTAAATTTGCTTTCTTTTTAGGTACACTGACAAAGGAAAACCATGGAGTTCAACTGAAGGTGTACCAGTATGATGAGAAGTTGTTTCAAGAGGGAATCGTTTGCCAAACATGTCAGTTGGTGAAACCTGCCAGATCTAAACACTGTAGTGAGTATTACTTCATTCAGGAAAGTGCAGAAATTTAAATCTCATCATGCAGAGTCCTGCTAATTGGCAGTTCCGTGCCAAAGATCAGCTTGTTGTCTCGCTGTTTCGCTGACATTTCTAACCTGGAAAAGTTGTTGTTTAAATCCCTAAAATGAATTTTTTTTTTTTTGTCATATTTAGGTGTATGTGACCGATGTGTCCAGAGATTTGACCACCACTGTGTGTGGGTGAATAACTGCATTGGTGCTCAGAACACTAGATTCTTCCTGCTCTACCTGCTGAGCGTATGTGCCATGGCAGGCGATATTGCACTTCTCACGGCAGACATGTTGTTCCATACTGTCCTGCGATCTGGAATCATGCATGCAAATTACGTTGATGCGGAGGGTCAGCAGCAGCCTGTAGGACCACTGTTTGTCATACAGGTAGGTCACCAGTGAATGGGTCCATAAATACATAAATAATATTATAATAGGAATCATGGAAAGAAAGATGGATGATGGAAAAAATGGACAAGAATGTCTCCACAGTCTTTGGACAGAATGACTTCAGTGTTGTTGATCCAGGCCAAATTCAGTACTTTTTCTCCTCTCAGTAACTGTAACCAAATTCTGCAACAAGTGCCCTAAAAGCGCCATGTCAGTATCAGGAGCTTTGTTATCTAATCTTAGGGAGAAAGCTTTTCCCATACACATCCTTATAGTGACTTTACAGTAGTGCTAAACTGAGTATTTATGCAGAAATTTTTATAATAGCCTTACTGTTAATACTGTGACTGCTGGGGGGAAAAAAAAGTCTAATTTCACAGTCTTGGAAGTATTTCTAAGCCTGGATAAAGCTGACATTTCCAGGGCTAAATGATGCGAACCTCTCTCCACAGCACCTCTTCATGACCTTCCCCAGGATAGTCTTCATGCTTGGCTTCGTGGTATTTGTATTTTTCCTTGTGGCAGGGTATACCATGTTTCACTGTTACCTGGCTCTGGTGAACCAGACATCTAATGAATGGTTCAAGCAGAAAGGCCATGGCTGCCAGTACTGCAATCCTGCCTCTGGACATCGATGCCGTACTTCATACAACCCATTACGTGGTTTTTATCACAAAGGAATCCTCAAAAATCTTGCGGAAATAGTTTGGCCTTTATGCCCTACTCAGAAGAAACACGATTAGTTTCTGGTTAAAGGAGTTTGGCCAAAAAAGAAATTTACACAATTTTCCTCCTAAGCCCAAATGTAGTGATATGTGATACAGAGCTACAGTGTTGGCTCATGTTGCTGACAGTTAAGGGAAGCTTATAGCCACCAGTTTAGCACTGTGCAAACTACATACCTAAATCATTGCACATTTGCATTGCACTAAGTAATCTCAAAAACACTTGCTTATGTGGTTTCTGACTTTGTATGACACTTATTTATAAAATGAACAAACGGACATCACAGAGCTGAAAACAGTAGGAGCAGCCATCATGAATCCAGAATCACCTTCCCCTTTATTTTATAGTTTCATATGACTCTGTGAAAATAGAGTTGTGTAGAAGTTGTAGAGTCATATGTTAGAAGTGATTTAGATAAAATAGTTTAGATTTGATATTTAATTAATTCAGACCTATTATTTTATGAAAAGGTTTACATACATGTGGTATCTAAAAATGCTAAAAATGTTTCCTGAGGCAGTGTGTGAGAAATTAGATGCAGTTTGCATAATGCTTTCTCTTTACTTATCAACATTAGTTCTGTAGCTCCAGTATAAAAAGGAAAAGCAAATTTTGGACCCCAGACATGTTTTGTGACTACTTTTATCTGCAGTATCTTGTGATACTTTTTATCTGTATTTCCTTTTTGTCTGGATGTTTCCTTTTAATGTGTTTTTAATACATTGTGTTTTATATTGTTTTGGTGGGTGAGATTGTTGAAATAAATGGTTTTTATCTGATGTTTATTAAACAAGTGGCTGTAGATCAGCTGTGTTTCTCTCTTATTCCCTGCTGAAAAAGTCAGCTTGCTCTGATCAGCTCCCAGCTGCCAAAACACAGGCCAAGCTAGTCAAACTGGTAACCTGTTTCCGCCTGCTGATAGAAAGGAAACTGTTTCTGAATTACTGCTACTAATGCAACATGCTGGACAAGTTGCATACAAGATTCGTAGGCAGTGCTGGTTAAAGAAGAGTGCAGTAGACTTTGTTAGCCTTGTAAAATGTAAATTTTAAGACTGGACATACTTTATAAAACCAGTATCTAGGCTGTTGTGCTCATGCGTGCCTGATATACACCAGCTTTCAGTCACAGTAGCCCGGTGTACACCAGTTTTTTTTAAGTTGCTGTCCCTTTAAGCCGGTGCGGAAGTGTTGTATGTGCGGCTAATGAAATAAGGTCATGTCGGGGTGCCTTAGACAAGCGAATGCATTACTCAACACCAGATACCTCGTGTTGCAGCAACAGTTTTAAACACATCGTTGTCAGTTAGCATTTGCTCGTGACTGTCGATAGTTACAGTCTTAACGATAAATAACCAGGCGGAGAAGGTTTCAGCAGTGCGTTCAAGTGAATAACCGGCGAGCTAACAGTGACAGCAGCTGATTTCTCCATGGCTGTGTCGAAGTGTACCCGACTCACTGGCCCGCTGACCAAGCAGGTGCTGGACTCAGTGGACACTGTGCTGTTTGACTGCGACGGGGTGATATGGCGAGGAGATCAGGCCATACCCGGCGCCTCTGAAGTGGTCAACTCGCTGAAAAAGGCTGGAAAGCGCGTGTTTTTCGTCACCAATAACAGCACAAAAACGCGCAGAATGTACGCGGAGAAGCTGAGCAAGCTGGGCTTCGAGGCCAGCGAGGACGAGGTGTTCGGCACAGCGTACTGTTCGGCTGTGTTCCTTAAAACCGTGTGCAACCTCGAGGGCAAAGTGTACTTGATTGGAAGTAATGCGATGAGGCAAGAGCTCGAGGCGATGGGGATCGAGCCGGTGGGTGTGGGACCGGATCCAGTCTCAGGAGGCCAGAAAGACTGGGCCAGTGTTCCTCTGGACCCAGAGGTCAAGGCCGTGCTGGTGGGTTTTGACGAACATTTCAGTTACATGAAGCTGAACAGGGCATTACAGTACCTGTGCAATGCCGAGTGTCAGTTTGTGGGCACCAACACAGACACCAGGCTTCCTCTCGAGGGGGGCAAAGCAGTCCCAGGTGAGCTTTAACTCTTCTATGGTAAAAAGATGAAACAAATAGAATGATGTGTTGACTGATCTGGTGTCCTTTTACCTTAGGTACTGGTTGCCTTTTGAAGGCCGTGGAGACAGCGGCACAGCGCCATGCCCAAGTGGTCGGGAAGCCCAGCAGCTTCATGTTCAAATGCATGGCTAGCCAGTTTGGGCTTGACCCAAGCAAATGTCTTATGGTTGGAGACAGACTGGACACAGACATCATGTTAGGTTCCACCTGTGGACTGAAGACTCTGCTGACCCTGACTGGTGTCTCAACAGTAGCAGATGCAGAGGAGCACCAAAGAAGTGGATGCCCCAAACGTCAGGGGATGGTGCCTGATTACTATGTTGATAGCATTGCAGAGATTTTACCAGCCCTCCAAGCATAGCGGGTCAGTATCAATGAGGACATAACATGTATCCTGTGTTACATAGGTTCAGCAGAAATGGAAGTTTTAATATTATTTAAAAAACTAGAACTTACTTGAACCAACATGATCATTAGTCATTGTTAAAAGAGTGAATGAGGAGGTTCATTATTTAGTCTCCAAGACCTGCAATCAGCACATTTTTATTTTGTTTAGCCAAACACACATGTCCCAGGTAATAAATAGGTGAAATCCTGGTTTAGGATTTCTTCTTTGGACCATCAGCAGAAGAAAACGTGGACTGGCTTGAAGGTCTTGAGGACTAGATCGAAACCCACTGCAACAGAGGATTATAAAATAGCTGGATATTTCCAAGTGATATTTATACCTGTGATTTCTGATCTCCAGTCCTCAGGACCTACAGCCCTCCAACAGTTTAGAGTTTACCCTGGTTCAACACACCTAAGGTCCAGTTTATGAATTGGTTAAGGTATTTGGGGGTAGGAAAAATTAGAAATGGATCCCCATGAGTGGATTTCATATCCAAAATTCAGCATTTGTATACCAGAATATGTACTGTCTATTATAAATCCACAAAAGTATGCATTCTATTAATAATCTGCTCCATCAGCAGGGTCTACCTCTGTTATTCCACAGTAATGTCCATGTATATCATTGTGCTTTTTGCCAAGTACAGTGTTAGGGCAGTTTTCCTTTATCCATTTTTTGAAGATATCTACACACACATAGGTACATGCCTATATACATACATGTACTGAATCCAGAACCAACATGTGATGCTTTAGTTTGTTCTGCTGTATATTTCAAACGTCAGGTACTGAAAAATGGCCTGCAATAGACAAGAAGGCTTATTGGTTGATGATGCAGCCAATGTGATGATTTGCTCAGATGAGCACTACCACACATAACTAAACACAACATTCTTTATTGAGGTGCTTGTTTGTCTACATTATTAAAGTTAGACCTGCTTGGAGAGTTTGAAGCATAACATCTATTGTAACTGACTCCAGTTTTATGATCAGTTGTAATGGTTTCCTTTTTTTTTGTCTTATCTTGAACAAAGTGCTCACCACACAAAGATCAAATAAATAAGCATCATCTCAGACTCAAAGATGTGACTGGTGTACTGTGTGCAAGCTATTACATGCAATTATGTGATGTCTTCATGATCAATTACAGTAGTTGAAGTTAAAGTCACCTTGGCCAGTCAGCAGCTACAGTAGCTGATCCAGGGCAAGAGCAATGCATTTCTAAAATAATTGCCTCTTTGCGATGACAAGCCCTGTCCTCGGGGGAAAAAAAAACTACCTCTCCCCTTTGTCTATTGTCCAGTGTGGGGTGGCAGCCAGTGGGTTGGACTATGTTTTGTGTGGAGTGTGTGTGTTGGGGGGGTTAAAGACTAGCAGTGAGGACCTGAGCAGGTATACAGCAAACTCTCTTGCTCAGTCTCAGTCATGAGCAGAGCTTGATACAGACAAGCAAGAGCCAGGGACCGAGGAGAAGTAACTAGATGCAGAATGATGAGGTGGTGGAAATTCTCAGAAAGCAGTTTGGAGGAGCCACAGTGCATGGTGAGTTTCCATGATGCTCTCTTTCATTTACGTCCAAAATGATGATTCAGGTTGCCTAGTATATTAGTAAATATTAAAGTGCATTTTAATAATTTTGATTATTTTCTAAGAATAAATATGATTTTCTAGTACAGATTGGAGACTTTGAATAAAGAGGGTAATTTAGTGCAAAATGTTCACCTGAATCCAGAATAAAAATGCTCAAGACTGAAGCAGGCTACAGTAGTGTTATTATAGGGTGATATTTATGTATTTCTTCTGGCCTCAGCATTGTGGCACCATAGGCTCCTCCAGGTTTCCACAGCGTGTGTTATGGGGCAGCCTCGCTGTCACACTCCTCATCGTTATCATTGCCCTCATTGCCCTCGTCATCACTGGGAAGTTCACACTCCAGCCAGACACGCAGGTGAGAGATAGGGTGTCTACTTCAAGGCATTTGGTAACCTTACGAATCAACAATAGAACAGCATTTTGTTTTTTAAGTCTCCAAAACCTAAATGATAAAGAAAGCTCTACCAAACAGTCTTCCTTGCAGGTTGTCCGTATCATAGCTCCTGACCACCCCGCTGCTCTGATCAATCAGTCTGCATTAGTAGACAAACTCAACAGTGTAGTGACGTACTCTGTCACCTCACACACAAATCACACGTCTACAGTGCTCTTTGACATTAAACATGTAAGATCTTATTGGCTTATTGTAAGATTTTCTTATTAGCTTTAACAGAACATCTAAATGTAATAGAAATCCTTTAAACATCATTTCTCCTGTTTAGGGATTAATATGCTACAAGTCTGACTACCAGGACAGCTGCTTCCTTCGTCAAATGGAGACGTCTGATTATGAAAACATGCATATTCTCTTGAATGAGTCCAAACAACAGGTAATAATGCTTAATCAACAGCAGCTCAAATATCTTAATGAGTAAAAAGTCACACATGATTTGAAATGTACCTTGACATCTTTGAAATACATCAGGCCCCTCATGGGCAGACCAGCGTTAACTTACGTATAAGGGCCACTATGCGACTTGGCTACCAGGTTGACTGACACTTGAACACAGCGCCACCCTCAGTGCTCCTGAGCTGATTAAAGTGTACTTTTGGCTGCTTTCTTCTTTTCAACTCCAGAAAAGGAGCAACAGACCGCACAGGTTCAGACGAACTCGGGCCTTGCTGGCTCTGAATTCCTTAGCACATTTGATCTGCCTCATACGGATTCGATTACAGGCTGGGAGCACTAAGTGCACAATGGCCGCTCTGTTGCTTTTTTCCTCTTATAAGATGCTACTGGTAGGAAAGAGCACTCTTCCGTTAACAGGCATGAGACTTGTGCTGGCCACACTTCTCTCAGCACTTAACAAGCTGTTCCTGTGGTGGGTTATGATCTGCACAGAATAGACCGGTTGTTCCACTTGACTTGTTGTCTATCCCTGTCCAGGTAGAAAGTCTGGAGGAAGATTAGATTTTTTTCTATCGTTGCACCTAATTGAGGCCATTAGACAACTCCGGGTAATTCAATCTGCTCACCAGAAGAGAACACTTATCCTACTGAATAGGCATTTGGAGTGAATTGCTATATTTTATTATAGATATTAATTGCGTTGTATCATGTTCACTGACACGTCAGATCACGCGTACATATGTCTCATTTCACTGGAGTAGTAATTATAATTATATATATTAAACCTATAAATGCATTTCTACAATTTATCGACATGACAATAAATGTATTTACAGGACCTAATGCAGCTGTAATTTAACACATACTACTGATATGCATTTAAATATGATGGATGTGGTCATAATTTCAGGTGAATCAGATTTGGCTGGTGGGAAACGAGACTCAGAGACACACTGAGTTTTTAGGTGTGTTGTCAGGCCATCGTGTGGATGCTTCAGTACTACAGCAACCGCTGCAGACCCTCTGTCAGCACAGACCTGTGTACTGGACCAGGAGAGCTGGTGGTGAGAGTTCCCCTACAAACACCACTTCCAAAAAGAAAAAAAAAGAAAGCTAAAAACTGTAAACTCTTTTGTTATTTATAATACACTATTTTGTTATTCTAAAAACAAACAATGGAACATTAAGAAGGCTTATGTTGGCAAGCAAGCCAAGTGCAGGGGCACAGAGCGTGAAGCACTTTAAAGAGCAAAGTGTGGCTGGGAAACACAATCCAGCACTTCAGTCGTGACCTTTTCCAGAGTTAGTGACTAACTGTGGCAGGACTGGGAAAGTAATTTTGTGATTAATCTAAGTAAGAATCCTACCTCCCTTACTGATCAGAGGCTCACTGATCTCTTTACAGGTCCCAAAGAACGACTAATTTACTTCTGCATTGACATCTGCTTCCCCAACAACATTTGTGTCTCTGTGTGTTTCTACTACCTGCCAGAATGAGCTTCCGTTCAGAGTGTGTGAGCACACAGCATGGAAACACACATCCCCTCTGTTATGGACACACATTCATGTTGCTATCACTGAGACAAACTGGAGGAGCCACACACACACACACACACACACACACACACACACACACACACACAATCACTCTGACAAGGCAAAACAGATGCATCCAGTCATGTTATCTACAATGTCCCCAGCCCCTGTTTAAAATAGTTTTCCAATCAGAGACTCGTTGCTGCTTATATTTGTGTAACCTGATGCAGATGAGTAACTGACAGCACTGTTGAGCTACAATAAAGCATCATGATTTTGAGTGAGTCATTTTTTCTGAGTACATACAGATACATATTGTGGGACTGCAGTAGGACAATTTAATCATACAGATGAACCTTGGTGGTAAAATAAAAGGGACAGTACAATACTGCTTATCAGTGTTTAGTATGACATTACTGGCAGAGATTACAGTGACCCAGTCTGTTAAATCAGTGTTTTACTGACATGGATTGTATTTACAAACTTGTGGTTATATACAGACGAGGAAGCAAGAAAGATGTGTAAGGAAAAGAAAATACCAATCCCCATGCAACATATGGTGAACCAGTATTTAAATGATTGGATACCTTTAGGTCATGAGAGCAGTTTCAAACTTGTTGAATGCTGTTTAATAACTCATCCACGTATAGGACAAAAATATCTGAAGAGCATATAAGTTCAGCAGCAAAGATGTGCATATCACAAATGCGTATTTTGAGATTGAGTTTTATGTTCTTTATACACTCAAAATCCTTGTATTGCTATTTTTTAACACTCTTTTCTTCCTGTGTTTTATAAGTTTTCTACCACCTGGATATTTAAATAGCATGTACCTTTTAGAAATAAGACCAATCATACATAAGTCCTATTTAACATTGTGATTATTATTATTCAATTCTTATACCAGACTTTCTTTAGAGGTGGTACTAAGGTTGCACAATTAAGTACTTCCCTATGTATCCTGATACTGCTTCGTATTTCTAAAGGTGGCCATTAATGCACTCTACTTAGCAGGATGCCTGTTGAATCAAAATCGCACATCCCAAGCTGCAGTCTTGCATGTTCTTTGACGTTCCCTTCACAGCGGATTGATTAATGTTCTTTTTTCATAAACAGCGTAGTTATACATAAACAATAATACATTACAATTTCAATAACAGTCAAAATAATATTTACCATTTCTGTCACTTATAGTTTAACCTTATGTTGTCCTGATGTAGTATTCCAGGCTGTAAAACTTGTGACAGTAAACAGTCCTGCTGTCTGCTTCATCAGAATGGAAGATGATGGCAGGCTGTTTGATTTAACCAAGCACACTGTCATTGAAGGCCAGACACACCACAGCCTTCTGATGCCCACTGTACTCACGCTTGATTTCCCCTGTCTCTACACACCACAGACGTGCCAAATTATCTGAAGAGGCTGAAAATCAATGTAGAAAAAGTACACAATGAGCTGCAAGCCTTTAAAATTTCAGTTAAGGTGAGCAAAATATTTTTTCTTGTAATGAAAATTCTTGTGTATGTCAGGATACCAAGACACAGACGTACATACAGTGGGTGCATAACATCTTAAAATGTAATGTGTTTAATTAAAGCGTAAACAAAACACTTAACAAGTATCACTTGTAATAATTTATTTGTGCAACATCTGCTTCATGTTAAAAATGATCCTTCAACAGAATATGACTGCATTTTTAAGGACAGCCAAAATACCCCCAAAAAACATTAGGTCCCTTGGAACTTATTTGCAAGAGACCTTACTGCTAGAGACAGATTACTATTAGGCCAAATTTTACAGAAATATCTGATTGCACTGGCATTGGTCTAGTCCTGGAATTAAAACTAATGTAAATTATAATTTCTTACCTAGATTCCTCCCAATGTACTCCCTGCAAATCCCCACTTTTGCATGACAGCTACATGACTGGGAGAGCAAGGGCTAACATATGACACGTGAAGCTAGCCACTGCATCTTTTTCAAATGCAATGTCAAAGAGCAGCTAAAAATGGTATCTGCTCTATTCTACTCTGTGGTAGCATCACGATACAAACTTATCCCCTGACGAAAGGACAAATACCTAACTACAGCTGCAATGTAAGTGTTCTTAAGTAGGGAAAGGGAAGAAAAGGAAGAACACCGGGATGGAACAATTTTACAGAGGGGGAAATTTCCACATTAGACCTTCAGAGTAACTACCATGTGCTCACCTGTGACAATGTACTGTGAGTCTCCAGAGAAGGCACAGTCCCACATCCAGCCACGAGAGGTCTCTCCAGGGTTGTTGCTCTTAATGCTCAGCTCTGTCATCAGTGAGAAGTTTGAAGTCCTCCAGATCTTACATGTCTGGTCTGCTGAACAGGTAGCCAGCAACCTACATAAAATAGCAATTGACTAAAGATAAAAGGAAGAGTAGCAAAGAAAAAAAAACACCTTACACAATTCTTTACATTCTTTACAAGAATTTCTTTAAATAATTCAGAGTGCACTTACGTGGAGTCGGGACTAAATTTACAGCGCAAAGAGTAACGCTTGTGAGCAGGGATTTTGGTTTTGGGAATAAGCTGCGTCACCTCATCACCGATTCCTCCAGCCAAATTCCACACGTAACAGTTCCCCTATGGGAAAACAACAACAAATACTTAAAAATATATATATATTTGTTGCATTAAATGCAGAGCCACTATGTATGTATGTAAGAACAGAACAATTATGACACACAGAAAGTGGGATATGGATACTGACAGAGCTATTGACAGCAGCCATGTAGCTAGCATC
>CM040986.1:10178514-10193605 GCA_022985145.1 Pangasius djambal | reverse complement strand
AAATTTCCCAACTCATTTATGATATGGGATTGCATGTCAGGTAAAGGACCAGGGGAGGTGGCAGTCATTACCTCAGCAGTCAATGCACACTGAAATTCTGATCACTTTTCTCATTCCATCCATAGAAGATAGGTTTGGTGATGATGAAGTAATTTTTCAGGATGACAACGCATCGTGCCACAGAGCAAACAGTGGTAAAGCTTTTCTTCACGAAAGGCATATCAACTCAATGACATGGCCAGCAAACAGTCCGGATCTCAATCCAATTGAAAATTTATGGTGGATATTAAAAAAACTGGTCCATAATAAGGCTCCATCCTGCAAAGCTGATCTGTCAACTGCTATTCGAGAAAGCTGGAACCAGACTGATGGGGAATATTGTTTTTCATTAGTGAAGTCTATGCCTCAAAGAATTCAGGCTGTCATAAAAGCCAGAGGAGGAGCAGCAAAGTACTAATTGTGTTTTTTTGTTGTTGATTCCATAATATTTTCCTCAACATTGAGTGATGCCATAATTATTTCCTCTACTTGATTTGGAAAATGACATGCCATTAATAAAAAAAAAATGTCGCTGAATGTTAAGCTATTGAACAAAACCTTTTTTGTGTCATATCTGTGATTTGTTTGTTTGCTATAAAGTTAAAAAAGCTGGGTGAACATCCTCTAAGTGTGGTGATTCCATAATTTTTGCCAGGGGTTGAAGTAAGATAAGAACTTAATACCCCCTATTACTGTCTATATACCTTTTGGGACAAACTTCAGCGAGTGGCTAAAAATTCAAAATCTTGACATGCCTTCCTCTGGACCGTCATTCAGAAACTCATGGCCTAGTCCATTGCCACACTTGCCACACAGAACCTGCACATGAACCCAAACATAAACCTCAGCTAATGGAACCAGTGCAGATGAACTTCACCTTTATGTCTATTCTACTATAAAGCCTGCTGTTTTAACACTAAAGCTCATGTAATAGTGATATTCACAAATCACAGTTTCATTAACCTTATAAGCTGTGAGTGTCTCCATCACTTTAGTTACACTGTCCTCATGGATGGTTTCTGTAAAGGCTGGCCAAGGCGAGGAATGGGCATATTTGGATCTACTTGAAAACAGTGGGTTTGCACACTGGGAGCAAACATATATTCCTGCAGACAACCAAATATAAGATCAGAAAAAACAGTATATAATTTAAAAATATGATCAAATTTAACTTTGGCTAGAAAATTTGACGAGTAAACTGCATCAGATGACTCAAAATTCTGTCATTTCATTTCTGATTCAAGTCTTTTGCAAATACAAACACATGAGACATGAGACTAACATTAGAAAAGTAGTCTTCTGTATTAGTAATTTGTATAGTAAACTGGATCAAGCTATGTTTCAGAGGTTGGGACAAAAACATTACATGATTACCTCGTTTAAAATGGTCTTTGTACACTTCCTTCCCGGAAAAAGAACAAAACGACATTTTGTCGTTAAAGTTACAGATGGTACAGCTCAATGTATAATTAATAACACTCGAATTTAAATAGCTGCATTGAATGTAAAAATTTTAACAGCACACCACCACAGCGAGACTCCAGTGCGCATGCGCTGTTGAAATATTCCGGCCACGTGATAATTACAAAACTCAACCGGGTGTAATTAGATGTCCAGTAGATGGCAGTGTATTTCCATGACCCATGAGAGAAACCTTTTTCTTTTCTTTTTTTTTTATAAATTATTAACGTCTGATATGTAGGATATGAACTACCGTGCTGCTCTTTAACAATTTAAATTGAATGACCTTGATGTTTGTAAAATATGTAATTCATCAGTGTACTGACATCTTACTGACATGCCTGACAATTAAAATTTTGGATGAAAAAAATCTCTTAGAAAAGGGATACAGTAGACTTCAGTTTATTCAAGATGAGAGTATAAGAATTAAAGATGTAGTTAAATAATTTTTTACATACATTGTTTGCTATTTGTTATATACATGTGTTCAAAAGGTGTTATAATCCACCTCTTAGCTTCAGAGTGTGTAAACTATTTTGCTGCTGGAGCCTTTCCAGTTCTCTCCTGACTCTGTTACTCAAATTTGCAGTAATGTTTTAGCATCTCTGGGAGCTCCAACCAGTCCAAAGCCATTCTGTGAATGATGTGCTTCTGAATAGTCTTTCGACAAAGTGTCTGCAATGAGGGAACTAGAACAAAAATAGGAGAGAGGAAAAAGTCCAAATAGTTTAGAAATCTCTCTCTCTCTCTCTCTCTCTCTCTCTCTCTCTCACACACACACACACACACACACACACACACACACACACACACACACACACACACACATATATATATATATATATATATATATATATATATATATATATATATATATATATATGTACTCCTGGGCAGAAATATGACAAAATATTAAGCTTTTAATGGTCCTAAAAACAAATCATTGGTCACAAAATTAGTAAGAATTAAGCAAATGCACTCCTGAGAGCTCCTGTGCCACCATTTGCTCATTTAGTTTTGCTGCAGTGAACTGTTTGAGGAAAAGCTAGAAATGGAAATTCACTTACATAGCCTTCTTGTATGCAAAGGCAAAATCATGATAATGATTAAAATGTTTGATGCAAAATTCATACTAACACATATCTGGGTGTACAACATTTTCCAAAAATATCTTATAGAATGTTTTTTTTTTTTTTTTTTTTTTTTAAAAGATTAGTCATTATTTGGTTATATTCCACACCCCATCAATCATCATGAATAGAACCAGGATTGATAGAGCAGGGATTCTTGCTAAGTTCCTGAACAATGATTTGTTGTTAAGACATTTGTTGTTTAAGAATTAAAAACACTGACACCATTAAAACACCATTAAAAATACATATATATATATATATATATATATATATATATATATATATATATATATATATATATATATATACACAACACTGTGCAAAAGTGTTAGGCACATTCAAAGAAATGCTGTAGAGTGAAGACGCCTTCAAAAATAATGAAATCAAATGTTTCTACATTTAAAAAACATACTATAAACAGCAGTAAGCAGTAATAAATGTAACAACTTCAATATTTGGTGTTATGACCCTTTGCTTTAAAAAAAAAAAGTAGTCTCAGGTGCAATTTGTGCAGTTTTATAAGGAAGGTTTGTAGCTTTAGCTGGTAAGTTTTACTGAGCATCTTGCAGAACCAGCCACAGTTCTTGACTGTCGCTCTTGGTGCTTAATTCTGCATGCAAAACCCAGCAGCCTTCATTATGTTTTTTTGTCTGAAAAGTGGCCTCTTACGTAATTCGTTGCTTTCTTTGCACAGCACTGTATATATATATATATATATATATACACACACACACACACATATATACATACCTCTACATATCCACATACCTACACATATACATACATACATGAAGAGAAGTGAAGTGACGTGTACATACATATGTGTGTGTGTGATTATACTACATATTTCTTTTGGGAACTCACGGCCATATTCCACTTGTACAATTCTGACACTTTTAGTAGCAGCAAATACGTCCACAACAGCATAGAGAGGCTGACTGGTTGGAATTCCTTTGGCACTGGCACCCATGTCTTCACCATTGATGACAATATGCATATCAGCAAAACCTTGTCTTTTTGGCACATACAAAACTCCTATCCGACTGCGTCTGGCAGTGGGAGGCAGAGCATTAATTTTATACAGATCATCCAGGATGTGACTAAACCGACCAGGCCGACTCCGTCCCACCAACTTGTCTTTTGGTATGCACACATTCTCTATACACAAGTGACTTTCAGTGAAAAAAGTTTTAAGATTGCTGCCCACATTCCCATCCCCTTGCCTCCCATCTGCTCCTTGGGCCTCCTGAACCTCATCCTCTGTAACCTTGTTGTGGTTTCTGGTTATGGCAAACACCCAGCTTCCTCCTCGATCCACCAGGTCAGGCAGGGAATACTCAGGAACTGTCTCCAAGTTTTGAGGATCATGTGAGGTTAGTCCAATCCTGAGGTGGCCACACCAGCCTATCTCCTTGTCCTCAATTTCCACCAGGAAAATCTCTCCAGGGTTTAAAGGATGTTTACTAAAGCAGATTCCATTAGCAAAACTTTCAACTCGGGTGGCCTTAGTCCCACAGCAGTCCAGTTGCACATGGGTACCATGAACTGGGTGAAACTCCATAAACTGCCCCAAAACTACAGCCATTTTAAGAAGACCTCCAATTTAATCTTAACAAATGCCAGTTTTACATAAATTACACCAAGGATTACTTAAGCACATGTGCCTTCTACCTGTAAAAAAAATTGAAACTTCTTTACTTACTTCTACATATTTTAAATCCTTGCTGAACACTTGGTTTTGGGGCAGACAAATACCTCTACAACACACTCCAATAACTGAGGCTAGGAGAAGCTTCTAGTTTCAGAGTGCTCGCTATTTTTGACCCACTGCATGTGTCACTGGCCATTTAAAAATGGCAAGGTATGCAGAAGAGATATGGGTGACTGGGTGGAGTTATAAGAATCTCTAAATAGGAAGCTCCCTTTCAGTGCCACCTACAGGTATGTATTGCTGTATATTCAATCATTTTTGTAGTTGAGTTTACTTTATGATTAAGTAAATGCAACAGATTTTACATAGAGGGGTCATAAAAATATTGTACTGCAGAAAGTACCAGTTCTTATCTATTCATTTCTAAAATTCCCATTCTGGACTCCGCAAACCTTTATCTGGGCCAGAACAGATTTAATTTGCCCTACCTTCCTATCTAGTACAGTCTAAAAAGGGTAAAGCAAGCACAAAGACTTTGGAGGGAAGGAAGTTGCTGGAAAGAGATGCTGCTGTTATTTTCAGTGTGTCTGCTGCCATCTTAAATTCTGGCTTTGTTAGGAACTAGTAGCATAATATTTGTAATATATTTTAAAATGGCACTTTGTGTCTGGAAATTTTTTGATGTCATATAGTATAGTCATATAGCATAACATTATTGATATAACTAATTCTGACTTCCTCATTCCTCAGACAGGCCTACCAATGTAGCCTATGTATTACTACCTGTTTTTCCTCTCATTTTGTTACTGTCCTTGATACCAGCTAATTCTCCCTTATAGTTTAACAGCTAATCAGGATGTGACTGGATGACACATGGGATTGGGATGTGGTCATATATAGGGGCGGAGCTAAGTTCAGATAACTATTTCTCAGGAACCATAAGTCTGAAATTTGGTATCCTGAATCTCTATGCTAATCTGTAAGTGGATTTTTGATGATGACCTGATATGCTTTAAAAAAGAAAACATGGCTGCCATTAGCCAATAAGTGGTGAGCAGAAAAGTATCTCAGCCTGCACAAAACATTGAAATTTGAGGTGGATGGGCTACAATAGCAGAAGACCAGATCAGGTTCCACTCCTGTCAGCCAAGAACAGGAATCTGATGCTATAATGGGCACAGACTCACCCAAACTGGACAGCTGAAAACTGGAAAATGACCAAAGCTCCTGACCTGTATCCGCATGACTTTATGCCTTTTATGCCTGTATGTTACAAAATTACTTAAGTTTACTGAATATCTTCTAAAATACTTCACTTTATAAAGGCCCAGTGCAGATATGTATCAGTGCCAGGAGAAATCCTAAAGGTCAAAATTGGAGGTCTTGACCTTCTCAGTATAAGATGCAACAATGCACATATTAGAAAGGCACTAACTGCTGATCAGCGCTGTATTCCTAGAGGAATTCCCAAATGGAAATTAGAGTTTCCTCAATTACATATGGAAAAATCTGGAAAGCTATGAATAAATATTTTGCAGCTAATAACGTGAAAGAAACCCACATCAGGGTATTTAAAAAGATTTATTCTTACAATTCTTATCTGCAGAAGTTCAATTTTAATGTAAACTTGCAATGTACCTTTTGTAATTTAGAACCAGAAACGATATGGCACATTTTCTTTTCATGTGCTTGTTCAGCAGATGCTTGGAAAGATGTATCAGTGCTGCTTTTTCCAAACTTTCCATAAATGACTTCTTACTGATAGGTTAATGGTATTGCTCCTTATACTTATACAGGTCTTTGACTCTGATATTCCATAAGGCTTCTAGTACAGAAATTTTATTTACACAAAGCAAGAATAACCTCCTCCTCCTATTTATGGTAGACTGAAAGCTGTTTTAACATCAAATACAACAAGAAAGCTGCAAAGACATCTCTTCTTCTTGGTAAGATCACTAGGAAATTTGAATAAAGAAATTAAGCTATTGTAATTTATTTATTTATTTTCTGAGGAATTGTTTACCTCTGGTAGCTAAACTCGTGTGTTAGAATTAAGTTTATTTGATGTCTCTTTTTTCCCATCTGTACTTATAATAGGCATTAATGTGTAATGTTTGACTTTATTTATTTACTGTATCATTGAAACAGCTGCAAAAAAAAGAAATTACTCGAGCTTCCCACGAGTTGTGTTGTTTGCGCATGCGCGGAGGATTGACTAACAATCTAACGCATGCGCGCTATCTACCCGATCTGCATCCCCGCCCGCGCGGTACAGATCGGTAACGGCACATCCCAACATGCCACTAGGTGGCGGTAACGCACAATACAGCTGTGCGCGACCTGCCGAGGAAGAAGAAGACTTTAAAAGGCGTTGCTGCTCAGTAATGACGGTGATAGCATGTTTCAGGCGGTAGTTAAGGTGCCAGGAGGAGCTGTTTAGCACGTTTTCAATCTCTCTGAACTTTAAGCTTTATGCACTTAATAGCAGTCAGAATTAATGTACGTTTTTAGTGTTTCGTGTGAAAACGAGTGTTTGGAGTGTTAGCGTTTCACACGTCCGTATATTGCTTCAAACAGCACCTGTGTTTCTGTACATTTGAATGATTTTTAACATTACAGAAAAAAGACAAAAACAATTTAACTTTCTTGGTTTGGAAGATAAGTAAAATTAGTGTTTTGTTAAACTGTAATGTTTTTTAAAAGAATTTTTTTAAAACTAAGAGTTGCACATGTAACACCAAATGCACTTTTTTAAAATTTCTGCCAACTAGAGAATTTCTTTCTTTCTTTCTTTCTTTCTTTTTTTTTTTTTTTTGGGTAATAAGAAAATAATTTTATAAGTGAACCAGATAAACCCCTATAAAGCTAAATGCTCTAAAGGACTCTATTATTCCTAAAAACTACAGCAACTAGACTTAGAAAATTAGGGTGTTCTTATTTTTTTATTTAAAATTTTTATTTTTATGAAAAGAAAAAGATGTTTTAAGTGAATGAGTTGCTCATGTAAATGCACTATTTAACATTTTATTATTTCTACCAACCACAGCAACTATTTTTTTTATTTTAATGACATTTTTTTGTGAGAGAAAAGAAATAAAAAAAAATTTATTCTGTTTGCTTTTTGTAGTTTGTAATAAGTTCTATACTGCGTTTCAGTTTACATTTGTGTGTCTCTTGAGATTTTGGGGAACTTGAATTCAAATTAAATGCATAATATTTCAGACAGTTGAAGACAAGAGTGTCATTTACTTCTAAGCTGTAATGAGTTATGTGTCATTTTGGTCTTGGTTGTTGCATAGTTAATGTGAATTATTAGATTAAGAAACAGCTTTTTAAAATGAATTGGATGTAGTAAGTAGTTATAATGGAATTGCGTTTACCAGCAAATATTTTTATGTAGACATCATGTATCACACTCACCATCCACTTTATTAGGAACACCTGCACATTGATGCAGTTATCTAATCAGCCATTCATGTGACGGCAACACAATGCATAAAATCATGCAGATACAGGTCAGTTAATGTTCAGGTCAAACTTCAGAATGAAGAAAAATCTGATCTCAGTGAATTCAACTGTGGCATGGCTGTTGGTACCAGATGTGCTGGTTTGAGTATTTTAGAAACTGCTGATCTCCAGGGATTTTCACACACAGCAGTCTCTAGAGTTTACACAGAATGGAGTGAAAAACATCCTGTGAGCAGAGGGTCTGCAGGCTGAAACACCTTGTTGATGAGAGAGATCAGAGGAGAATGATCAGTTTGGTCTGAGCTGACAGGAAGTCTGTATGACTCATATAATCACTCTTTATAACCGTGGTGAGCAGAAAAGCATCTCAGCCTGCACAAAACATTGAAACTTGAGGTGGTTGGGCTACAACAGCAGAAGACCAGATCAGGTTCCACTCCTGTCAGCCAAGAACAGGAATCTGATGCTATAATGGGCACAGACTCACCCAAACTGGACAGTTGAAAACTGGAAAAAGACCAGTTTTTTCCACCCTTCCCTCTTCTAATCTTCAACCCCAGTTAGTCACTGAGATAATATTTTTTCTTCATTCTGATGTTTGATGTGAACATGAAGCTCCTGACCTGTATCCGCATGATTTTATGCCTTGTGCTGCTGTCGCTGATTAGATAACTGCATGAATTAGCAGGTGAAAAAAGTGTCCCTAATAAAGTGGATGGTGAGTGTATGTTTATATATAAATACACCATGTTATGTTTAGGTAGTACAGTTTAAATCCTAGAAGGCTAAAAGAACCTGAAAGGCTGAAAGAGCTGGCTTGAAAGAGCCTGCTAAACATGCTAAAAGAGTAAAATATTAGTGTTTTCAAGTCAAAGTCAAAGTCTGCATTTTTGTCAATTCTGCCACATATTCAGCACATACAGAGAGTTGAAATTACGTTACTCTCAGACCCTAGGTGCATACAGATAACACACACAAAAAAGGATGTAAAAATACAAATGGAAATGCAAATGGATACATATAAATATAGTATAAATGTAGATCTACAAGGCACAACAGATAGAGTGCAAACAGTGCAGATGTAAAGTGAGTAGTGCAAAGAGCTTATCAGACTGTTAACATGACAAAGTTAAAGTGTCAGAAGAGGTAGAGTATAGGATAATGCTACACAGGTGACTGGTGCAGGTCCTGGGGAATGGGGGGTGTCAGAGGGTCAGAGTTGAGCTTCCTGACAGCCTGGTGGATGAAGCTGTCCTTCAGTCTGCTGGTCCTGGCCTGAGGACTCCGCAGTCTCCTCCCTGATGGCAGCAGACTGAAGAAGCTGTGTGTCGGGTGGGTGGGATCACCCGCAATGCAGAGGGCTTTGCGGGTGAGACGGGTGCTGTAGATGTCTTGTTTTGTCATTGATTTTAAAATCTTAATGTTCAATAGTTAAGTGTGTAAATAGTAAAAGGCTAAATGTTTCTCGGTTCTGGCACCAAGGTGGTGGAATGAACTTCCCTTAGATGTCCGAACAGCTGAGTCACTGGAAGTCTTCAAACGCCTAAAGACTTACCTCTTCATAAAGTACTTGAGTTAGCACTTACACACACATGCACACCAAAAAAAAAAAAAAAAAAAAAAAAGCCCAAGTTTTTGGACTGATGGTATTCCTAGTTTGTGACCTAGTGAGCCAATATCAGAATGTATTTTTGATAGACTTCAAAGCACTATTGTAAGTCGCTCTGGATAAGGGCGTCTGCCAAATGCCATAAATGTAAATGTAAATGTCTAATATGTACAGGGTGAAATGGTAAAAGTGCTGAAACATGTTTAAAGGTTAAAAATGGTAAAACTCTGCTATGATATTCCATATGTGGTTGCTGAAGTGTTGCTAGTTGGTTGTTATGCTAACCCAGTTGGTTGCTAGGTGTTGTTACTTTGTCACTCCAGGTAGTAGCTACAATATAATGATGACAATGTATTTTTAACTTCCACTGTCATCAAATTTTATTTATTCATTTATTTGTTTGTTTGTTTGTTTATTAAAATCTAGTTACTCTGATTACAAAAATGAAAGGTATGTGCTTGCTGTAGCTATATAAAAAATTTAATAATAATAATAATAATAATAATAATAATAAAAAGCTTAAACATATAGATAAAAAAAATTTCAACACAAACTTTAATTGGTGTCATTAGTGAAAATTTGCAGCACTTTTGAGGTTATAAATCTCTTATGTTATGGGGAAATGCTTGGATCCCCATTGAACTATGTTGAATTGTGCGTTACAAATGATCTTTAACCAAAACTGAGAACAAACCGGTGGTAACGGTGATCTTTAACCAAAACTGAGAACAAACCCGTGGTACTGGTGATCTTTAACCAAAACTGAGATCAAACAAGTGGTACTTTAAACAAGACACACACAGGCACTGGTGATCTTTAAACACACCGGCAAATGCAGAAGAACACAGGAGAATGCCAGAGAACACAGATACTAGTGAGTTTCATACACATTTTCCAACATACAGATAAAGTGATCATTTTTAAAACTTTAAAACAAAAAAAAGGATACTGGTGAAGCCTGGGCCAGCAGGCTTTAACAACTTTATAAAAAAACATCAGATGGGTTACTGGTGGTGATTAACCAAAACTGAGAACAAACAGGTGGTACTGGTGAAGTTTAAAAAAACAACAACAACAAAAAAAAAACCTCAAAATGAATGGGTATACGAGTGTGCCATTTCATGTAGTCTAACAACAGGTGTTTGTGTATTCATGCAGTTGTCTACGTATGTCACAGTGCCTCCTTCTCCTACAGCACACACTGGTGCAGCAGAATTAGACCCTGTTGGCCTGTGCCTCCTAACAGAATAGTGTATACATACATGTGTGTGCATGTGTATGTACACCGATTAGCCATAACATTAAAACCACTGACAGGTGACGTGAATAACATTGATTATCTCATTACAATGGCACCTGTAAAGGGGTGGGATATATTAGGCAGCAAGTGAACAGTTAGTTCTTGAAGTTGAAAATGGGCAAGCGACTTTGGCAGGGGCCAAATTGTGATGGCTAGACGACTGCTTCAGAGCATCTTCAAAAATCGGCACATCTTGTGGGGTGTTCCCCCACTCTCTTTCTGGTCTTGTTTTGGGAATTTTCACCACTCGTTTTTGCAGAAAGCTTCTAGTTTTGAGAGATTCTTGGGCCATCTTGCATGCACAGCATGTTTAAGATCTAGCCACAGATTTCCATTGATGTTCAAGTCAGGGGAAAGTGAGGGCTTATTCCAGAAGCTTAAGCTTCTGTTTCTTGAAATCGTTCATGGTGGATTTTGAAGTATGTTTTTGATCATTGCCTCTTTTCAGCTTCAGCTTCTTAACTATCACATTTGCTTTCTCTGTCTACCCATGCAGTGTTTCCTGTGCCACAGGCTGCCACACAACCCCAAAGCATAATAGATCCAACCCTATAATCAGACCACGCAATTTGTTTGGTGAGCAAAAGTATTGGAACAGATAGTCTAAAAGTAAATAACACTTTACTTGGTTGCAATAACTGCATCAAGCTAGTGACCCAATGACATCACCAAACTGCTGCATTCTTCTTTTGTGGTACTTGTCTGTTTTGGGCGTTTCTCCCTCCAGTCTCCTCTTCATGATTTGAAATGCATGCTCAATTGTATTAAGGTCTGGTGGACTTGGCCATTCTAAAACCTTCCAATTTTTCCTCTGGGCTGACCTGTTCAGTGTGTGGTTGTTAGTACACCAGTGTTTTTTTCTTTTTCAGGACATTCCAAATTGTTGTATTAGTCATGCCCAATGCTTGTGCAATGGCTCTGATTGGTTTTCCCTCTTTTCTTAGCTTCAAAATGGCTTGCTTTTCTCCCATAGACGGCTCTCTGGTCTTCATGTTGGTTTATCCTTTTTAACAACAAATGCAATCTTCACAGGTGAAACCCAGGGCTCAAACCAAGATTGGACATTCAGAGCTATTAATTGTTTAAACAATCAATCTAACAGGGCACACCTGGGCAACAAGAAACACCTGTCAGGCACATGTTCCAATATTTCTCATCACGTGACAGGTGCCATGTTCATGTCATATCAGGAAATGAAAGCTGAAATTCTGATCTATGTCAAGCCCAAATGTCTTCAAATGTCTGCCAGTTGTTTTGCAAAAAACAAAACAGTTGGCCTTGCCATTCGAAAACTTTTGGAGAGGACTGCAAGTCATTGAATGCCGTCCTCTTTGAAAGCAATATCCTGATACCATTGTATACTGAAGCCATGTGTTTCATTATCAGATCGTGATTCTTCACATAATTCTACTCCTGGCTGGGCAGAATTTCAACTTACTCAGTTTTAATATTCATTAATGTGCAAATCTCAAATGCCCCAAATTCTGTGCAGTGTGTTGTAAGAGTGAGTATGTTGGGGCTGCATTACTTAATCTGGATTAAAGTGATCTGCATGCCATAATCACCCTGCTGTTCGTCAAGACACATCTGGACAGAGCTGTTTAGCTGCAAGACTGCCTCGGTATTAGACATACTATTAATTTGTTCGCTTGACCGAAACTGCAAAAATGTAATTACTACGACTGTTTAAATATACAGTACATCTGTTAAATGTCGCTCTGTAATGTCGGTTTTATACCATGCGTTCAGGGCGTACACTGCGGGCTTTCCAAACGCGTGTTTGCCAGAATCATCGTTTCTAAAGAGTTCAAACCATGGTTAAATCCTGGTTTTCGAAACGCACGACGCTGTCCAGCTTTGTGCTGTTTCTGAAGGTGTGTATTAGAGGAAGATGAGCAGATGAGTTCAGATGAGTTCAGGACGCGCCAGAGTGCTGAAGTTAAAGAACTACCGCAGCTGGGTAAGCCTCTTTCTATTACTGCTATTGATTTAAAGCAGATGAAATCATGCGCACGTTAGTCTTTTTGTTCAAAAAATATTCACATGTCAACAGGAGTTGGTCTCTTCTCTGTTGATGGGGATTATGATCACAAACGCACGCGCGCGATTTTCAGTTTATTTGGATTCATTTTTAATGAACAGTTCAGACCGTAGAAAGGGAACAGGACAATATTGAGTTTGCTGGGTTTAGCCCTGCATTTATGGATTTAAAAAAAAGAAGCAACTTTTAAAAATATTTTAATGAGGTTAATGATTTGCGGAAAAAGAAATAATTTCCAACATAACCACTCCTTCAAAATAAAATTTGATTCTTTCTATTTTACATTTTCTCATAAGAAATATCTCAGGTTGATGTTTGCACAAACAAATATTAATATAATACCTCAGATATCAATCAGTGCTTTGTGAACTGTGGCATTTTTATGATCCGTAACAATTATAGTTTTAATCAGTTACATTTGCTACTGTTTTTTTTTCTGTAATTTTGCTTATTGATATAGTCAGTTGCTTATAATGCAAATGAGCCATGTCTTACATATGTGTTAATGCTTGCAAAAGACTGTTTAATGCAGCATAGAAATGCATGTGGTATTCTGGTGTGTGTCCAGTTTGCCGGTTATCCCATCTTTTGTAGGTTGAATTAAAATTTCAAAGCAGTTTGCTTACTGCTGCAGAATTTGTAACTGAATTACACAACCACATAATTAGTCTTCAATTCACTTTTAAAATTTCCTGAAGTTCTTGTTCTGTGACACCCAGTTATGATTAATAATAAATCACTTAATTTCCTTCTGAATGGCTCATACATCTTAAACATTATGTAACCTTTACCCAGCAGCACTAGAAAACACAATAGCACTGTCATGCACCAAATAACCTGAATTAGTGGCTTGCTTTCTTTAGGGTGGAATGTAGAAACAAGGATTTGGACAAAATGCATTGAGTACTTTGTGGGACATGCATCAATACCAAGCATAAGGCAGAGGACCTTAAAGTAAATCCAACCACTCATGATATTAATTCAGCAACTATACACCTTATTATTAGACAAAGATTTGCTTACACAGTACTTTATTATTAATATATTAATTGGATATATTGATTTCACTAATCTAATCTGACAATTTAATATAATGTAAGAATTTAATATGATCATACAGCAAGGGCTCTGACCTCATATTTTACACCAATTGAAAAAAATCACTCTTCTATGTTTGTACGCAACCTAACATTTACATTTATGTCATTTGGCAGACACCTTTATCCAGAGCGACTTATATTACTTTCATCTAATTTATACAAGTGAGCAGCTGACCTCACAATCTTTTGCTCAGAAGTCCAATGTCTTAGCCACTAAGTTACCACTGCCCATGACATCATATTGTTTCTGGCAACAAACAGGTGCATTATATCAGAAGGGGATCCATTCAATGCTTTATATTAAAAAAGTAAAATGGAAAGTAATAATGTAGTGCCAGGCAATCTTTTTCAATGCTTTATCTTAAAATGAAAAAGTGCTGGTGTATAATAAATGGAAGCAATGCGATGGAATGATAATGCCATATTTGTAAGGCAAAGTAGCTGACAGTCTGTTTTGTCATTTCTGCTGACCTGAAGGTGCTTTGTTTGTGCTACATAGAGATAAGAAGAATGGCAGGAAATGAAATTGGTCACAAGACATCCACTGAGATTGAACACCCAACTCTGCGACCTGACCAGCATGAGTCTGACAGGAGTGGCATCATCATCCAGCTAACGGGCACGAAGGGTGAATGGGACAGTTTCGATGACGGTGATCTTATAGCCACAGTCGACAGGAATAACCAGGAATTCCTCAAGCCCAAGCCGTCTTCCAATAACATGCAGACAGATAAAGACAAAGAGTGGGCTCTCCACTCTCCAGTGTTCCATGTTCCCCTGTCCCCATCTTCACCAGGCTCCCTTGGGGACTGCTCATCCTCCAGTCTGGGCTTCCTCTCCCCCTCCCATCAGCCTCTGGGTAGCCTGGTGAAGTCTCTGTCCACAGAGCTTGAACTCAAAGACACTTCATCACTCAAGCCCAGGCCTTTCATCAGCTTGGTGAAGTCCATCTCCACTGAGCTTTCTCGCAGCAGTCCTGAGGTGTCCCAGTCCAAGTCAGACTCTAAGCTCAGCCTGCACCTGTGGACCCAGCTCACACAGTCTAAAGGCCATAATGGAGACTCTCGCACTGCCCCTTCATCTCCTGTTGTTCTCTCCCCAACTGAGGCCAGAACAGGCTTTTTTAAAGCAGAGCTAGAAGACACTTGTCGGAAGCTCACTGAGGCCATGCATGAACCTCTCAGTGTGTTCAGTAAGATAATGCGTGAGGACAGCACGGGCAGGCTTAAGCACCAAAAGAGCACAAGTTCCATTGATTCTTTCTACTCTAAAGGGCTTGGGAGATCAAG
>CM040986.1:10155533-10176143 GCA_022985145.1 Pangasius djambal | reverse complement strand
TTCTCTCCCCAACTGAGGCCAGAACAGGCTTTTTTAAAGCAGAGCTAGAAGACACTTGTCGGAAGCTCACTGAGGCCATGCATGAACCTCTCAGTGTGTTCAGTAAGATAATGCGTGAGGACAGCACGGGCAGGCTTAAGCACCAAAAGAGCACAAGTTCCATTGATTCTTTCTACTCTAAAGGGCTTGGGAGATCAAGTGGTGAGCTTCCAGTGACCGAGACTCCTATGCAAGGCTGTAAGAAAGTAGAATGTGAGGAACTGGCCGTGTCTAATCAGCCTTTGAGACCCTATAGGAAATGTATACACTGCAGATCCTGCCATTCCCACAGTCACCTCAGCAAACTGGAAGAGCCCACTGAGATCTGCCCAAATGAAGATGCTGTGCACGATATAAATGTAACGAATAAAAGTGATCTGGCAGCCGAGCATGTGTCAGAGCAGCCCTGTTCACCAGTCCCAGGGATGGGTCTCGGCTGTGTTGCTGTTTTGTCGTACTGCTATTTCATCTTGCCTTTGTCCTCTTATTGGTCTGGAATGTTTGTTGGCCTGGCATTTGGCTTCATGCTGGGGTTACTCCTTATCCGATTAGGATTGACTAGACATCCCTATTCTGGTCCATCAGCTAGATTTAATCAGAACACATATGTCTGGATTCAGGGTGAGAGCAAAAAGACCACACTTAAGGTAATTTGATTACAAAAACATGTTCCTTTTAATTTGATACTACCATTGTAACACAAAGTGTATACATTCTTAGAAAAATAATTTCTCAAGGGTTCTTTGGATGGTTAATGGTGTCTCAACAGTTTTCTTGGAACCAAACTTCTGCAAGGAAAGCCCAATGTTGCAGGGTGTCCAAGGGGACAAACTGAAGGACACTTTAGGATTTTAAAATTAATCTTCCTAATAGAGTACTGTCATGCTATATAACATTCAAAAGGGTCTGCAGTACAAAAAAAAAACCTGTTGTATAATCTTCCCAGGTGACAGATTGTCAAAGTGCTTTTAAACCTAAGGCTTTTTTTTTATTAATTCCAGAGCTTTGGTCCTTGGAGCTTTATTAATTTATATCCCAGTGTGCTGCCTTTCAGAGTATGCAATTAGTGTCTCACTGCCTTTCGGAGCTCTTGCCGAAGTTTTTATTATCGTTCTGCCTTGGGATTCAGCCTGTTCACCAGCGGTCGATGCAGAACAGCAGCCACCCACGGCCTGTCGGATCCAGACGCCCCCCTTAAAGAGAAGTGACAGCTCTAACATGTCTGTCTTTATTGATTGAATTGTTTTGAAGTCAGGCTGTCACCAAACCCACTTAAATTATTTTTATAAATTGATATATATATATACATATTGAGAACTATCTGAAACACTGTAGGGAATGCTGCAGTGGTAACACTGAGATTTATTTTTTATGTTTAGATAAAAGAGGAAAGAAAACTTGTTTTGTATTTCAGGGCTGGATTAATGAGATGTATGCATATGATCCAGAAACATGCCACCCATCTCTTATGCACTCTGTGTATGCGACGCTGGAGGGTCCATATATTCGGTTGGACTATCCCCGCAGCAACATCCCACGGTGGGCCACCTTCAATGAGCCGTTTTACGAACAAAGCTTCACCCACTCTCGTAGGTTTGACCTGGATGGCAGCAAGGTCTGTGCTCCACATCTTATTATGACTTCTTTTTGAACTTAAGACTACTACAGTATTGTTTCCTATTGTGTCTCTTGTTTGATTGCATATCCTTTTGACTGAACAATACACAAGAACATGAAGGATGCTATTTTGGCAATAGGTATTCCTGTTGCCCCCAACTCTGGCACGGAAGAGAGTGTGGAACAGGAAGTATCCTATATGCATCACTGTTGCAAGGGCAGAGGAACTAACAGAGGAGGTTGAGGATCAACAGGACCCACATTTCAATGGGAAATCAGCACTCTCCCCATCTAAAACTAATCACAACACCACTCTCTACCTCTTTGCCAGAACAGGAAGGGAGAAAGAGGAGTGGTTCCATCACCTTTGTACAGCATCCATGTATAGAAATGAGGGCCAGTATGAATCTGGTAAGAGCTCAAGTGTCTGTGATGCTGCAGTGATAGTATCAAAATCCTGGCTAAGTATTCATTTATTCATCTTATTATGCTAGTATGAACTATTCAGTAACTTTAGTGAAACTATGAGGAAAAGCAATGCACATCTTAAGGGATTAAATGTCTTATTGACCACAGGGACTTAATGTGATAAACTAAAATACTTATGATAAATATACAGGCATGCATTGTCAATATCAGAGTGATTAGATATTTTCTTCAAACGCCTATATAACTATGCTGGTACAAGCCTGTTAATCATTCCGGTAATTTTTCTCCCCACATAGATATGTCTGTAATGCAAGAGGAAAAATCCTCTAGTTCAGTGCAGGTCACTGGCAGCACTGAGAATATCTCATCTATGACTACATATGACTACACCACCTACATAGCCGATCTCATCTCTTCAGGCCTGGGAAGACCTTCACATTGCTTTTGCCATAACAGCAAACAAGGCAGTCCTACCGAAAAAGATCAGGTCTGCAAGAATGCACCATGCCCATTTCCTCTTAAAGTCGACATACTACATTTGAATACAGTTAAGAAACTATTACGCATATACAGCCAAAGAAATCAGTAGGGAACATGGATATTGCTAATATGCAGTATTAAGTTATAGTAATTTTTGTCTTATCTTTTAATTAGAGAAGCAAATGCTTTCAAGTAGGCAATGAATGTATCTGACCTTTCATGAACAGTATTTTATTTTATTTTTTTATTAAAATTTTCCTTTTGTTTCTTTACTCTAGAATGTATGTCATCATGGAGAAGGAATGCAGCCTGTCTGGATTAATGCCCTGATTGGTCGTATCTTCTGGGATTTCCTCTGTGAAAAGTACTGGTCTGATCAAGTAGCCCACAAGATTCAGCGCAAGCTGAGCAAAATAAGAGTAGGCCACAAAAAAAAAAAAAAAAAAAAAAAAAAACCCCAGCACATTCCAATCGAAATGAATCAAGTTATTATGAAGAATATCAAGGAGTGAATTATTTTGCTTCAAATAAGTCAGTGGTTATACTCTGCTATGTTCCACCTTCTCCTCCACAGTTGCCTTACTTCATGGATGAATTGACTGTAACTGAGCTTTCCATGGGTTCCAGCATGCCCCAGATCACAGGCTTGTTCCAACCACAGGTCGATGCCAGAGGTGTGTGAACAAGCCTCAACAGATATACTTACATGAACAGATTAGATGTTTTCTCACATGGAGGAAAGTGGACTAGCTGTGCATACATGCTGCCGTGTTCCTGCACTGAGCTGAATGGAACATTTCTTATGCTGGTGAAATCTTAGTGAGCTGACGCCTGCATTCCCTGATGTGACAAAAAGAAGTGTGTGTGTGTGTGTGTGTGTGTGTGTAAAACACAATGTCACTATCTGTTTAGTGCTCCAGATATCCATGTCTATATTCAGATTTACTGTAAGCTTGAAGCGGGTGTGGCCTAACCCTTATCTTCAGTTAAATATGAACCTTGTAAATACTGTATACATATATATATATATATATATATATATATATATATATATATATATATATACACTTCAGTGGTAGCACTGTCAGCTGCATGTGTGTACCTATTGCTGCTCCCTGCCAGATGATCTACAGTTGATTATGCAATGCTGTGCATCACAGCCCTGCTGTTCTAATCACACTTCATCCCACGTACAGATTTATCGCACTCATTATCATGTGATTGGGCCTCATAATCTGCTGTAATAATTTGTCATTTGTAGTCTGTGTGATTACAGTCCTCTAATCCTCACCACCAAGACCCTGATCAAGCTTTCATTAATGTTTTTTAATTTATCCTCCACATATTGATTGTTTTTGGAGGAATATAATGACAGACTGTTCTGCTATTGTTTCATGCACACAAACAATTATTGTAAGCCCTTAAAATCCCATTTTATTATTTAGTTATTCCTTTTAATTTCAATAAACGATTCAGTAGCTATATTGAAACTAATAGGACAGGCATGTAGTAATGAGGGTGAGGAATGTAACAGTTTAAGGGCTTAAAGTATAAGAGAAAACTCTTTAAGTGTGTATACTATAAATGCCATTGCAGGTTATCACTGTATTATATGTTTCTCTATATTAGGTCTGTGGCTCCACTTGAACATTGAGTACACAGGAGCCCTACAGATGACATTAGAGACGAAGATTAACCTATCAAAACTGGGCAAGGAAGAAGCACTTAAAGCAGTCAAAGAGATGCAGACCTACCATGTAAGGTTAGTTTGTGCTGAACACTTTTAAAGGTGCGGTTTGCAAAATTATCCAGACTCGTAATATTTATATAATTTTAAATATTCCTTAGTGAAACTATGATTTGCAATATGGCTATACAATGGATCTCCAGGTTCTTCATTTCAGGATATCATTTACTTTTATTATTTTTTTTCTGGCCCAGAAATTGGCTTCATCAGTCAAAACAGAAGTACTTTCCAAGTAGTGTTCTTTCCACAGGGAAAGGAAGGCTTGTTGTTTTCATTGTAATTGCAGTTTGTATAGCAGGAAGAAGAGAGCTCTAAAAATGAAAAACTGCTCCTTTAACCCTCTGCCTATGATCACATAACAGAAAAGTTTGCATGATTATTGTCTGGCTGTGATGGTTTCCTTAGAAGTACCAGGTCCAAACTTGCTGTACTGGCTGACAGTGACGAGGAATCCTCAAGTGCAGGATCATCTGATGAAGAGGAAGTTCCATCCACTGAGCTTCAGGAAACCCAGGGAGAGAAGGGCACTATTCCTGGTGCTGAGAGGTGACTGAAACATCCAAAGAAATTCTTTAATATACAAAGTCCAACTAGCTTTTTAAATGGTAATGCATGGATTATATCATTAAACTGCTTTCAAATCTAGATTTAGTCTAGATCAGTGGAATGGCTGTGTTTAATCCTCTGTGCATCATGCACACTGCCAAATTAAAGAATTTAATGCTTAACTCAGTCCAGATGTCAGACATCTCTAACTTCTCCTCTTTACAGCGGTTTGACAGGGGGCAGCACGGGCCGGCGGATTTTGAGAGTTGTCGACAAAATTGCCAAATCCAAATACTTCCAGAAGGCTACAGAAAATGAGTACATCAAAAAGAAGATTGAGGAGATGTCAAACACGCCTCTGCTGCTCACTGTTGAGGTTAAAGAACTTTCTGGAGAACTTGCTGTCAACATTCCACCTCCACCTACGGATAGAATATGGTACAATCCACACTCACAGACACATTCTGTGGTAATCCTAATAATTTGAAATATGTTAAATAACTAGGAAATATAGTTACATCAAACTCGATTATGCCCTGGATTACTACCGATTAATGTTATAACCCTCTAATTTTATTTGTCCTGCCAATGCATGCTTGATAAAATGGTTAATGATAGATCTGGGAGTTTTTCTTTCAGGTACAGTTTCTGTGTGCCTCCAAAGCTTGACCTGCGAGTTCAGCCCAAACTAGGGGATCGGGAAGTGACCTTCTGTCATGTCACTGAATGGATTGAGAAAAAACTTCAGGATGAGTTTCAGGTTAAACTGTATTCTGCTCTTTCTTTATCTTACCTCACTTTTTTGCACCATCATAAATATAACATGATTAATTAATGTAGGTATGTCCACAGAAAGATTTTTTTAAACAAGTTCTTACTCTTTTACGGACTTTACAATAAAGTTTTATTGTAACTGCATTACAGAAAGTGTTTGTGTTGCCAAACATGGATGACATATACCTCCCCTTAATGAACTCGGCCTTGGAGAGCCAACCAGCACCTCAGCATTCTCCAACACAGCCATCACACTGTTCTGCTCTGGGCTGAAGGTGGGACCTGCTTCATGAACCATTCGTTCCCTTTAGAGTAGTGCCACTCTGTGGCCATTTAAGAAAACACACCATCACCACTGTGCATTTGGTAGGTTTATTCAGTTATAAAAAATAAAATATAAAAAAAAACAGTAGTGCAGTTTAAATGTTTACATTTCTGTTTAAATTATTATAAACTCTCTGCAAGCAGAACATTCGTTCATTGTTTTAATGTGCTTCCTATATTCACCTCCTACATACTGTGAAGTTTTTGTTTTTAATAGAGGAGATCTCTCCATACCAAAACTGAGTGTACTATGAAATAAATTGATTATAAAAGTACTCAGCTTGATTGCATGCAGTGATATTATTAATTATTTACAATATTATTATGGACTTTATGGTTTGGTATGCTATATACTGTAGCAGACTTCAAACATGGAGTAAATTTGCATCAACACCAAAGTTTTCTTCACATTTGGTCATGTAAAACCTAACATGCTCAACTCAGTGTAGCTAGTTTCTGTGGTTTCAACATACTTCAACACAGTAGTGTAGTCGTATTGCTTAGTATATGCAACCCAGCTGTTAGAGTTCACTCATTTAATAATAAAACCACACAGCCGACAGTGACAAACAATTAATGTATATGTAAGTATTAGGTTTAAGATTCTATCAGAAATTACACATTAACACACATCTTATAAGACCATATAAGGGGCATATTTTTTAGGAGCTGCTGCTGCTGGAGCTGGTGCGTGTGCTGGAGCTGTGGTCGACTCTGGAGCTTCTCCCTGTGCTGGTTCCCTCACCAGGGCTCTCCTCCTCTTCATCCAAGTTCTCACTGAGCTCCAGGCTTTCGCAGATCAGGTTGATCTGCCGAGTCATGTGGGCCATGCAGTTTTGCATGCGTTGCATCTTCCTGCGCAGTGCTGAGGCAATGGTTCGCTGCGTCTGTCGCTGGGCCTCATAGCGCTCCTGCAGCTCTCGGTAGCAGTTATGTTGGGCCTGAGTAGTGTGGCTCAGCAGTGTGCCACAACCCATCGGGCACAGCTGCCTCCAGTGGCTGCAGACCTGAGCATGTGCCTGGGCTTCCTTCCTCAGTACCCTAGCCCCACAGCCCTCTTGTGGGCACAACAGCCACTCGAATGGGCAGGTGGAGCTGTGGAGGTACTCCTCTGAGAGAGGGAAGGTGGCTGTGCAACCCTGCTGCTCATTTCGGCACTGAGAATAATAATGTGATATGATCAAGAATTTTTGGCTGAGATTCTGGGTTGATATGTAGAAATTATTAAAAGTATTTAGTTATCATTATGCTAGTCTTTCTCTAGCATTCTTACCAAGGTTCTTCTTACCTTGATTGGTAAACGGCCAATGGATTTACTGAGCTTGAACATAACAAACATAAGGCGCTGACTGACAGGCTTCCTGCAGCACGGACATGTTTCCTGTCTGGATCAGTTTAGTACACATTGTTTAGCATATTCACATTGAAAACACTGCTTTTTGCATGGTTCATCTCTAATATAAGTGTCATTTGTAGTTTTCATACCTCCTCATCCACTGCAAAATACACTTCTTGCAAAAGACATGGTTACACGCCACACGCACGGGGCAGCGTAGAACCCCTTTGCATATGATACAGATAAGGTCAAGGTCTGGGGGGTCCACAAAAAGGTCCACTTCATAGCCACCACTCTGACATGAAAAATAATAACCAAACAAACACTATTAGTTTACGGAGTGTGACTAAAATTATGGAAAGGGTTTAATCTCACAGTGTTATTCATGTTAGAAAAACTAAATCCTAAACTAAATCTTATTGTAATATTAATTCAATTCAGTTAAATTTTATTTGTATAGTGCTTTTAACAATGGACATTGTCACAAAGCAGCTTTACAGAAATATATAAATTCTGGATATAAATTTTAAATGAATAAATTTATCCCTAACGAGCAAGCCAGAGGCGATATTAGTAACCCTGATTCTACTTCTAACAAAGCCCTGAATGATTGAAAAACAAAATAATTGCAACTAAGTCTATTTTTGTTTGTTTTTTAGAGATAAATCACAGTCAGTGAAGTCAGTGAACAAGGCCATCAGAACTCACCATATTTCACTGTGTTAGAAAGTCACAGCTCTTAGTGAAATCCTATAGAGCTCTGCGCTCCATGAAGTCCAAGCGGATGCTGCCATCCAACAATACACAGCTTACCCATGCCCAACTGAGACCATTTGACACCTGATGATTCAGAAATCTATTACTGTTTCCATTTTTCTTTTCTTTTACATTCTAGCACAGGGTGTTGTAAATGTTGTCAGGTGCTAACCACACTTGTCTAGAAGGTGTTAGACACCCAACCAACAGAGGCCTATTTTAGTACCATCCAGGTTTTACTTAGTGGACAAAGGCAGTGCTGTGGAAACCACTGAGCTTTCAATGGCTTGTGTGCTCTGCAGACTACAAACTCTATTCTCTTGACACTGTTGTCTCTGAATGGCCAGTGGAACACAGTGGTGTTTTCTGCAGGTTGACTCATGTGGATATGTAATGGTAATACTCTTTCATCTTCTGGCTATTTAATAAAAAAATTGCCCAAACTTGTTCCATAGCATCAACATAATATCTGCATATTATTGCTTACCAAAGCAGAAATTTGTCCACTGCCCATTCAGTGTTTACTTTAATCGAAAATAATTATTTATTAGTGGAGCGAACCATTTCTTCTATTTTACTGAATCATATTTATATTGGATTTTATCAGTTATCAGGGTTTTTGTTTGCCTAATTTTAAGGTGAGTTAATGTTTAACTAAAAACAGCAGCTTTCACCTTTTTAAGAAAGGTGAAGGTGTTGTTTGAGGCAGAGAGAATCTTAGCCTGTAGATTTTTTTCAGACTGACCTTAGTTTAAATTTTTAACTGCAGATGGTGATGTAAATTTTTTTACCATTCCCATTTATTTGGTTCAAGTCATATACATCAAACTATAAACATTAAGAACCGGAAGAAAACACATGCTGTAATTTGAGCGATTGGACTTGTTGAATTTTAGAACGTAGTTTTAATGAATTATTGCCGATTCATCATTCCAAAAAATAAAAACTAAGAGTGCTATCAGTCTAAAAACCCTGTTGGGGAGGTAGTATAATATTTAAAAAAAAATTTTAAATAACAAATGATCATTTAAATATTTCATGAAGAGGTACGTCTTTAGTTATTGTTTGAAGACTGCCAGTGACTCAACTGTTCGGGCATCTAGGGAATTTCATTCCACCACCTAGATGCCAGAACAGAGAAGAGCCTTGATGCATGCCTTTCTTGTACTTGGGAAGGTTAAAAACAAGTCATGCAGCTGTATTCTGGATCAGTTTCAGAGGCTGAATGGCGTGCAGAAGCAGACATGCCAGGAGCGAGTTACAGTAGTCCAGTCTCGAAATGACAAGGGACTGAACAAGCATCTCTGTGGCCTCTGTGGATAGAAATGGACGATTCCTTCTGATGTTGTAAAAGAGAAATCGGCATGAGCATGTAAGTTTAGCAGTGTGAGAGAAGAAGGAAAGTTGATTGTCCATGGTTACCCCAAGGTTGTTTGCAGTGACAGATGGTGAGACCTGAGAGTTGTCCAGGGAGATCACAAAATCTTGACGTGGGGATGCATCTTCTGGAATGAACAGCAGTTCAGTTTTGCTCAGATATTTATTATGTTTCTTGTTTGATTAGTAATACTACATGGTACAATTAAGATGTGACATAGCTAAAGATAAAAATAGCACATGCCCTAGACCAGAAACATTCAAAATCCTTTTTATCAAAGAACAAGTTTAATTTTACATAGGTCACAAGTTAGGTCACATATTTAGTAGTATTTGGCAGCATTAAAGCTTGTTACTGAAGCAAACTACCTGTCTATATCCTACCTATATAAAATAATTCATATTCACAGAGCGGTACCATTTACTGTCTATGACTGGGAATCCATATTCATATGTGTATGGAGGAACAGAATGTAATTTTTTCTCTCATGTCAACAACCAACACCAGCCATTAAAGAACTGGCATAGTAGCTGACGACTCCCTCGTCCTTTGAATATTTTCAATTATTTATTTAAACAAACATATTTGTGTTGGTTCCTACAGAAGAATCATGCGGTCAGAGCTTAGGGCCATGAGACATGTTTTTACAAGTGAACTGACATGACATACCAAACTTTAAATAGATGTCATTCAGGGACTGACATACAGGGAACACAACAGGGAATATCAGAACAATTTCCTTGCGAAGATATTTGATTTTACAGAAAGATAATCTAGTATTTCAGGAAACCATAGCTTTTTCATACCATTTCTTGTAAAAGGTACATTGATGGTGCAGTCATGTATTCATGCAGAAAGATTTATTTACTGAGTCCTTCGTATGCTAACTTTGGTTATCCAGAAACACTGAGAAACCATTACAAGCTTTGAGATGTTAATGCTATTTAATTCAGGTGTATAACACTTTCAATAGTGGGAACTTTTCAGATATGGATTTAGATTCCTAATGGCCAAGCCAGAGTTGAAGCCAGTGTACTGTGATTTAACATGTGGAATACAGACAATATTGAAAGACATAGTACAGCATATGGGAAAACAATATTATAAAAAAAAGTATTTTTTATAAAAGTTACCAGCCTGCTTTCTCTCAGACAATGTGACAGGCCTATTATATGACATGTGACTGTGAAAAGGAAAGGCAAACATATTATTATTGAATCTATCTTTAGAATAGAACCAGTCTTGCCAGTGGAAGTAACTGAATGATGTACTAATATTCTCTGAATATGTTAGCATTTACACAGCCAACCATTTCACCTTTATATTCACCTTTAAACAGCATGGTGAATGCTGATGAATAGCATATAATCAGATAGAGAAAGGACTATATATGCACACCATAATTGGATGAGCACTCAGAGTCATTGTTTTAAAAACTGGTTCAGACATGAAAGTATTCAAGCATAGTGACTGTACCAGACAGAAATAATAGTATAATGCGTCATCACGAGAGCAGTCCAGGATTACAAAACATCTCTTTAAATAACTCTGGTTCTTCTTTTACAGGGCCTGAATCTCAGTTCTATCAAACAGGCGAGCTTGGCATTCCAGGGCTGCTTTGCGGGTGTAGGTGGTACAGCGGGTGAGGATCTCTTGGGTTTGTGGACGAGGGGGCACCTGTGGGTACAGTTTGGAAGGGCTGCTGGTTTCTGAATTTGTAGGGCTTTGAAGCTCCATACACAAAACACTGTCAGGACTGTCATCTTGCTCTGACTGTCTCGGGTTCTCTTCACCCTCAGAGCTATACAGGCTCAGGCCGAGAGAAACAGAGGAGCTGGAGCAGAAGTCAGTGTCATCACTGAAACTGCTCTTGCGGCTGTTGGATTCATTGTGTCGGACTGGATCACTGTGGCATGGAGGCTCGGAGATCACCTCCATAGAGTGGGACTTGTGGAAATGATGCTTGTGGATGGGGTGAGACAGCGCAGTTGATAGAGTGGACAGATTTAGGTTGGAGCTGTGCAACTTTTTCTGCATGCTAAACATAGGGTTGGAGTATGGCTGCAGGTATATAGAGGGCACATATCCTGCCTTTCCATTATATCTGTCAAAGCAAAGTAATATCATACAGTTCAGGTTGAGTCAGTAAGAATCAACCACATAATAATAAAGAACACTTAAATAAAACATCTATTCACTGAAAAAAAGTATTTTCAACACAACTGTAATATCTAGATTACAATCGCATACAAAAGGTTCTTTGGGGAACGCTTAATGGGCCTATGTAGAACCCTAAAAGTGCAGTGGTCCAACAGGGTTTCCCTACCAGAGGGTTCCAAGATGGAGCTAAGAGGTCATATCTATCCAAAGAAATCTTGAAGAAGCCTGCAGTGTAGTGTGTGTATTCCATAATAAAATATGGTTGCTGCACTGATTTTTATTAAGAACTGATTTTATTCTAATCTATATCAAGTGCATGAGAAAAAAGGTTAAATATAACCCTTACCCCACTAAACATCCAGCTTATTAATCATTTTCTCATCTTAAAACATATTATCCATTAAGTACTATGAATTATTCAATAACTACAGAGAACTACATGTTTTCTTTCTTTTAGGAAAGGTACTGTATGTCGATATGTGGGGAATACAAGTCTGGACCCGATGAGATGACCTGGGCATTTAAGGGGTTGATGGTTCAACAGCATTTCCCTATTCCAAACAACAGGAAACACAACGTCGTCTCACTAGCAGAGAGGGTTCCAGGAAGAACCCCTTTGGTAAACAAAGAACCCTGAGAATACTAGAGGAACCTTTTTCCCCAGAAACATAATTCCAGTGGTATAACATCTATAGATAGACTGAGTTACCTAGCAAGCCACCAGCCATCGTCAGACTTCTGAATAACCTCTACCACGGCTCCGATGTTCACCGATAGCTCATCCCTCATGGTAGAGGTGAAGTTCCTTATAGCACAATAGAGAGCCACTGGGGGGACAAAAATGAAGAATTTTTTAAAAGACTTTCCAAATCAATTTAGATATTTTCAAATGGCACCAAATAAATGCAAATCTACACTTTCATCATCATCATCATCATCATAGTATTATTAGCCCTGCAACTTACTTTGACCACCTGTACTGTCAAGCTCATCTTCTCTCTCTTCTTCATCCTCACACAACTTCAAGTAGGGAGCAGGGAACCAGGCTAAACACTTCTCTTCATTCTCTACCAGCCACCATCCTGATGATTTCAGATGGAAACATAAGCACAGGCACAACGACATAATCATCCCTCTCCCACATTGCATAGAAACAGTGCAAGGCATACCAGCTTGATCTTTAATGAGTACTTCCAGAATTTCATTCACAGTCACACTAAATGGTCTGTTCTTGGTGTCCTTGGTCTCATACGGAGCTAAACACCGGTACAGTTTGGCGACACATGGCTGGGACACATTCCCAATGCTGAGGCGCTTACTGCTCAAGTCGACTCTTGGCTGATCATTAGGGGCATCTTCTGGTTGAAAAATCATTATGCTGAAAAAGAAAATCCAGAATAGTATACAAAAAGCTCTTTTACATAGAGTATTCCTTTAGTCAACGTATTTATTAACTGCTTTATTTTATTATAAAATCAAAAAGAAGATATTTTGATATTATTGTAATATAATATTTTATCATGTCAAAAAAAGATCAATAAACAAGGAAACTTCAGGTCTGGCCACACAATCAAGCCTTAACTCAAGCCTTTAGGCTTATTAAATTCATTAAGTTTTAATGGTACCGTTATTAAGAACACCATACAATAAAAATTTGCAAATGTGCATGAATTGTACATTTAAATTATTACTCTAAATGCTCAAAGATACAACAGTGGTCCTCAATGTGCAATTATGTACTTTAAATTATGTTTACAGGTACACTACATTCACATGATCATGTAAAAGATACATGCTCAATGTCCAAAGTGACAAAGAAAGGCACAATTTTGTACCTTTTTCCTGAGAGTAAAAGCCTTCCCACCTTCCCAATATATCCCAGTATAACTCCTGTTTTTAAGTATCCTAACTTACACTTATCCAAGGCAGTTTTTAAAGTCAGAGTAGAAAGTAGGATACCTGTTATGTGCAAATTCAGGATGCAGCTCTTCTTCCCTGGGAATAAAGAAATGAATGAGGTCGGAGGACTGAGAGACGCTCGGCTCACAGCGCAGCAGCTCAGTGCAGTAGTGCTCCAGAGCCTTTACTCGATGCGCCCACCGAGCCGGAGTCTTCCTCTGGAGGCTCAGCTTCATCATTAAACCTGACAGGAGAGTGTTCGGCACTTAAAAACGCTCAGAAAGAGTTTGGATTTGTTCTATGGCAAAATGAATAATGTGCTCTGACGGGGCAGCTGACCGTACCTCCGAATCTGGGCAGCACTCTGTCCTGTTGGCGAAATGGGTTTTCCATTGGAAATTTCTTCTTTAGTTGCCTCTGTTTTGAAATTAACAAGAATAAATGGTTAAAAGAGAAAGAGAGAGAGACAGAGAGATATTATTTTTCATTCTAGCCACATACAAGTATATAGGTGCAGGCCTTGGTCTAATATATTACAGAAAATGCTGTGGTAAAAAATAATCACCAGACAACATGTTGTGTAAATCAGCTTACAATTTAGTTACAGTGCAAACAGACAGACACTAAACACACTGTACAAATACACCCTGTATGATAAGCACAACACAACACAACATTTGGAACAGCTACAGGAATAGCAGTGTGGAACATCCAGTAAACAGCAGCACAGTGACTGGAAAAGTGAGTGATGAGTGAAGTCAACACCAAAACTAGCAGCAAAGAGGATTAACATTCCCTGGGTTCTATGAGTGACGTGTTTATTCTGCTCTTCCTGTATGACAAGACCAAGCTACTGCGAATCTCTCACACACTTACCTTGGCATAAACATTAGACACTGTCCAAAGGACAAAACCATCGTCGAAAAAAATAAGACAATTTTCACTTTTCCATAGACCTGTATGGAGGCAGCTTAACATGACTTAATGTGTTAAAACCTAGAAACCCCCAATTTATCACACACTTTACTGATTAACTTTATTTTAAACTATTATCTCCTATCAAAAGCATGATCCCATAAAGTAAATATAAAGCACAGTTTCACATTAAGCTTCCCCCAATTCTAAACTTATTATAATAAACAGCTTATAGTGACTTCATGTCCAAAAACTATAGCAAAGCTGCATTTTATTGATTAAAACTACTGTCTACTATCAAATGAATTCAATTTATTTCACTTCAATATTATTCGTATAGAACGTGACACTGTATAGAACATTGACCTTCGTATAGAATATGGCCCAAAAGACAAGAATTCTGGTTGCAGATTTATATTTACATCCCAAATGAGCAAGCCAGAGGCAACAGTGAGGAAAAACTCCACATGAGGAAGAACCCAGACTCGCTGCACTCATCCTCATGAAAAGCACTCATCTGTAAAGTCATGACATCTGTAAAGTCACACAGTAGGCTAATAACTGTGTTGAAAGGATGTTCAGTGAGAATAAGACCCCAGACTCTCTACTCTCTCTCTCATATATATATATATATATATATATATATATATATATATATATATATATATATATATATATATATATATATAGGGGCTCTCCCTCTCCCGTTTTAGGAAGTCCAGGACTGACAGAATGAGATTATTTCAGCATCTTCTGGTTCTTACGTGAAGCTGCTTGAAGTCTCGGAGGGACCTGTAGACAATCACGTCGGTCTGATCGGACCACAGCACAGATGCCATGTACAACTGAAACACAAACAGGTTTTTATAAAGTCAGTCTAATGCTTTGTAATCAGTATGCTTATATGCTTAATATCTTAGTTATCGCAATACAGTCTTACTTTGCTGTTGCCTTTGCACATTATGCCGAGTATTCGCACGTGCAGAGGATAGCGGTGGTCTCCCATTGTGATTTGCGCAGAATGCTGGTCGTGAACAGGCTGTTAAAGCTTAAATCAGAGCTTCCCCCGTTACTGAGTCTTCCCACGAGTGAGGCGGTGTACATGCAGCTCCAAATCATCCTCACCGGCTCCTTTTTTTTTTTTTTTTTTATTTCACCAGACCAACGCGCCAGCCAATCACATCGCAGTGGGCGGTGCTAACGTTTCTGCGCATTTTATCATCCCTCCACACTCAGAGGCCACTTCATTAAATGGAGCTACAATGCATCTACATCAATTACACTTTATTAGGTACACTTACTACCCCAATTACTGACTGTAGCTAGGGTTGCCAAATCCAGACACCCCACTGCCCTAACACACATTTAAGGCCAAAATTCCATTAGACTCACCCCTAATATTTCTTCCAGCTCTATAGTGTTTGACCTTGCTACTATCAGCAGTGGTTTGTTCTTAACAACAAGCTTGCAGAAGTCAGCACATGGCAAGTCCAAATTAAATCAAATGCAGAATTCTATCTAGACAATACTCTGTGACATTGTTTCTTTCTTTTTCAGAGGGCAGTGAAAGCAGCACATTTCATCACCTGAAAGTCAAAGAGACTTCATCAAGGGATGTCTAAGAAAAGCTTGAAACATAATCTCAGACACCACACACCCCAACTATAACTTCTTTGACCCCCTAGCATCTGGGAAGTGGTTTCGAAGCATTCTGGCATGGGCCACCGGACATAAGAACAGTTTCTGTCTTCAGCACATTCAGTCTTAGTGCAACACACACTCAGATGAAAGATATTTGCCTAATATATTTTTTTTTGCTTTTTTTTTTTTTTTTTGCTTTGCCTACGTTTTTTTCTTTATTTTGAACTTGATAGGGGTAAAATTTGATTTAAAAACATATAATTCGAAATCATGGGTTATGGTTTTGCGATTTGCGACTTTATTTTCTTACACTAAATGTGAAAATGCTTGCACTTTACACATGCATTTATGCATGCTTGCACTTTGTGCATGACTAATGCAGAAAAAGTGTGCTGGGCTGTCTGCTATATTTGGACAGATGATTGAAACAATAGTGGCTGTGCCAAAAAAAAAGGTTTTATAAACTTTTTGTCTCTGGACAGTTAACTTTCATAATGATACACAAGTCTTTTGTATGCACAAGTCATGTGAAAGTAATACAGTGGAATGCTTAAAGTCCTAGTGGACCTAAATAAAAGGTGTAATCAAATTTTTTTCTAACATGACAAACTGCATTTTTTTGTCTTATTAACTAACAGACAGAATAAAGAGAGGCTGGCAAGAGAGTGACTGCTTACAGCTGCTATAATGTAAGTGATACTTATTGCACAACATGTGCCTGTACATGCATGACATTTTGTTTTATATAAGAAGAATAAAACACTTTGAGACATGTTGTTATAGGACAATACACACTACTGCACAACGGTCCTGTAATGCAAAGCAAAAATAATGCAGTTAAATGTTTTCTACATAAAAATATACTAAAAACAGCACTAAATGATACAAAGTCAATTCATCAGTAGTCGCAGGTACACTTTGTGCAGTATTATTATTTAAGCATCCTGGAGACTCTGCCACACTTTTTCTGGAGACTTTCACTATCACACTTGCATCTGTTGTTTACTTTCCTTGTTGACATACAAACATTTTTCTGTAACATTTCATTTAGGTTGGAAAAGTAATGTTTAGAAATATAAAATATGCTTTTACTGACCCAGTAATGCAATAAGTCTTAAAACAAACGTCTAAGACAAAAATAGCACAAAAACTAAGGGTGTCTAAAACTTTTGCACAGTACTACAAAAAGCACAAGCTGTTTTATTTCCTACTTTCTATATTGACCATATTTCTCTCATTGCTGATGGCACAGGAAAACTCACAGGTTTTTCCATTTAAGCCAAAGGTGTACAGAGATCACTCTACATACAGTATGTACAAACAAAAACCTTGTTATTAAACAGCTTCTTTTTTCCAACTGGGACAGAAGCTGTCAGAGTAGAAAAGAAGTCTGTAATACACGACAGAATATTGTCTAATTTGGCATGTATTTAAATCATGGTCTGGTATGGCACCTGCACAGTTGCTGACCATGAGACTCTACAGAGGGCAGTGAAAGAACCAGTATCTGGAGTATGGTTCTGAATCATGGCCACCAAACATAAGAACAGTTTTCCCTGGGAATCCGTGATGCTTCACTTTTGAAATAATTTGCATAAAATCTCTATTTCTGAGATTTGAACTTTTGACAACTTTTGCATTTGGGGTTTTATTTTTTTTAAATCTAAGAAACCGAAACCCGTACTTTTGAATGCTATGTTTTTCACTTTCAGGCGAATCGTTCACTAAGCTCAAAACAAAGAAAAAACATAGGCAAAATGTAAATGTAAAACAGCACAGAAAAATATCTTTTGTTTAATGTGATCATATATATAATGTTTATAATTCAAATATAAACAAAAAATCATATACTCATACTTCTGTCAGCTTCCAGCTCCACAGGAGTGTATATACAGTAAATAAAAAGTCAACACAACCCTGTTAAAATTGCAGGTTTTTGAGAAGGAAAAAACAGAAATTATGAAAAAAAAAAGAAAAACTTAAAAACCTAGTTGCACAAGTGTGCACACCCCTTAACTGTACCTTTCGCTTGTAATCCAGCACTCTCTTACAGTCTTTTTGGGTAAGAGTCTACCAACTTAGCACATCTTGATATGGCAATTTTATTCCACTCTTCCTTGCAATCTTTTGGAGTTATTCTTGGTTCCCTCTATCTTGACTAGAACACCAGTCCTAACTGAAGAGAAGCAGCATAATGCTGCCACCACCATGTTTCACTGAGGGGATGGTGTTCTTTGGGTGATAAGCTGTCTTGTTTTTGATTTAACTGGGTTTGGAAGTCTCTTTTTCTGTGAGAAAGGGCTTCTGTCTAGCCACCCTACCCCACAGCCCAGACATGTGAGGAATATGAGAGAGTTGTCACATGCAGGGAGTGATCAGTACTTTGTATCTGATCAGTGATCAGTGATTATTTTCTCCACTTGTTGATGATGGCCTTCACAGTGTTCCATGGTACATCTAATATTTTGAAAATTCTTTTGTACCCCTCTCCTGATTGATACCTTTTGACAGTACCTTTTGTGGACCAGCAGTAAGCAGTTGGATAGAACCAAGAAGATGTCAAGAAAATACTACAGAAATAGCTTTTATTTTTGGTATTAATCAGAATCGTTCATAGATGACAGGTGTATGATAATTATTTTTGAACCTAAGCTTGAATGTGATTGGTTAATTCTGAGTACAGTTACATGCTGCATCACAAAACCTGCAATTTTAACAGGGGTGTGTGGACCTTTAATATCCACTGTATGCAGGCATTTCTGCAAGCACTGATCCTAAATTAGTCATTAACTTTCGTAAATATGATTACAGACCCAACCACTGGCAGCATGTAAAGTCACTAAACTGTAGGTTTAGGCCAAACTGGAGGCTCAGTTAATCAAAATCATCCTCCGAAGTGTTGCTTTATCATGTTACAATAAAAAAACATGAACAAATAAAGAGAAAAATGTGAAAAAGCTAGCACTTTACAGAAATATATAAAGCACAGTGCACAGCTTGCACAGCTTGAGTAATAGCCACTTGAATAATCTATAAATGGCAGCTATGAGTGTTCTCTCTTCAAAATCTCATTTGTAAGCTTCATTTATATTGTTAGAGCCACACCAGTTGTATGGCATGACTAATGTGGAAAAAGCCCGTCTGGGTGTCTGCTTTTCTGGTTGGCTGCAGATATAGCTTAACAAGGGCTGAGTCTGTGAGGGCTGTGCCAAAAAGGTTAACACGCAAAGCTAAAATGCTCCAGGTCAGTTCCAGAGTCTTTTGAAGGCACAAAGTATATGAATGTAATACAGCTTAATCTGAAGTTAATAGTCAAAGGGAATACCACAGTGGCGTGGCGTGGCTTGTGCACAAGTTTGGACACCATTTTAATCAGTAATTAGTGATATGCCCTTTTGCAGATATCACAGTTTGAAAATGCCTTTTACAGCCAGATAAGAGTCTTTCTATTCTCGTTTAGAGAATTTTAACCCACTCTTTCATGCAGAAAAGGTGTCCCAAAAGTGTCGGTGTCCCAAAAGTGTCGGTTGTGCCTTCATCAGTGGATGTTTGTGGACGCCGACTTCTTGGTTGGTCTGCGACACTTCCGGTCTTTTTGAATTTGTTAATAAATTTGGCAACAGTGTTGTGTGTGAGGTGCTTGCCATGTTTCCTGTTAAAGTCCATTGCATCCTTGTGACAGCTTCCTGATCCAGCCATGAGAATGATTTCAATATGTTCAATATGTTCAATATGTATATATAGACACACACACACACACACACACACAAATGTATATGTTTAAGATTTATCGACATATTTTTAATGAATTAAGGAAACTCTGAGGGCCATTCCAAAAGCTTCGGCTTGCATTTATTGAAGTAGTTCATGATGGATTTTGAGGTATGTTTTGAATGATTGACCTGCTGTAGAAGCCAATTTCTTTTCAGAAATTCAGTTTCTTGATTGACTGTGTCACATTTGCTAATATTTACTGGAATCCATTTTTTCATCTACTTACATACTATTTCCTGTACCACTGGCTGCCACACAAACCCAATGTATAATAAATCCACCTCATGCTTAACAGTTGGCAAGGTGTTCTTTTCATCAAATGGTACTCCCTTTTTTTCTCCAAACATACAGTCAGGTCCTGAAGTATTTGGACAATGACAGAGTTTTTGTGATTTTGTCTTTATACACCACCACAATGGATTTGAAATAAAACAATCAAGATGTGATCGAAGTGTAGACTTGCAGCTTCATTTTAAGAGGCTCCACAAAAATATGGCATTTACCATTTAGGAATTACAGCCATTTTTAGCAAATACTTCCATTTTCAGGGGCTCAAAGGTATTTGGACATTTTGGCTATACTCTCTGCTCACATTTAGCCAAATGCTACAAAACTGATAGGACCCCGCTTCACAGTGCAGGTGGATAATGACCCTAAACATACTGCGAAAGCAACTCAAGACTTTTTGAAGGCAAAGAAATGGAATATTCTTCAATGGCCAAGTCAGTCGCCTGATCTCAACCCAATAGAGCTGCTTTTCACTTACTGAAGACAAGACTGAAGGCAGAAAGACCC
>CM040986.1:10127704-10146767 GCA_022985145.1 Pangasius djambal | reverse complement strand
CAGTATAGTCTACACTATGCTCCAGTATAGTCTACACTATGCTCCAGTATAGTCTACACTATGCTTCAGTATAGTCTACACTATGCTCCAGTATAGTCTCCAGTATGCTCCAGTATAGTCTCCAGTATGCTCCAGTATAGTCTACAGAATACATTAATATAATCTACACTGTCTACACTATGCTCCAGTATAGTCTATACTATGCTCAAGTATAGTCTCCAGTATTCTCCAGTATTCTCCAGTATAGTCTACACTATGCTCCAGTATAGTCTACACTATGCTTCAGTATAGTCTCCAATATGCTCCAGTATAGTCTCAAGTATGCTCCAGTATAGTCTCCAATATGCTCCAGTATAGTCTCAAGTATGCTCCAGTATAGTCTCCAGTATGCTCCAGTATAGTCTAGACTATGCTCAAGTATAGTCTCCAGTATGCTCCAGTGTAGTCTACACTGTGTTCCAGTATAGTCTCCAGTATGCTCCAGTATAGTCTACAGTATGCTCCAGTATAGTCTAGACTGTGCTCCAGTATAGTCTACAGAATACATTAATATAATCTACAGTATGCTTCTCAGCTACTCTGACCTACAGTACTGAAGATGCAGAAGGTAGGGTCAAATACAAGTAACCAGTTCCTAAACAATGCTGTATGCATGCTATATTCAGTGCATTCTGTTATGTTGATTTATTACTGAACTATATCCAGTGGGTGGCAGTAGATGCACACTGTATGTATGTTCATGCATTACAGTACACGCATTAATCAATGTGTACATCCTACACATCAGTCTTTACATTAAACAACAAAACCTATAAACTGTAAATTGTTTCTTGTTAGACCACACTGATTTCTTTAATTACTTGTCAGTTTAGGGTAAGTTTGAAACTAAGAACTAGCTTTTGATTGTGTCTTAATTTACAAAATATTTGTTTATACAGTACTGTGCAGAAGTCTTAGGCACCCTATTTTTTTTTAGTACAAACTTTGCTACAGATTTTTATTTTATGACTTGTACATTATTGATTCAGTACAAAAACATTTTAGATTTCCAAACATTAGTTTTCCAGCACAAAATTAAATGTTACAGAAAAATTCTACATGAGACTACTATTTTTTTTTTAATTGACTTTATTATTGACTTTGTTTCATTTAAAACTGTTTACTGCTTTTTATAATATTGTTTTTTTAATGTAGAAACATTTAGTTTCATTATTTTTGAAGGCGTCTTTGCTCTATAGCATTTCATTGCATGTGCCTAAGACTTCTGCAGAATACTGTATACTGAGATTGCAGTTGAAATTGAGCCTTATTCATTTGAATACACTGACTAATTCCAGTCATAGCTTCAGCTCAAATGAACTTAACTGTAGTTCCCAATAAGTTCAATCCAAATGCAGCTCTAATGTACTCACCGAAAATAAAAATAATAATAATAAAAAAATTGATTCAAGTAAATACTGTATATACTAAGAATTTATTTTTTTACAAAACCCTTAAATTAAATCTCTCATATTTTCAGTGTGAGATTATGGAAATGAACCACAAAGACATTTTAAATTACCTTTTCTTTGCCCAACTTTACCAAGGGAGACTAATTCATTATCCATGTTGGAGATGAACAGAAAAGTTGTCTATAGTATACCGTACTTTACTGTTGGGCTAATTGTTTGAATCCAGATAAATAATGCAAACATTTCCCCCCTTTTACACCCTAAGGATTTGTCTTAGACATTATGCCAGCAATCACGTTTCATTCATTTGTCCTGTTCACCTCATCTTCACTCTGATCTGCATTGTTAGATAAGGCTTATATAACGTATTAATTATAATGTATTAATATTTTGTAGTATGTTTGAAGTTGACTTAGATTGTATGTAAATTTTATTATAATGTAGTTATTTCGATATAGTGAGACATTTATGATGAATACGTTTTATACGACTTATTTTGACAGAATTTATGTAAATTAAAATAAAAAAAAATATTATAAGGATAATGGAAATTAGTATTAATATTTAAACAGAATATTTATTTATTTATTTATTTGAGTAAAGTCAAAACAATGCCAACTGCTCCCTTAAAATATTTATATGAACAGAGGAAAAGCGACTTTTATTTTAAAAAGGAAGTTTCTTGCTTCACACATGAGGGGAAGGTCAATGTGGAGGTTTTAAACTGGTGTTGTGAGCTTTAGGAGCTAACTGTGTGCTAAAATATTTGTATGCGTGTTAGAGCTTTAAAGCGTTTATGGCTAATACTCAGTGTTAGCGTTTAATTCACTGCAGGAGTCGTTCAGGTTGGTCAAGCAGCGATGTTACAGAGTCTGTGTAAGTTTCACCGGAGGGTCGCTGGAGCTTTTCTGCCTTTTGCTGCTCGTCCATTAGCGTTAGAAGCGCTCAGTTCATCAGCGCACGTGCAGAGAGCAAACTACGGAAGTGCTACAGTAGGTGAGGTCTTCAGATGCTTAGACTCACTGTGGAGTTAGCTGAAGTGTGTCTGCTTTCTGTGTATTTATTCTGGTCTTGAAACATTGTTCCACAGAGCGCAGGAAGTTCTACCAGGATGTCAGTATCTCTCAAGGTGAAGGTGAGCATCCATGACTTTTGCTTTAGGACACCACAGATGAATAGCGTCATTTTTTTTAAACAGTAGATATGACAGTCAATTAAAAAAAAACAAACTTGAAAGGTTGGTTGCTGATATTCTTACAGGTATTTTTATATTGGAAGTTTTTATTTTTTATTTTATTTGAAAATGTATATTTGTTTATGCAAATGATGCATTATCTAATTAAATATTAAAAACAAAAAAAATAGTCTTTTGATATTCTTTCACTGAAGACTTAATTTTAAGTACACACTCACTGAGCACTTTATTAGGAACACTATACTAATGCTGGGTAGGGCCTCCCTTTGCTCTCAAAACAGCCTCAATTCTTCATGGCATGGATTCCACAAGATGTTAGAAACATTCCTTTGAGATTCTGGTCCATGTTGACATGATTGCATCTCACAATTCCTGCAGATTTTTCAGGTGCACTTTTATGCTGCGAATCTCTTGTTCTACCACGTCCCAAAGGTGTTCTACTGGATTCAGATCCGGTGACTGGGAAGGCCACTGAAGAACACTGAACTCATTGTCATGTTCATGAAACCAGTTTGAGATGACTCTTGCTTTGTGACATGGTGCATTATCATGCTGGAAGCAGCCATTAGAAGATGGTAAATTGTGGCCATGAAGGGAAGCACATGGTCAGTAACAATACTCAAATAGACTGTGGCCTTCAAGCAATTATTGATTGGTATTAACAGGACCAAAGTGTGCCAAGAAAACATTCCCCACACCATTACACCACCTCCACCAGCCTGGACTGCTGACACAAGGCAGGTTGGGTCCATGGATTCATGCTGTTGGCCCTAAATTCTGACCCTACCATCTGTGCGCTTCAGCAGAAATCGAGATTCATCAGACCAGGCTGCCTTTCCAGCCTTCAACTGTCCAGGTTTGGTGAGCCTGTGCCCACTGCAGGCTCAGCTGGAACCTGATAAGGTCTTCTGCTGTTGTAGCTCATCTGCTTCAAGATTAGACATGTTATGCATTCTGAGATACATTTCTGCTCACCTCAATTGTACCGAATGGTTATCTGAGTTACAGTAGCCTTTCTGTCAGCCTGAACCAGTCTAGCCATTCTCTGTTGATCTCTCTCATCAACAAGGCTTTTCCATCCACAGGACTGCTGCTCTTTGGATGTTTTTCTTTATTGCACCATTCTGAGTACACTCTAAAGACTATGTGAAGGAGATCAGCAGTTATAGAAATACTCAAACCAGCCTGTCTGGCACCAACAATTATGTCATGATCAAGATCACTGAGATCATCTTTTTTCCCCATTCTAATGGTTGATGTGAACATTAACCGAAGCTGTTGGCCCATATCTGCATGATTTTATGCATTGCACTGCTGCCACATGATTGACTGATTAGATAATTGCATGAATGACTAGATGTACAGGTGTTCCTAATAATGTGCTTAATGAGTATATGTCAGGACGTGATTGTGCCAGTTAGGTAGAGCGTGCAACGAAGTTGTTCATTTTCAGATAATGCTGCTATCGCAAGTTGAGAAAACCATGAAATTACAATTTTTCTGTTGAGTTTTGGGATTTGACATTTTTATCACAGTTTAAGTGAAGACATGTTATAAATGCAATCTGGAGTGCCTTTTCCTTACATGCTATACACTTATGTGAAGATGTCTTCACACTGTATTACCATGTAGCAATGCATTTAAGAGTTGAGTATCTAGTACAAGCGTGCCGTTGTGACTGAATACTGGTTGTTGTCTGCTGCAGGTGGTCTGTTTGAGATAAACCTGGACAGGAGAAAGCTAAAAACTCCAGGAGGAAAACTTTTCACTGTGCCCAATGAAGCCCTGGCCATCGCCGTTGCTACCGAATGGGATGCTCAGAAGGACACACTCAAGTTTTACACCATGCATCTAGTGAGACGCTTGAAATTTAATGAAACATGGATTTGTGAAATTATACAGGAATTATTTTTTTTATCTAATGATGTATTTTTGTTTTTATAGACCACTCTATGTAATACAGCTCTTGATAACCCAACACAGCGCAACAAGGACCAAATGATCTCTGCTGCCCTGAAATTTCTGGAGACTGACACAATTTGGTATGCTAATGACTGCCTTATGGCATTTTCATTTTAAATCATTGAAAGGACTTGGCTCTCTTAATCCAGAAATAAAGCGCATTCATATAAAAAGTATAATTATTTCATACATGAAATGATATTTTTGGGTTTAACAGGGAGCAGTGTTTGTAGGAGGGTTGCACTGACTGACAGCTGAGCTATTGCCATGTCAGGGTTCATCAGAAAAATATGATTGTATGTTACCTGAACCACATACACCTTTAGTTACAGAGTAGAAGACCCTCCAGGACTTGTCGAATTACAGAAGAATGAATGGGACCCTGTTATGGACTGGATTGAAAAAAGGTAACCTTCTCTGAATCATTATTAAAAAGACAGTCTTTTTATGACATAAACGTTTACCAGCATCTACAGACAAAATTGCTAATGTGCTTTTTTCTTTTTTTTGTAGGTACAATGTTGTCATCGGGTCATCCTCTAGTATAATGGGCCCGCAAATCCCAGAGGAGACCAAGGAGACATTTCGCCAGCACCTTAACTCTTATAATTTGTGGTCTCTGACAGGTATAGATAAATACATGTTTCTAAAAATTGCATTTGGTATAATTCATTTAAAGCCTCTTCTTTTTTTTTTACACAAGTAGTAGTTGTGTGTCATAATTTCGTTTTTTAAAAGAACATTGACTGTGTTTACACGTGGTAGTTGTTTATATCTGGATTAAACCCTAATGAGGCACCTAACTGTGTTATTCTTGCGTTTCTAGTTGTTTGTGCAAAAGTTGGCTGCTGAGTCATGACCTTTGGACTTTATGGCGTAATGTAGTGGCAGAAGTTTTGGTTGTCAAATTTGTCTTGGCGTCAAAATTCAGACATGCTGAGTGTTTGGATTTTAAACTGTTTTAAATGTTCTTTAGGTGCCCTTACACCTAATGGTTTATGTTAATATTCAATATACGTGAAACAATCAGGTGTTGTAGGTCAGAGTTGTTTGTGTAATTTTAAGTAATCAACAGCAATGTCAATCACAGGGTTGTTCCATGTGATTCTACTTTATCATTTCTTGTATTTACTCATTGTAAACTCAAACTAGAGCACCTGGAAATTGTTTCTATTGTCTAGTGTAAGGTTCACATGAATGATTGTTTGTTTTGCTCTTTAAATTAGCAGACCCTGTTTAAATAAATTGCATCTTTCTACAGGGCTCGAGTATGTGATCTCACAACTGAAGTCATTGATACTGTCTTTTGGGCTGATTGACAGACATTTAACTGTGGATCATGCAGTTCTGCTGTCTCGTCTAGAGGAGGAATACCAGGTATAATGATCCATATATCATTTAGCAGGCTACCTTTTAATCCACACTGAAAATAATCATGGTGCCCAAAGCTAATGTTATGTGACCTGATTGAAGTAATAATAACAAGACATAATCAGTCTGTAACGATTCTCTAAAACATGGTGCAAAAATGAATATTTGAATGTTTATGTCCAGTGACCCCTCACTCTCTGTGTGGTACTATCTCTGTCTCACCTCACCAGTCTGTAATTTTCGGTGAAAAATTATAGGATTCTGCTTTCGTTTTGACTAAGCATATTTTCTGAGTTGTTTCTCATTTCACTATGATAGCAGTGTTTTTTATTGTCCAGCATCTGTGTACTGCTTGAACATCTGTATGTGTTCACACTTAGATCCAGCGTTGGGGAAACGTCGAGTGGGCCCATGACTATGATATGTACGAGCTGCGGTCTCGTACTGCAGCAGGTGCCCTGTTTGTGCATCTGTCATCTGAAAGTTCCACCGTAAAGAAAAAACTGCTTCAGGACTGATCTGACCTGTGCACACGAGACAAAAGCCATCTTCTCTGCTTATAGTATTATCACTGCCATATAATTATGGTCATGGAAACAAACTTTTGTGTAATAATACGTCTGAAATTGTGACATCGCCACACTTTAGACTTTAAAAAGTCTAAAGCCTTTAACCGATTTCTCTGTAGTGTGTATGTGAATACGTCTGTAAGAGTGTTAATGACATCTGTTAGAATGTTTTACATTATTTTCTGTGAGAATTTAGGGTAGCGTTGCCACCTCATAGCTTCAGGATCCCTGGTTTGATTCTGAACTTGGGTTACTGTCTGTGCAGAGCTTTACATATTCTTCCCCTGTTTGTGTGGGTTTCCTCCGAGTTCTCAGGTTTTCTCCCACCTCCCAAGAACATACTAATAGGTGGCTCGGCTACTCTAAATTGCCCGTAGGTGTATGTATGTGTGTACATAGAGCCCTGTGATAGACTGGCTTCCCATCTAGGGTTCATTCCTGACTCTTGCCCAGGATAGTCTCAAGATCCAGCTTGACCCTGACCTGGATAAAGTGCTTACTAAAGATGAATGAGTGAATGAATGAATGAATTGTGTTATTATATGTTAACAGTTACAAGTACTGAATGTTCTAATGATATTACTGTGAAACATTAAATATACAGTGTTTGTGACTGAATGAACTACTAATTGACTTTCTTTTTAGCTGTTATCTTGTAAGTTAAGGTAAAATATTAGCTAAGTCTGTAGTGTACTTTATGGGCATGTGGTACGTTATTGCTATCAGTTCCTATAAATGTCCAAAAGATAAGCTCTCAAACAAGTAGCAAGTCATATGTGTCAGTTAGTAGGAATAATTATGCCCGATATGTAGAGTTCTAAGTTTAAAAATATTATATACATACATAGCAGACTTCAGTTTTTTATTACAAAATATATTATAAAAGATGCATTATTTATCCACCTGCTAATGTGTCCCTTTAACACATGAAACGGTTGTTTGTGATAGACAGGACTTTCGACCAATAAATGTAAAGTCCTGCGTTGCATCTTCCAATAGGACCGTGCGAGGGGCGGGGCTTCAGTGTTTACTGCCTTATTCACCGTTAGTCGATGGGATTGTTGTTGACAAGATGGAGTTCTTGCTAGGAAATCCGTACGGTACTCCGGTGGGACAGTGCATTGGTATGGGATTGAAATATAGCACATATAGATCATTCATTTATATCTCTTACAGTGAGGTTTGACTGCTTTGTACTCTGTCAGTTTGGCTGGTTACATGGCTGACTCCGAGTCCTAGCCAGTACTAGGGAGTCTTAATAATTCACTCCCAATTTAACATCATAATTGCTGTGTCACGAACAATAAAAGTTAGTCATTTAATTCTTTCTTTCGTGCACATTTAACTTTTTTATGCTAAAAGAAGCTTAAATTGAGCTGTAACGTTAGTACAGTAAGCTGTTTTTAAGCTAGCTCGCTAAATAAGCTGCATATATGGATGAATTTCACTATTTGGGTTCCCTGTCTATGAACTAGCCTCATAACCATGTCTAGATAGTGTCCGGATATTCAGAGCTACTATAATCAGAAGAAATGCCCGCAGCTAAAATTCAGATAGAGGGTCAAACTGTGTTTATGAGTGTTTAAAAGGTAGCCTCGCTACTGAAGGGCATCACTATACTGCCCTTTCCCGAGCTAGCTAATGGCCATCTGTCATCCAGTGTAGGCAGCTAATGTAGCCTGCTCGTTTAGCTAGCTACTTTTACTCACTATACGGTAGTGTGATCTTTACACTAGTGTTATTTTGCCTGATTACAACGTCATAGCCAGATATAACGCAGTATTTTATGATAATGGTGCCCGAGATTATGTTAAATATGCCAAATACTTTTTTTTTTTAAACTCAGTATTCTGTTTTCTTCTATAGAAAAAGCCACTGATGGCTCCTTACAGAGTGAAGACTGGACTTTAAATATGGAGATATGTGACATCATCAATGAAACAGAAGATGGGTGAGGGGAAGAAACCAAAGGCCATTCTTTCTTTTTTTTTTTTTTTTATCTTAAATTTTTTAAACAGTCCACGGTTGTGAAAGTGAGCCGCAGGGACCCCAGGGTTAGGCAATGTGTCTGCAATTTTTAAAAATTTTTTTAAACAATGTCGTTACATTTCATTAGATCATGATCACCTACTATCAAAAGTTGTTATGATGTCACTTTGAATCCGAGTGCAGTTCTAATGCAAATAAATGTGTGGTTTATATGATACCACATGCTTCTAATCTACATTTTAACACAACATAGATTGTTTGGGTTTGGTGTGTGGAAATCTTATAACTAAATATGATGGTACACATTTGCCTAATGTGCCCAACATTTGAATAATTAGATTATGCCCCTAAATCTGCAATCTTAGGAGGATTCCTGGCTGAAATATGTCTCAGAACCCCTGGTATAAGTGGCTGACAAATTAACAGACAAAAAAAAAAAAAAAAAAGCAGTAGTATTGTTATTATGTCCAGAGCATTTTGCTGGCATAGATTGGGTCTACTTATCCCCTTAGAGGGAAGAGTCACTGCAAATCAATACAAGGTTACGCTGACTAATCACCTTTACCCTGTGATGAAAAATTCCCTACAGCACGAGGGTCGCTGAATGGTTAATGAATGTGAAAATGATGTAAATAATATGCTATGGCCTATGCAGTCATTAGCTCTCAACCCAGTCGAACACCTATGGGAGATTTTTGAGCGATGTGTTAGACAGCAATCTCTACCACTTTTGTCAAAACACAAATCTTTCAAAAGATATTCCCTCAGTTGCTGTTTTGCAACTGAGGGAATATCTTTTGAAAGATTTGCGTTCCCTGCCAAAACACTTTATGTACACTACATCCCATAATTTGTCACCCGTCTAAATGACCAGTGAGATTTAAACTCTCTGAGCTTGTGTAAAAGCAGTAATATAGCTATTTATGTTAAGACTCTGGACTTGGAATATATTTGCCAAGTGTGTATGTAGATATGCTTGTACAGTAATCCTAGCAAATGTGTATTTTGTGTGTCAGTGTATCACACATAACAGACAACAAACTTGTGCAATCAATATAGCTGTATGCCATAGATACAGTATTTATATTCAGATCAAATATACACTGAATGGGATAATACACTGTAGCATTCAGTGTTTATGAAGAATGGAAATCTAAATAAAAAAGGAACAACTTATTGCTATTTTTATACAGGAGCAGTATGATTCAGCATGCAGATATGTAACACAAAGGCGAAAATTCATAACAGAGCAAACCAGCGATTATATTTAATTATACTGTTTGCTTTGACCTTGTGACAGATACTCCATTTAAAATCACTACAGTACTGAATGAAGATGTCTAATTTTCTTTTTCTGGTGACAGGCCAAAGGATGCCATAAGGGCTGTCAAAAAGAGACTTAATGGGAATAAGAATTATAGAGAAGTGATGCTGACCTTGACTGTAAGCAGATATTTTTTTAATAAATAAGATTTATTTGTTTATTTTTTGTTATCTTATTGTCGTTCACCCTGATTATGACCCCTTTTCTCCTTCGTCACTAGGTTCTTGAGACATGTGTGAAGAACTGTGGTTATCGCTTCCATGCTCTCGTCACCACCCGGGACTTCATTGATGGAGTTCTGGTTAAGGTCATTTCTCCTAAAAACAATCCCCCAGCCATCGTACAGGACAAAGTACTTGCCCTTATACAGGTGCAGTAACTTGATACTAATGTGATGAAGATGAAAATATGATGCTTTGTAATTTGAAACACAATAAATGAAATAACGTGAGGTGGAAGGATCAGGAGAGCCTCTGGTACTGCTTAGTTACAAGAGGCCCTGTAGCCAAGGAGACCTGGCAGGTGCTTTGTCCCAGGAGTTGCTAATAATCATCATGTGCGATCTGGTTACCTCGAGCATCTCAGGTGTCTGAGGCCAGCCTGAACGTGTCTTTGATGGGCTGTTGCTCTGTATAGAACTGCAGTGAAAGCTATGAGAGCTATGTAAAGATTCTTACAGTACCTTAAGTTGTTGTGATTGAGTAATGTGAAAGAGATTATGATCTTTTCTAAAAGTTTCCCAGTGAGAATTTTCCAGAGCTTTTCACGGAGCAGAATAAGGTCTCACTTCACATTAATTTCCCTGGTAAAGCAGAGCTGTGCACTGGTTAGTAACAATATTGACAAAATATAATTCAGCACTTATTCCCTTAATATCTCGTGTGTTTCACTAAGCACCTTTAACGCTTGCCTACCCCGTCCCTGCCACTCGAGTGTTGTAGTAGTAGATTGTTCTAAAATGTTAAAATCTTGTTCTTTATGTAATCTCTATTATAATTATACTGATATGAGAGATTTTATCTGTAAACTCTTACCTCATTTCCATTGCTAGCTATAATAGCATCTAGATAACATCTGTGCTGCACCCATTTTATTGTATAATCACGCTACATTAATGTTCTTTCTGTGAGGTCTGGCTGATACACTGATCAAATTTTATTACACTTATGGGTCATTCTACATAAGTGGTGCCAATTCAGGGTTGATAAAGTTTGAAATATGTTCTTCTTTAACACTTAAACGTCTTGTACGTTTGTGTTGGTCTAACTAATATGTGTGTGTGTGTATATATATATATATTAAGCATACACTGAAACCTTTTGATGGGTTTTCACAATGTTCAGTAGTTTTAGACAACTCCCTGGATTGTGTCAATACCAGATGATACCTATTAAAAGACAGTTTTCATGTGTAAGGGAGGTTTAAGGCTACTGAAGTCAATATTTATTAACACTCTGTGCGCTGTGTGGCTCAGGCTTGGGCTGATGCTTTCAGGAGTAGTCCGGATTTGACAGGTGTGGTCCATGTCTATGAAGAAATGAAGAGAAAAGGCATAGAGTTCCCAAGGTCAGACCTGGAGACCTTATCACCTATCCACACACCACAGCGGGTGAGACTTCCTGGTGACATGCTTGGCAGGGATTCGGCATGTGCCACATGATCTACTAGCTGAATTTTTTGTGATGTTACAGGTTTAAAAAATGGCGTACTCTGTTTATAGTCACATTCTGGTGTGGTGGCATTGTGTCAGTTGCAGAGTACCTCAGAGGGGGATCCCAAACCCAATGCTCCAGCTCAGCCAAAACCTGTCCAAGCCTACTCTGCTCCTCCTGTCCACACCTCACCTCAGGTTCCCAGCCTGCAAATGTCTGGATCCATCAACCCCACCCCGGAACAGGTAGCCTGCCTCCCCTAAAACAGCACTGCCACATTAGTGCCGCTTGTGCTTACAATGCACTGACACGTTTTACTGGCTGTTTACCCTGAAGATTTCTAGGCTGCGCAGTGAGCTGGATATTGTGCGTGGGAACACCAAGGTGATGTCTGAGATGTTAACAGAAATGGTGCCCGGCCAAGAAGATCCATCTGACCATGAGCTTCTTCAAGTGAGTGACTCCTGACTCAGCTTTTTTGTCTTTGTGTAGCTTTATTGCGCTATATGAGCAGTTTGTGTTCTCGAACAAGGAGCAAGCCTAGTCTCTATATGATAGACAACATTAATCAGGGATATTCTTCAGTTTTTCCCTTCTCACGGCCATGCTGGGATTCAGAATCGGAGAAAGTGACTGTGTGAGTTCTGTGGTTACATTGTTATGGTGTATTAATCTCTACACCTTTCATATCTGTTGGTAAGGAGCTGAACAGAACCTGCAGAGCCATGCAGCAGAGGATAGTAGAGCTCATCTCCCGTGTGTCCAACGAGGAGGTCACAGAGGAGCTGCTCCATGTCAATGACGACCTCAACAACATCTTTTTGCGATATGAGAGGTATTTATTTTTGAATGTTAAAGCTGTATACTTTATATCTAAAGACTGTATCTCAATGAGTACTTTGTTATACTTAGATATGAGAGGTTCCGTTCTGGTCGAACTGTTCATGGTGTCAATAATGGGGTAAGTTGTGTTGTTTCGTCTAATTTATACTCTCATGTAGGTTAAATATTGAAACTGTTAAGGGAACTGTAAAGCTAAAGTCATGTGTGTTTGTTGCCCTGGCAGTAGATGTGTAATTGTTTTGCATCTGCAGGTCCTGAGCGAGGCCACAGACGACAACCTGATCGACCTTGGCCCAGGTTCCCCTGCAGTGGTGAGCCCCAGGATCAGTGGTACTCCTCCCTCCAGCCTGCCGGCTTCAGTAGCCCCTGCTCGCTCTGCTTCACCTGCCACACTCTCCTCTCGACTGGCAGGCCTGGGTGAGTCTCTGCCTGTGCTGATTATCTGTATCTCCTGCATTCTAGCCCCAATAATACTAGTGACACTTGGTGATAAATGACAGAGGTGTGTGTTTTCAGATGTAGGAGCTGACAGTGTCAGTGGCACTCTGAGTTCTCTAAGTCGCTCTCAGCCGCTGTCAGATGACTTTGACATGTTTGCCCAGACCAGGAGCGGCACCCTGGCTGACCAAAGGAAGAAGTAGGACTTACAATGATAACTTATTATATTTTTTTTTTATATTTTATTATATGTGTACATATTTTCCAGACAATATGACCCAAGCAGATTTATAATTTTTTAAATGTAAAAAATATTTTACAATTAGGTGAGTAAGCAACAACTAATGCAGCACATGCTTATTTACAACTGCTTTATCCAAATAGGTTTTTATTTCACTAGGTTTTTGGGTTGTACGTCTATTCGTCTGTCTGTGCATCTGGCCAAGATTCTGTATATCCTCAAGAACGAGTGGTTGAATGATTGTAGGATTTACGTGGAGTTATCACTGTAACCAGCAGATCAACTTACTTGATCCAAACAGGGTCAATATCAAACAAACAAACAAACAAAAAAGATTTGTTGGCAACGAAGGCATGGAGTTCTACTTGTTCCAAAAGGTTTCCTTGGTTTTGCAGTGATTCTCTCTTACTCTAATAATTCTATATGTCTTTATTAATTCATTCCAATCATTTTCAAGCTCCTAATCTAACAAATCTTATTCAGTAAATCAGTTTGAATATGAATGTGATGTACACTACCAGTCTGAAGTTTGGACACACTGAATTGAATATGCTGCATATTTTTCATTGTCTTAGGGTGTGTTTACGCCTGTTACTGCATTTGCTGAGTCCCAATCAAAGAGAAATTGATACTTTAGTTTAATTTGCTATTTGATATGGTTTGGTTTCACACTGCACATAATTAAGTGAATCAAAAAACAAGACACTTTGGCTGAGGGTCAAAGTTAAAAACTTTCATTCACTGGTAAGAAAAGCAGCAATAGAAGAAGGTCAATGTTTGGCAAGTGTGCACAAAAATCACCCAAGCATAGAGCTGGTGCTAAATAAATAATTAGATAATAATGTAAATAACTGTTTTATGACATTTTATGTATCATATCCAGCATTTTTTTTTTTTTTGTGCGCACCGCAGCGCTTCAGCTCTGTCCTTTGGCTCAGTTTAGCAGCTCACATCTACAGAAAAATGTAACAACCCACAATACACATCATGTTTGGTTCACTTTGTGCAGTTGGATCATCGAGTCACTTTGTCACTATAAATGAACCATTCTAGAGTTCGACAGGAACACCACAATCAGATGATCTTGGACTGGTTGTGTTGGTCCACAGCTGAGTGTGATTGCTGTTCCTGTTAATCCAAACTGCGCTATAATGCACCAGGGTTCAATTCAAATAACACTAGATATATGAAAGCACCTTTATATACATTTTGACAAAAGCATATGGCTGAAATTTGTTTCTAAGACCAATGTAAATTGTGAATTCAATACCCATGATCCACCACCCAAACAATATCTCCTCAGGCCTGTGGTGCCCCCTGTTCATTCATGAACAGGGTAGAAAAATGATGTCTTCAAGCACTTCATGTCCTTCACACCATTTGTAACACCGTATGGTAATTTTGATAGTGAGTTAAATTTAACAAGGTGTAAATCAGATAAACATTTAGTGTCTTTCACAGTTGTTTTTATTTTCTTTTCTTGTCCAAATTATAGTCCACCTTTTGAAGACACACAGGCTGCAAGTGGAGCAGCTCCTACACTTGAGCTTAGACAACAGAACTCTGGAGGGGTGAGTGTTTGTGGTGTGTGTGTGTGTGTGTGTAGGCTTGTTGTATTATCCCTTCTCTTTCCTGCTACTGGATGTGATGAAGCATTTGAAATGTGATTGCCATTACTAAGAGGACAATTGTGATTAGTGTTTATTTTGTTATGAAACACAATTTCTTTTGAGCATTTAATATGTTTGAATATTTGCCTTTCATTTTCTCCTAAATGTGAACACTAGGAACTGTAAAAGTCCAGACCTGTTGTCTGTATGCAGCACAGTTTCACTACACACCTTTTTCTCAAGTGTGTATTTTTGAGATAATTTCAGTGTTTAGGCAGAGGCATTACAGTTGCATTAATTTTAAGGAATTTTGTTAATTTGTTTTATATATTTTTTTATGTTTTCTGTTTTTTTTGTTTTGTTTTGTTTTGTTTTGTTGTGTTTTTTTGTTGTTTGTTTGGTTCTGTCCCATGTTTTGTCCATGACTTCGGCCCAAAGTTCGCTCTTGCCCAGTCCTCTGTCATGGATGACATTGAGGAATGGCTCTGTACTGATGTGGTGAGATGTTTTTTTTGTTTGTTTTTTAATTTCATCTTTTTGCTTCTTTTTGGATGCTGCATAACAAGGTTTCCTGAAAGAAATATGCTCTGCTAACAGTGTATTTCTTTTTGTGTGTTTTAACCAACCAGCTCTGCTGTCTAGCAACTTCTTTTAGGAGGCTTGTGGCTCATTAATGGCTTTCTTAAATGTTCACTTTTCATATGGACTTTTGTGGATGTTCTGGGTTCTTTTCTATTTCACTGAAAATGCAATGAACAATTTCCAGCATCTAGTTTACTATTAATTTATACATTTTTCTGTCACTTTTATCTTTGCCTTGACTTTGTCTTAACTGGCAGTGGTGTGAATTCTAAACAAGATCATTTAGATATTGTTCTTATAAAAATGCTTTATTGATGTTCTCAGTCTGCTTACAGCAGGTCTTGTCATCAGTGTTGCTTTAATTTTTACTTCTTTCAAATTTTTGTTTCTATTTCTTTAACAGAAAGGAGATGAAGGAGAAGAAGGGGTGACAAGTGAAGGTATACAAATCTTATTGTCATGAAGCGAGCAGACGCATGCAAGTGCAGCTTTCTGGTTTTATTAAAATCAATGCGACCAATCAGGTGATCGGCAAACAGGCGTAAACTAGGCGAGATTAAATCCGCTAAATCAGAACTAAATCAGTAAACGTGAAGCAGGCGATGGTGAAACACTAATCAAGACAGGCAGATAGCAACGACTTAGTCATCGCACACATTGTTGATATAATACGTAATAAGTAATCAGTGACTCTACCATTGCTTTGTCTCTTTCACCTTCAGAATTTGATAAGTTTTTGGAGGAGAGGGCTAAAGCTGCAGAAATGGTCCCCACACTTCCACTGGCGCCGAGTGCGGATCCGACCAGTGCAGCTGACTCGGCTGTACATGCTGGTAAAAAGCCTGATCGTCCTGAAGACTCCCTGTTTGTCTCGTAGAAGGATTTTGGGACTATTGGGTGTGTGTTCAGCCTCCTGTGTGTGGTAAGTAGGTGGTCCTGCAGACACAGTGGCCCCCTGTCTTTCCTCTGCTTCCCGCATTACTACACAATCAACACTACGGCGGCTGCCTCCTATGCAGTTTGTTTTCGCAGACTGGTTTTGTGAACGGATCCTAAAGACAGACATTTTCATGAGCATGAGCTTCAGACATTCATTTCTTTCAAAAAAAAAAACCAAAACAAAACATATCACAATTCAACTCTTTGAATGTAACAGGTCATTGATATTTTGTTAATGAAGCACATGCCAGGAACTAGAAAACCTAAAAACTTAACAAGAAGATAATTTTAGCAATTTCTTTAAATGTCAGAAATGGATTATTATTTTTATTTTTTTTTTTTTTTTTGTAATTTTCTTTGGGCCTAGATTATTTAAATACTTATTCCACACCTCAGTAGCACACAAACCTTATGGTTAGGGGAAATTAATCAATTTTACTCATTGCTTTCTACCTAGAAAAAGTTTCACTCTAATAACAGTAAATTCAGATTAATCTATTGTATTATCTATTATGTCTATTAAATGGAAATGAACACAGGAAGGATTAGTTAGGTTTTTATAGTATATGTGAATCGCAGTACATGAACTTGGGAGACTGGTTCCTTTGATTTCGGTTGCATGGGCTCTGTTTTTTTGGTCTACCTCGCAAAGCAGTGAGAAAGGGAAAAGGATGCAGAAGTGATGGTTCAGCAAAAGATCTCTTAAGTGTAGTGATTGATGAAGTGAGAGTTTGTTTTTTGCGCTGCCTCAGGATAATGCGTGTCATTAATTTAGATGTGAGAACCGTTTGAGAAATCACAAAGGGATAGAGCGTTAATATGTATATTTAGTATCATTTGCACTGAAGCAGTCTTTTAGGCTGTGCAGATGGAGCTTTTGTTCAAATGCAAATCTTAGCTGTCGTTCATTGAAATGCTGCCTGTTATATGAGACATATTCCAAGTAAATAGAGTTCAAAGCTGATGGTGACTGCAAGGCAGGTTAAATTGGATTTTTCCCTCACACAACTACTGTAGAAGTGATGTCAAGCTCAGTGTTGTTACTAGGAAATGAAATGGATCTGCCTTAATTAACAGAAGTCATAAGTAGCTAACATGTAACTATTTGGTAAAATTTTAAATTCTGTAAGTTGAATATTCTGTTTGATACATTTGAGTGTTTTCGTGTTGTGTGACTCACAGATGTGTGCTGTTTTTATGGACCAAACTGCATATATCTGATTATAGGTGTCCAGAAGAATAGCTTGTATCAGGGTTGTCTCCATGGGGAATTAAAAGATGCTTCCCAGACATCATGGCAAAACCAGACCTGCAAATCTGTACACGTTTTGAGCAGGAACACCACGTTTTAACATCAGAGAATGCTGCTGTGAGTTGTCACCCATAGCTACGCAAAAAGAGCGATCTTATTCTCCCCCCACGCCAAATAAAAATGGCGTGGCACTTTCTCGTCACGGTAAATGGAGAATGTTCATTAAAATTTAAAATGTTAAATAAATTCTATCAATGCGTGTTTGACTTAGTTATCATTAGACAAGTATGTATTTAACATCGGTTAACTATAGTTGTTAGGGATGTCACAGAAAGATTTTGAACAAAAATAATAAAAAAAAACAGCACTTCTTTGGCTAAAAGAGAGAAGGAAAAAAACCCAGGTCAAACCAAAAAAGACTAAATAGGCCAGTTGTCTGCATTTCTTTCAGTCACCGTTCTTATGTCACTCAACAGCTGACCTGTGAGGTGCACAAAATTGAAATATGTTATATGTAACTATCGCTAGCTAAAGCATTTTAATAATAACTAGCTTACAAACCAACAGAATAACAAACTTCCTGTAATCTGTCAAGCTACTTAGCAAGCAGGAAATCTAGCCCAGGTGGCTGTTTCTTGTTTGTATTTGTATAATCATTTATGAACACTAATTTCATTAAATGTTAAGCATAGGAATTACAAGTCATAAAATAAAAAAAGCAAAAGACACACAAAACAGCAAAAAGGGTGATGGAGAATTGCTCACATTAATAAAATACCTAACTATACAGTTACCATGTCTACTTGCTAACCCGTTTCGCTGGATTACGGCATGGTCTCTAGACACCTAGATAAAGATATAAAAAGATGAAAAACAATGCTAATATAGGTAACTAGTAAACTGTAGCACAGGCACTTTAAAATATTATATTTCAATGCTTTCACTAGTAAACATGGATATTTCACATTTTAGAGGTGTGAAGTTGGTTTGTTTGTGAAGGACAGAACAGCCATAGTTGGAAGAAATTAAGACATATAGCCCATCTAAATAAAAGTGTCCTAAATTAAATCCTGATAAATCCTGAATTTACATCCCATATATTATTTATTTAAATTACACTGAAGGCTGTTACGACTTCGCAGATACGGCTTATGTCTAAAAAGTGATTTCATAATAATGATGAATATATTTCTTTTAATTTAATTACAGGCAACCTGAACGGAGTACTCCACACTTGCCCGCTTTGACAGATTGTGATCTTTGCCTCATTTTGAGTCAGGAAAAACCCTGTGTAGTGTTTGTATAGACTGCATGTTAACTGTATTTGTTGTGTGCTGAGTGGATAGACCATAAAGAGATATTGTGTTGCTGCAAAAACACTAATTTAATAAATAACGCACCTCCGTAAATTCTGCTCTCGCAAAGGCAGGTGACACCTGAACAGTCCAGTTGTCCTGGACGCACAAGCGGTTCTCCTGGACACACAGTCTGGAACTTTATAACAAGTAAATTCTGGTAGCTTAAAGTGAATGTCTAGTAAGCAAAGTGGACAGTGGTGTGATGTTAGAAGTGAAAGAGACGGGGCTGACAGATTTGTTCTAAATGTTTTTCGCTGCTCAGTTTTTTTTTTTTTTTTTTTTTTTTT
>CM040986.1:10088231-10120875 GCA_022985145.1 Pangasius djambal | reverse complement strand
TAGGCTTTAATGATGGAGCCAGCAAACACCCTCACACACACACACACACACACACACACACTCCGGGAGTCTGGGTGGTCCAGTCCTGTCTTAAAACTGAGGCTTTCTTTCCTCATGCCTCTTTTTTTTGTAGCCTAAGCCACTTAATAGCGATTAAACATGGACTCAGGCTCTGTAACAAACACACAGAAGGTGAGCGGCTCTGCAGTGTGTGTGTGTGTGTGTGTGTGTGTTTCTTCTCTGACTTTGTTGCACACAGCGCCGTGTTTGCGCAGCCCGAATCGCACAAATCTTCCAGCAGCCAATCGAGTTCCGTAGATGTAATCTATAATGCTGTGTAATGAGCATAAATTGCGTTTCCGTGACTAAACGGGAGGACGTGTGTGTTCAAAAGGAGCCTGAACGGACCAGATGAGGGGCCAGGGTTTACTGCGGGGCCGGCAAACAGCCTGCGGGGCTCGAGTGTGTGTGTGGCCTTCAATCTGACAGAGATACTGCTGCTACTGCCTGGTGGCGCGCGCGCGCGCGCACACACACACACACACACACACAGCGCGCGCGTCACGCATGTCAACAGCATCTCATGTCGCTTATATTTCCTTCTCAGCACAGAAGTTATGTATTAGTTTGTGGCCCTGTTTCCGAAAGCACATCATTTAATGATCATTTTGTCTGTCATGCTTTTGAACAACTCAGCTGGAGGTGTGTGTGTGTGTGTGTGCGCAGTCTGAACACACACTCGTCGTGTTAGTCATAAGCTATAGGCGAACCAAAGAATTACTAAACGGCTAAAGATGCTTGTGATATATTAGTATGAATAAATAAGACCTTTGGAAATACTGTTTTTAAAATGCATAGAAAACATTCTCTTCTGGCTGCGTGAACGCGCATGTAAAGCGCGCGCGTGTGTGAATCGGGGATGATGGGGTTGCCAGATTGCCTTCACCAACTTCGCCATACCCAAATTTACTACAATGTTATGGATTTTATGAGCCACCCAAAACTATAGAACAAAACTATACGACAAAAGATGAACAGATTATACCAAGCAACCCAAGCTCGTTTTCAGCTGCATAATTGCCCAATCTGGCAACCCCATGTACTGGTGCAAGTCCTGCTGCGTTCCCATGTCGCTCTTTCCTCTGCTTGGTGTCTGCGGCTTGTCTGATCGCGATTACTGAGTTCTAGCTGGCCCAAGGGACTTTACTTTCTGCTCTGTTTCCGCCCTCTGTTAGGATTGTTGTGTCTCTAAAGTTAGACGCTAGTTCCCTCAGCTAAGGCCATGTGCAGGTCATCATATCTTACACACATTCCCAACGCACGAAAGCAGTTCTTCTTGAAATCATCGTATACTTCTTACACAAAATGTTTAAGATGCTTGGGTATTTTTTCACCTTCACCTTTTTGGAAAGTTATTCTGACATGAAATGTGCTCCTTAATAACACGTTAAATTTAAAGGAAATTTAAAGGAAAACTCCCCCCTTAACAACTTACATATTAATCTTCATAATAAATATGTGACCTATTTATTTTGATTTATTTTGTAATTAAATTTAAACATGGTTGGTCTGTTTTCACTTTGGTGAATAGTTTCCTACATTACCCACAATGCTTTTTGATTACCTGCTGATAGTGGCACTGGCGAGATTTGCCTCATGTCATAGAGAGCGATGCAGCAGTGCTTTAGTCTTTTAGTCTGTTCAGCTCTCTCACCTCCTCATCTGTGCATTCCGCTCAAACAGATACGGCCCCGAAGCAGTTTTCATGCTCATACCGCCATCGGCACCATTGTGCTTGTCATCTCGTAGATCGCTAACTAGCTGAGCCGAGTCTCTGGAGTCTCCAGTGTTTGCTGTCTCCGTTAAATCTACCATGGTTTCCTCATAAATATGACATGAACATTGATAACTTCCGAGCGAGTGAGAAAATAAGTTTTTTTCTCTTTTGTTTTTTTCAGGAGCTAACAGTGTCACCTGCCTGTTATTGCTCATATTTAGGAGAGGTGTTTATGTTTTTTTTGTTTATTTTTTTCCTCTTATTAAATCCCATTGTAACTGTGTTATCAACGTCAATATCAATATAAACATATTTAATATGTTTCAGAGAGGAGTTCTCCTTGAATTTGACGTTTAATATTTAGGATACGGCTTTCTCTGAAAGAGACTAAAGACTTCCATGCAAGCACTAGCCATCTGAAAAACAACTGCATTCAGGATTATTTCCCCGAAGGATGAAAATAAACAAGGGTTATCACAAGGATGAAGATAAACTCCTGGTTTTCCAGCTGTGAAAAACTAAAATGAAACAAACATATGTTATGCAATATATATAACACTAATAATTATAACAATAATTGTGTATAACAAGCTCAGGCCAACTACAGCATATCAGTACACAGTACACAGATTTGCTGCAATGGACAATTTATTGCACTTGGACATGAAAATGAAACCTTACACAGAAACGGTGCAACTAAAAAGCATGTATGCATTTCTAAAGGTCATATGTTAGTGATATTTCTGACTGAACTCAATATGAACACTGTAAAATAATGTACAGTGAATGTAACAAATTACCTTAATTTGGCAATGCAATGCCATCGCTTAGTCACGTAACCCATTTATATAGAACCCACATGTTCAAGTATTTCTATGATTGCACAGGTAATGGATTCTCATAATATGTACAGGTCTTTTCCAGCAGATACTGAAATATGCTCTGGTGCGGTTTAAAGTCTTTGCTTTGTACATTAACACCCACATTCGCCCTTCCTTTAAAAATAAAAAAGGACAGCAAATAATGGTAAAGTAAATACAAAGCTTATACATAATGTCAAAACCAGGATTTTATAATATATTGGAAATAAAATTGGTGATAAAACTCTGTAAATAGACTGTAAAAACCCTTGCGAATAAGGTTTAGTATAAACAAGAAAGGGTGTTTTGTTGAATAAAATAAAAGCCTTTCGAACCAAACACACAGAGAAGTTCATGCTTAATAGCAGAGGAAAGACCCAGTCATCCTTCCACCGAGTGAGACAGAGAAAGAAAGCGAGAAAGAGAGCGCTTTTCCTGCACAGCTGTGCATATCTCAGTACCCTGCTTGCGCCAAAATCCTAAATGTTGAGTTTTCTGACATAGCAGCATTCCAGCCTAGTATGATCACACCACAGTTTATACAAAGCCCATTAAAATATTGTAAATTAGTGAAAATCAAACTGTTAAATATGGAGAGGATCTGGTGAATGCGGATGCAAGTGTGTATGCATTGCCAAAATACCACTGTTATACATGTAAGCTAAACCTCAAGGTAAAAACACAAAGAATGCTGGTCCATTCAAGTATTTACCTCTAATATATATGGTGTAATTCATTTACTATTTGTTCTGTATGGCAACCCAGCTTGTCTTATAAATGAACACACCCAGTACTCACACTATTAGGCAACCTCTCTAATACGCTTTTATTATATTTATGATTAGATTGGATAAAAACCCTTCAGGTAATCATAAAGATTGCGTTAATGTGATTTATTGATACTGAGAAAGTGATAAGTAGGATTTTCTTGGTATCCAACAGGCTATATCAGGAATGTCTTTAATACACAAAACAGTCACTTTCTAAATGCTATCACAAACACTGAAATTTCATTTACGTTTTCTCTGAATCCATCCCTCTTTTCTGTACTGACATAAGAAGTTGGTCAAACAATTCTCGAAAATAAATATAAAACTTAATAAATAATTATTGGCAGCTACACGTATTGGAGCTAACCTGCACTCCACTCAAAGCTCTTCGACTTAAAAAAAGAAACCTCTGTTAAATGCACAGTTCTTCTTTGCCATAAAGAGCAAGAATAAAAGACCCCCATTATACTGCATTAAGACACAAATGTCCACATACTCAGGCAGCGATGCACACGTTGTCCACATGTATGTCTTTAACATGACAGACATGGTCCACCGATTGCGGACGGAGTCTTTGGAATTCACTGAATTCAGAAAAGTCATCTTCGAGAGCTTCCCCTGCGAGAAGTTCGTTGTCTGCTGAGACGTGCTGGAAAGCCGGGAGACCAGTTCCTCCAGACCTACTACCTCCGAGGAGCTGAGGCTTTGTCCATTCTTTCCGATGTCATGTCGTCCTCCACCACACTGCTGTAGCCCTCCTTCTCGATGCAGTCAGCTAGCACCTGCAGCACCAGGCGCAGACGGCGGTCCATGGCCTCCAGGTGGGGCTGGATGAGGATGGGAGACAGTGAGTCTCTCTGCAGTGACTCTTCCATGAGAAAGCTCAGCTTGTATTCCTCTTTAGCCAGCAGCTGCAGCCGCAAGTGAGTCGACTTCTTCACTCTGTTGAAATGCAGCGATCATCCAGTAATTATCTAGCCAGGCCGCATGATAAGTCATGCACAACAGCAATGAAAATGGTCTCACTGCTGCTTTTTTTTAAATAAACTCTTTAAATGCTGAAAAATTATTTGTTACATTTTTTTTTTAATTGTTTCATTATGAAATAATATTTAATGCTAAAAGAATGGCAGGATAAAGGTATTCCAATATTTTCACAAGGTATTATTAAAAGAATCTCAAAACGGATGCCTTTATACTTACTATACTATACTATATTACACTATACTATACTATACTATATTACACTATACTATACTCTACTATATTACACTATACTATACTCTACTATATTACACTATACTATACTATACTATATTACACTATACTATACTCTACTATATTACACTATACTATACTATATTACACTATACTATAATATACTATATTACACTATACTATACTATACTATACTATACTATATTACACTATATTACACTATACTATACTATACTATATTACACTATACTATACTACACTATACTATGCTATACTATATTACACTATATTATACTATACTATACTATACTATATTACACTATACTATACTATACTACACTATACTATACTATACTATATTACACTATACTATACTATACTATACTATACTATATTACACTATATTACACTATACTATACTATATTACACTATATTACACTATACTATACTATACTATATTACACTATATTACACTATACTATACTATACTATACTATATTACACTATATTACACTATACTATACTATACTATATTACACTATACCATACTATACTATACTATATTACACTATATTACACTATACTATACCATACTATACTATACTATACTATACTATACTATATTACACTATATTACCCTATACTATACTATACTATATTACACTATATTACACTATACTATATTACACTATACTATACTATACTTTTGGTGTTCTCTTCTTACTAGGAACAGAAGATTCTTTTGCAAAGCAGGATGAGAGTATGAACATTAAAGCTGTCTAGATAAATTAACTAAAACCATATTCTACAAAGTTTCAGGCATCAAACTACAGGTAAATAACACAAATGAAATGTGAAAATGGCTGACTAACCTGCAACACTGACTCAGAGGTGCCAGAATCGAGACTTCATCATGGGAATGTTTGCCAAATCTGAAATTAGAAAGAAAACCCAAGTCCTCTGTGCCCTTCACATATTTACATATTGAAAACTACAGTTTCCAGTTTCCAATAAAAAAGCATTTTCTGTTAAATCACTGAAAATAAAACAAACAGAAGCCTTGTCTCACCCTCTTCCATTATCAAGGTGAATAATAAAGGTCTCATTTCCAAACTTCTCAAAGGTCTCATAGTGATGACGATCCATGTTCCCTGTAAAGAATATAAATTATTATTTATGATTATGATTCATCCAAATGTGTACAATTTGAACTAGCATCACAACCAAGAGACCGCTGTTACCCATAAGGAAGTCAAAGATGGTCATATCCATGATATCCAGCAGACGAGTGCCGCTGTCATATGGTGGAGTTTGTTTCACCTCCTCACAGTAATCTGGATCCACCTCCCACCTAGGAACACACACAGAACTCATTACAGCAGACTATCAAAACTATCTGAGGTAAAAATGCAGGATCTGTTTAGAATAAACATCCTTAGTCCATTGCTGCTGTTCAGTAATGTGAGAATGTCACATGGAGTACTGGCTGCTCATATTTACTCAGTTTACTCAGGATCTTGCTCTCAGAGTCACTACACTTCCTTACAGCTGAAGTCCCAAAATTTTGGATTCCACCTATAATGATTCTTGTTTTGTTTTTTTATACCAATTTCCTGCTATCCAACTAAAAATTTGTCATAACAGACACTATCAGTACTCTTTCTGAATATAAAGCTTATAGCATCAGTCTTCACTTTGTATTATTATGGTCCACTGCATTTGTTGTGTGTGTTTTTTTTTTAAATTGCGATAAATAAAGTAGTCCTGAAAAATTAGTCCCAAAAATGTTGGTTTACTGGTGCAATCCTAAAGAAGATGCATATTATTGAAGAAGTTCTTCTTCTTCTTTTTCTTCTTCTTATTATTATTATAGATAATGATATATAATCATCATCATCAGTTTAATACTACTAATAATAATTCTTATTATTATTATAAAATGGGAGCCCATTTCCATTCTTTTGTATTAATTATCATTATTAATAATTATTCGAAATAATAATTATTTATTATTATTAACAAAAACAACAACAACAACAACAATAATAATAATGATAATGATAATAATAATAATAATACGACTACTACTACTACTACTACTACAACTAATAATAATAATAGATGCATAATAGATAATAGATTTCCAGAATAAATTATGTGGGTGAGCAGGGTTTGAGCTGATAGTGGAGCCTGAGTGTATCAGCACTGAGGGAAATGTGTGCTATTATTTAAACCCTAAGACAAATACAAATACTTCAGGCGTCACAGTAAGGACCTTGTCTTAAGCACTGACCTTATCTACTGAATTTCTACTGAATATCCCATTATCTGTATATTACGTCATTATCTATATAAGGCTGAATGTGAACGCTGCCGTTTTGGTTGATCTAGAGAGGGCGTGGGTGGTGCAGTTCTTACTCAGCTTTCTTGCGCTTGTGGTAGGAGCGTCTCCATGGGTTCCTCCAGGTTTTGCGCTTGGCCAGGGCCAGGTCAGGGAGGAACGCTGCCAGAGATCCCTCGATCTGATCTGGCTTCCCACACAGAGCATGCTCAGTGGAACAGTAGTACGAGCACTCGCCATAGAAACAGATATTATTGGCTGTGGAGGAGAAAAAGAGAGTTAGGGTAATAGAAACACAATGGTAAAAAGACATTAATACAACGCATATAAGTTTAATTAAGATTTAGTGGGAAAGATTCGATTAGCCAAAGCAGGCTGAACTCTGTTGAATTTTTTTGCTGCACAATGTCAGAATCCAAAACCAACACTGCCACCTAGTGTCCACTGTACTCAGGTACTCGGTACTTGGGCATTAGTGCTTGGTTACACCACCCCTCCTGCATTTTAACCCACTCCTTCACTGCACTGGTGCCTCCTTCACTGGTGCCTAGTTTCATATTTCACCTGCTCTTCCAAATAATTCCATTTTTTATATGGGCTTGAGATGAGGTGATGTGGTAGGCCAGTCAGTATGTCTCCATGTTCCATCATGTTCATCAAATCACACACACACACACACACACACAGATCTGGTCCCACAGTATTCATCCTAGAATGTAAGAGTGCCAGTGCTGTGCTCTGCTTGAACATATAGCACAGAAGGCAGAAGTGTAGCCAGCAACTGAAGGTCTGGTTTTAAACTAATTTATATTTATCCAAATGCAAAACCTTGTTTACATTATACAACCAATAGCTGCTTTTACAACCAATTATACAACCAATAGCTGCTTTTACAACCAATTATACAACCAATAGCTGCTTTTAGTGGATTTGACTCATTTTGTTCTTGGGGCAAGATGTATATTTTTGTATATTTTGTATATGCTTGTATTCTGAAAAGAAATCATTATGCTAGTGATTATATCTTCATATCTAGTGAAGAGAATCAGTCTGTAAATCCAGACAGTATTTGGTCAAATGTGCATAAGGTTGGATTTGGACAGCAGGTTTAAATGGCTTAGAGTGATTACAGTAAATCTATCATTAAACAGAAGAGGAGAATAGAAAGGAGCCAAAATGCAAGTGGAATAAAGCCTATGTTACAGTGTGCTCAGTACCTGGAGAGATGAAGAAGGTTTTCCACAGTTTTTTGTCTCTGGTTACGTCTCTGATTTCTTTGGTCATATTCACCAGCCTACCAGCCACTGGAGGAACACGCCGAAAATCCAAGATTCTGTTACAAACCAGAGAACTGTCACAATTTGCAACTGGTAGTCACAAGGACAAAATTTATTGCAAAGTATAATTTATTGCATCGAACTTCTTGCAGTCCTACAGAACTCCATAACTGTTCCACAGCATGGCTCATATTCTATCATATTCTAGCACCAGTTAGAGAAAGCATTTCAGTGGACTGCATTTAAACGCAAACTTATTCAGGTGCTTGCACTCACTTGCATTAAGTCATTAGCTATCACTGTCTGACCATGAATATTTATTAAGTGCTTTGACAAGGATATCCCTGACAACGATAAAGTGTTTACTTTAGATGAATGAATGAATGAATATGATTTACAGGAACAGGGAAACTGAGTTTGCCAATTGATGCTACCAGCAGAGGGAGCTTTAACCCCACTTTTTACTCTCTATGGGAAAAAAAGAAATGTGGCATAACAGGAACAAGCAGATCTAAATGTTGAATTTTTGGATTGTTTAATACAATAAAAATGACTCCCATGATAAACAATCCTATAATACAATAGATACAAAGCAATTAATTCCAAATCATCTTTCCTGATAAAACAAAAAAAAAAACATCTTTCAATTGGCTTCACTTTGTCAAGTCGTGCAACCATGCACATTATTTTTAATCCTTCCAAACACAAGATGAAAATCTTTAGCTGATATTTCCACACTGTTTCATTCAGTATCTGGCCTAGTTATTGAGCATGTCTCTCCGAGCTGCTAATGTACATGCAGCCTGCCATGCCATGAGAATGTCTCCATCCGTTCATGCTCTAATAGGCATTCAGCATGCATGTCTCATTTTATACGCGTGCTCGCTCTCCTCAGAGGCTTTCTGCTGACAGAGCAACTTTAAATATTCATCCTGAAAAACACGTAATGGACTGAGCCTGAGGGATGACTGTACTCGAAGCTACTAATTGCTCAGTCGCATTGACACAGGCAGCAGAAGGAGGGTGGATGTGGAGGAAATTCTGCTTCACTGTCTGAGCACTGTGTGAGCACTGTGTGAGAAACTGAAAACGGGCTCAGCCTCTTCTTTGGAGCTGTTCCTGGCCACAGCCATGAGCGAACGCCTTTGACTAAAATCAGATAATTAATAATATGATGATGGAGGTCGTGGCTGAGGAGCGTGAGGTTCACTCAGCAATGCTGCATGCACCCGACACCGAACTAAAAACCGGCACTTTTGGCTAACCCAGACAAACTTATATTTAGAAGAAAGGTGGCTTTTTCATGCTCTTGGTTTCCTCTCTCTTCCCACACGCATGCCTGTGGGCAGTGAGAGGTTACAGCTGAGGGCCAGATGTGTGGAGAGAGCATAGGAAGGTTGAACTGAGCTGTACTGGGCTGGGCCTGCTTGATCGTTACATTTCATCCTAGCAGAATAGAATCAAATCCACATGAACAGAGTGCAAGAGGCTCACAGCATTACCTAACAAGCAGCCAGAATAACTACACAATTAATATGAGGTAGGAAGATTCAATAAAAAGGGAAATCAGTCTCCAAAATTAAGCATCCAGTTTTACACCTACAACGGCATGACAATAACAGATGCCCGTGACCGACTGACTGACTGACTGAAGCCTTTTTCCGTTTCACTTCTTGTCAGTGACCCCAGTGCATTCAGATCTGACTGTATGTATATACCCTTCAGCTCAAAAGATAGTTTTGAAGTGAGCTCGGGAGTTGCATTGATTTTGAGTGAGTCACCCTGGCCTCTGTGGATTCCATGTTAAGTCCGTTTACTCTCCCGAACACACACACACGCTCTCGTACACACACTCTCAACAAATGTGCATCCTCACACACACATTCACACACGTATGTCAGATTTCACAGAGGGACATCCTCCTGCAAACAAATCCTAGACATATACATGTATACTGTAAAAGGTTTCTGTAGATTTTACAGTAAATTCTTAACATTCTTAAAGGCTATAGCTGTAAAACTTTATTTATGCAATGTAATTTCTAATGTAATTTCACAGGGACAATAGTTATTTTATGGCCAAATCAATTTAGTTATTGTAAAAGGTCAATATCTCACTGTAAAAATCTTTACAGTAATAAATTATACAATAAACTACTGTAAAAATAATATAATTATTATAAGTATAATCGTTAAACCAAGAATAAACAAATAAACCTTTTTATATATTTTAAAGCAAAATATAGGAAAACTTCCTGAAGCTTATCAGTTTTTATAAATAAACCACACAACTAAATAATTAAAATAATATAAAATACAAGGGTGAGTCAAATGAAACCTTAAAAGTGAGACATAAATTAAAGAAAGAGTACATAAAATGTGTAGTTGCCATAGCAAAAATGTACTACTGGTCCATTATTCTCAGTAGGCCCTTCTACTGCTACCTTAAACCTTGGTACACTTTTATGACACCTGTTTGCAACAAACAACACAAAGTAAATAAACTAAAGTGTTTGTTCGCCTCACCCTTGTACAATAAAATAAGTCACTGGGAAAAACATGGACCTGGCAACCCTGCTGACTACCAAAACGGTTCTCCCGAGCATCCACGGTTCAAAGTGCACACTAACTAAGTGCAAATGCAATATTCTGAATAACAGAAGAACACTTCCCCAGCTCATGCAACAGATTAGCTTCACCTCACACTCACAATTCTCTATGTCAACTAGCATTAGCATACAACGTGTCCTTACATAACAAATCAGTTAAAATAGCCTATACATAGCCATTTAATATCCTGTACAATAAACTTATTAATCTAGCCCTTAACCTTTACTGAATCTTATTCCATCACTTTGCTCATCTTGGCATCAATGTAAAAAAGATGAACATTTAAAGATTAACTACAATTACTCAGGAAAAGCCTATCTCCAGTAATTTGATGTAAACAATTCATTATACTATTATTGGAGTTTATTGATAATTTGTAATACAGAGCAACAAAAACATATGGCATAAATAAATATGGTGTAAATACAAGTGCATATATGTAAACACAAAATTTTATTCAGCAAAATGTCTGACATTTACAGCACCAGGTGAGGGATATTTACCTGTCCAGATGATATGCTGCAATCTCGGCGTTGTGTCTCTCAAAATCAGAGAAGTAGAAGAAATCCGGAGGCGTCTCCTGCTCCCGTGTCTGCCTGCAAAACAAAGGTTCATGTGCTTTTAGTCCCCACTGGATAAACCCCCCCCCACATCATTTCACTCTGAGAGAGTTCACTGTGGGCTGTAAAAAAACATTTTGGGATACGTCTACTCTCTACATATTTCTGGATTCTTAAAATCTATCCCAAAGGTATCTGACATATGACAGCCAAATTTAGCCAGAGATGAGAGCTAGGGCTAGAGGAAAAACTGTGTAAGCTCACGAAGCTCTAAATCTTTGGCTATACTGAACGGTGTTGAAATATCGCAATAATAAGAAACGCTCGCCATCCTATAAAGTAAGAACCAATTATTGAGGGAGTATCAGAGTCAAATGTGATAATATTTGTCTTTCATGGAATGAAAAACTACACTAAAAAGAAAACATGTCTGGGATGAAAACACCATAGTTATAGATTGTTGTCTTTTGTTATAAAGGTATCAATTTTCTTTTTTTCATTCAAAGCTTAAGATGCTGCCTAAAGGCCATATATGTTTCAGGTATGTACCATAGTCCTTGATATAATGAGAAGTTAGTGAGAGTGACGCTAGCATGCTGCAGGCTGGCGTGTCATGTGCCAGTGTTGCCACAGCAGACGAAGTTTCAGCAGACTGGCAGGACAAATGGTCAACAGTCCAAGATCTGGTCTCATATTCCTGAACTTTAACCCCATAGAGCACCTGTGAGATGCTCTGGATCACAACATGACCTTCTGTCTTCTAACTGAAGGAACTTTATAGGGCCCCGGAGAGAACACCACACACACACACACACACCAGCACTTTCAGAAACTTCTCCAGAGGTGTCAAGCAGTGATGGTGCAAGAGACACAATGTACTGTTAATGTTGTTATTCTTATAACCGTCTTCCTGTCATTGCCTTTTTTTCACTTAGTTTTTATTTTTATTTTTATTTTATTGCTTTAACACAATGTAGGTAGGGAATATCAACAAGGGTTGGCATTTTTCTGGTCAGGATATTTTTACATCATATACATTGGTGCAGGGATGTTTCCAGCAGGGCTCATTTCAGACCCGCTTGAGATTTCTGCCTCGCTCTGGGTTCTCACATCTAAATGTCAACCAAGAGGCTCTTCCCTTACTAAACTTGGCACTAGCTCTCCCAGGGTTCATGGCAATATTTCCGTGTGGAGTGCCATCCTGTTCTGGCTGTTCGTTCTAGACACAGCTGTGAGGATGACATATGCAATGATCATTAAATAAGCTAGCACTGATGCTGCCAGAGACAGTCCACATTCCTCTGTGCTCCTCAGAGATGCAGCTTGTGCTCCTAGTGCTAGTGGCTCACTGCTATTCTGCGTCGCAGCCAGTGTTCCTGGATCAGGATCCATCATAGCCCTGACCAGGTTGAAGCCGTTACTGAAGATGTATGAATGAATATTTAAGCACTAATTTGATAGCGGCTAGCATTCCTATCTCAAAGTTTCAGGGTCCCCAGTTTGATCCTGATCTTGGGTTACTGTCTGTGTTGAGTTTCTTTGCATGTTCTCCCCGTGTGCATGAGGGTTTCCTCCGGGTTCCTCCCACCTTCCAAAAACATGCCAGCAGGTGGACTGGTTAGTGTGAATTACCCCTTGGTGTTAATGTTTGTTGACATGGTGCCCTGAGAATGACTGATGTCCCATGTTAGCTGTATTCCTTTCTGTGACAAGCAGGAGGGAGGGGAGGGGCCAGGCTGTTAGGATGCAAGCCTGGCACTGAGTTGGCTAATCAGTGGGAGAGAGGGATAAAGGAGCGGCTGGAGACGTCGAGCGAGAGAGAGAGATGGTTTGTGTTTTACGTTATGTTTATGTTATGTTAGCGATTAAACGTTACATTTAAGTTCACTCGGTTCCCACCTTGCCCATCGTTGAGATTTGTTACACTTTCTTTTCTTGTTTTTTTGGATTTTCCCCCGATTTTTTCTGTAATATAGTCTTGGCCAGTTCCCACCTACCAGCCAGCTATCCCCTATCATATGACAGCTACCAACCTGGGAGGGTGGAGGCTAACATGTGCTTCTTCCAAGACACGTGAAGCTAGCCACTGTGTCCTATGTGCTAAACCGCTATGTGCCCTCTTGCGCATAAATAATCTCACAGACACCCATGATTGGCTACCGTCACTGTGCTCGATAGGGAAGAAAGAGTATGTCATCCACCCCACCCAGAGAGACACACAGAGATATTGGTGGTAGCGTTGTCAGAATTCGAACTCACAATCACCAGACAATAGGGTGAACGCATTTCTGTTGTGCCACTCTGGAGCCCCAGGGTGTATTCCTGAATTATGTCCTCTCTGCATCAAGTGTCATTTGAAATAGGATGTCCTACGCACAGATCAAAAGTACCTGTTTATTCACTATTCATCTCTTACGCTGACATAAAAGTATATATTCTTCCTGCTGAAGAAATTTTTACAAATTATCTGACTCTGCTGACATGTTACTGATATTATCACACATACTGATAATGTCACTTGCACTCAAATGATATTATTATTATTATTATTATTATTATTATTATTATTATTAAATATTCTGATACTTAATGATATAATTAAAAATATTTGTTACCAACTATGTTGTTCAATATAAGCAACAGAACTAACTAACAGAACTAATACTCTTTCATGCTATTTGTATAATCTATAGTCTATAATTCTACAATCAGACATCTGATCCACAACGCAAATGGTCCTGACAGGAAAGTGTGGCATGTGTTTGGCGGAACTTGAGGAGAAGCTGTGGAGGTGGAGATCCTCAAAACCCTCCTGCTGCACTGCCTCCCTAAAATGCCTTGTTAAGCAGGAACTGGAAGAGCTCATTTCTTCCCATAAAAGCTCAGAAAGGTCTGAGAAAAACATGCCACTTCATTGCTGGATTAGGAAATGATAACAAAGGAAACCAGATATGAGTCAGAAGGTCATAAGATCAAAACCATCCACCCAGCACATGGGACATAATACACCTCCGACAATGGGGACATTCTCACAATGTGTGCTACAAAGCTTTATGGGTAACTGTGAAAAGATTTTTATATGTTTTAAAAAGAAATAGGTGTGTATACCAGTGTTGCAAACAGAGAGTTTGAGGTTATAGTTAAACAAAGAATGAAAGAGCTGAGAGAGAGAGAGAGAGAGAGAGAGAGAGAGAGAGAGAGAGAGAGAGAGAGAGAGAGAGAGAAGGAGGCTCAGGCTCCAGGTGTTGTTTTTTCTTCCTCATTCCGGCTAGCAAGCAGATCCTGCCTGCTCCCACAGTTATTTTGGTTTATACCTGCTCGTGATACACTATATGACCAAAAGTATGTGGACACCTGACCATGACACCCATATGTGTTTGTTGAATATCCCATTCCAAAACCACAGGCATTAATATAGAGTTGGTCCTCTCTTTGCTGCTATAACAGCCTCCACTATCCTGCGAAGGCTTTCCACTAGATTTTGGAGTGTGGCTGTGGGAATTTTAGCTCATTCATCCATAAGAGCGTTAGTGAGATCAGGCACTGATGCTGGGTGAGAAGGCCTGGAGCATTCCAATTCATGCCAAAGGTGATCGGTGGGGTTGAGGTCAGGGATCTGTGCAGGACACTCGAGTTCTTCCACACCCACCTTGGCAAACCATGTCTTCATGGGCCTCGCATTGTGCACAGGGGCACAGTCATGCTGGAACATGTTTAGACTTGGCCTCTTATCTCCAGTGAAGGGAAACTGTAATGTTACAGAAAACAAAGACATTCTAGACAATTGTGCGCTTCCAACTTTGGGGCAACACTTTGGGGAATAACCATATACAGGTGGGATTGTGAGGTGTCCACATACATTTGGCCATATAGTGTATTTCGTAATTAACTTCATTGGTTCTAGTCATTTAAGCCAAAATAATTTGACCCTGCCCAGGACTAAGCACTGCCCATGTCCAGTACGCTCCCTTATTTATATACATGACCTTTCTTTGTTCAACTAGATTCATATCTCACTGCCCACATGAGAGTAGAAACTGCCTGGTCTAGCCACGTCTTTGTTCCAGTCCTGATGCACAACTCATAGACTGTGGTTCATCATAAAACACAACATCTCTCATAAACTGGCCTCCCACTTGACACCCATTTAAGAGAAAGCAGAGACGGGCCTTTGAGATGTGTGTCTAGAATGTAGCCTTTTTAAAATTAAAGTCTGCTGAGACAAGGACCTCATGAGCTATCAAGATATGCTGAGTATGCACTTTGCATGGGTGTAAAGACACTGTTTACTCTTAACAGGCAGACAGCTTACTGGCACAAAGGACACACAAGGTGGACACAGATGCACGCGCTCACAAACACACACACAATCCCGCACACACACACACACAAACACACACACTCACACACTCACACACACTCACACACACCAAAGGCTTAGAGGACCATGCCAGCAAAAAAAGTTGCCTGTTTGCTTAGCAAGCAAAAAATAGGAAGCAGATAGCAAAATGCTGTGGGGTGTGGGAGCACAAAAGGTGTGCATAAAACAAAATCTGATACCACGAGAAAATCAGCAATAACAGATTAACGGTTCGAGAAACAGCTGTGACTGTTCATACTGCCTGAATCCCTCGCTGGCCCTTCGCTCAGTAAATACCATTAAACATGTGTCATTGATAATTGCTTAGAAAACAGGAACAATACACATGCATGGCAGCTGTACATGCTCTAAAAGCTTACTCTATCATTCCAGTTGATATGATACAGTGGAACAACTGAGCACTGAAACCACATGCTGCTGAACCACATGCTAAACTTCATCAATTCATGTGCACTTTCCACTGGGACTGCACGGTGACTTTTTGACTTTACTATGATTAGCAAACGGAGCATTGTTTAAACTCTGCTGGAGCATACGGAGATGACCTTTGGAGCTAATGCCCTGGCTCTTGTAGAGTGAACGGTTCTTGTTGGGAAGGGTGTGAGGGGTACCTGCGAGAAAATAAAGCACCTTTCACTCGCATGCTGGTGATAACAGATTACACATTACGCCAGGAGGTAATTTCTTTTACCAGCCTCACTACTCCACCTGAGCCACGGTTAGAACAGCACTCGAGGAGGTGAAACGCCCTTAACCACATTTCACCACAATTTCTGCCTGTGCAGCTACAAAATATATGAGGTGTGGAACAGAAGCGGAGATGGTGGTGGTGTCTGAAAAGGCCTGTCAGATAAAACGCTGCTATCATTTTTCTCTCATTCAACATTAAAGCACTTGGTGCAGTTTCACTTGTGAAGGGTGCGTTGGCCCCGAGCGAGAATTGAGGCCATTGCACTCATCCACACATGCACCGCGCTCAGCTCAGCCCAGATGGCCACTATTTAGTGCCGTGCCTGACAGTGCTGGCAAAGCTGTTTATTGAGAGAGTCTTACGACGGCCTTGAGTCTGCTTTATGGGAGGATGAATACTCAGCCATGCTGTAAAAATTCCACCAAGCAACTAAGCATGTTCCGCTCTGTCTCTGGACAGTCACAAGATTCTGTTTTTGTTTTTTTTTTATTTGGAGCCATAGCTCAGGCTTGGGTGTCTATGTTTGTGCATGTCTGGGGACGGTATATATTTTTATCCATGAATGAGTGTGTCTGTGTGCATATGTATGTTTCAGCAAGATTGCTGTTTCTGTGTTGGTATATTCAAAAGGGAACATTACTGTTTCTGTAGAAGTGCTTTATGTTGAACGCTATATCGCTCCCTCAATCATGTCTCCCACTAACTGTCAGCAGTGCCCTGGGAGGTGAAGCACAGATACACAGATATAGGAGGCCAGCTGTTTGCCTTCAGTCAGCACATGTGTGGGAAAAGTGCTGGTGTGGACATGAGTAGATGGTGTGGGCTCCAGGACGACGTGTGTTTTTCTGAGTTCAGATTTCTAGCAGGCAGTTTTGCCTAAAGCTCAAACTATCATAGCGCTCATAGATTGTTAGATACTTTGGATAAATGTACCTATGTGGAGACCAACAGGTGGCCAAGACAGCAATCGATTTCTCCTCACTTTCAAAACTGACTATGTGTCAGTTTAAAGGGGCCCTCTCGAGATGACAGAAGGCTGACAGCCCAGCTGCAATAATCAGAAAACCAATCCTTTCTGCCTTTGAAAGTAACTCACCAAGCTGAACGACAGGAAGGCCTAAACATCCTGCTGCATCAAACCCGCCATGGTCCATCACTCCCATAATGGGATCCTGTAAATATTCCAGCCAGATCAACGGACCATAAAGAGGAATCAATCATCTGCACATAATCTCTGACATTTACCAGCCATGGCTCCTGGGCTTCTCTGTCTGATAATGCATCCAGGATCTTACAAACGTACACAGCCTGCACTGCCCACCCACCTTGCTTCAGGCAGGTGCTGCTGATGTCTGATGTGAGGTTATAAAGTGCACTGGAGCACTAGATTGTGGCTTCCCAGACTTACTCATCTTGATCACAGTGTTCATATGCAGTACTGCCAAAAGGCTTGAAAACATATCACCCCTTGGCTCTATGCAATTACAAATTAAAAACAAGACACCTGCTGTTATTAGAAGCAAAACGAGGTGTGTAATGGCAGCCAAAATGCACTATAGCAGTGATTTCAGTAACATTTGAGTGGGACCTTCCTGGAAATGTATAACCTTTGAAATGATGCCTTTCATATAATTAAAATTTCTTTGATGAAACAGCTCATTTGGATGCAGTGTTTAGAAGCTTCATTTTCTGCTGGAAACTACCACACAGAAGTGCTTATACATAGAACCATGGACAGCCAATCGCCATTCTGAAGCTTTGTTCCAGAAAAGTGTACAAACGATATCAGAGGCTCTGTGGCCTGTGGGTGGAGTGTCTGAGGCTGCAATTACCTGAAGCCTAACATCATGTGTTTGCCAAGTTCACAGCTAACATACAATAACATAAATTAATTCACTGCATCACATGTTTCACTAGATTTGACAGCCAGGATATTGAGCATGTTTGTGAACTTGCTCTTCATGTTTTTCATGCGAGTAGCAACCACATTTGAAAAATTAATTTGTAGCAAACTTGGGCATGGAATTTTACATATTTTTGTGCTCAGTGGTATATGTCTTTTGGAAACTGAATCGGAGTACCCAGCCTTAGCATGTGGTATGCCTCAAAGCAGCAGGGCTCATTTTAAAAAACCCACTGAGACAGCAGAGAGGCTCTGATTGGAATTCTATGAGCCTGAATACACACTAAATGCCTGATGTCTGAGAGGAACGTAGACATCATAATAAAGCAGAGGGTGACATATTGTGAATGATTATGACTTATTGAGATACCGTCTTTTGGAATGATTCAAAACAAGGAAGTGTTTTTAGCATTATACAAGGACTTGAAATTGACTGTGTTCAGTCTTTACAAGTCAATAAAAAAGTGGCAAGTGAGTGAAGTGTTATTCAACACAGTCAGAAACATTGAGCCAGTACTGGAGCTGCTTCCAAACTAGGATCATTAAGGATAATTAGCTGAATACCAGACAAGCACAAAGGGAAGTAAGACAGAAATAGTATAGAAGACCACACATTATAATCTTTGTTTTGGTGATTAAATAGGCCACAGCTAGATTCAACTGCCATAACTTGTTGATCTAAAAATGAATCGCACAATGCCTGTTTTGAAGAACGTGGATTTGTGTTAACTTTAAAATCACACATAGTATGAGCTGTATTTATGCTTGAGCTGAAATCCAGACACATCTGTCTAACTGGAATTGATCATTAAATCTGAGCCTGTCTGCTGGAGCACAGAGAAAGCAGCCACCATTATCAGTTAGACCTGAAGCATGAGACAGGTAGGGATTGTCCTCTTTTTGGTAAATGTAAAACCCGATTCTTTAAAATCAGTTGTAAAATTGCACTTTTTACAACACCAATACAGCACATCGATGTAAACCTATGTGTAATTCAGAGTAATCCAATAGCAGTTAGTAGGACACAGTTTGACAATAACTGATATATATATAACTAGATCATACTCTAATTATGTTTTTCTAAGAAGTCAATGTACATACTTGTTCCTGTCTTCTGCTTTATCAGTGATTACTACTGTCTGCTAATATACTGGCTTGACCTTTCACTCACATCTAAGAAATATAGGCAGTTTCTCATTCAGAGATCATGAACATAGTTTAAGAGCAAAGCCTAAAAGGTGTACAATTTACATTTCTCAAGAGAAAACAAGCAAATTGCTTTGCCTATACAACAATTACCAGCAATTAGCAAGCTTGAATCTGCCATTTTTGATTCTGCACTCTGTGCACGTAGTCTACCTTATTTGTCCCTCCTCAGGCTCCTCTTCCCCATGGATAGCAAAACAGCATTTATCTAGCAGCGGGGGGACATCACAAGCTGAGCGCCACAGAAATCCAGTGCTGGGCCACAGCAGAAGGGCATAAAGGGCACGGGGTAACGGATTTAAGGGGGGAGGACACTATCAGCTGACATCTTCGATACACGCAACTCTCTGCTAGTGTTAAAACAAAGCCTGAATATCAGCCTTTGTGTAGCAGCAGGGGAGGAACGCTGAAGTAAGACTTTTTTTTTCTGAGGAAAATCTCAAGGTCCAGCATTAAGCTTTATCCTACAAAGGGAAAACACAAGAGGATGGCACAGAGCTGTAAGAGTAGAGCCGCATGGCAGGATGTGACTGAACATCTTGAGAGTAGGCTTTACATAATTTATAACTATTCCTTTATTCCCCTTCCTTTGAGCAGGATGTTTTAAGAGGCATTACCAGGAATCTCTGGCATTCCACCACTGTCTTACAGTCATAAGTTAATTAGAACCTTGAGTGAATGTCTGACAGCAAATGGACAGAAAATCACTAATATTTGGCTTACACTGATTGTTTACATTGAAACACTGAATTCTCACTTGTGTAACTACATGCCTTTCCTATTTGACTCTACACTTTTTAAAAAAGTTTCTTAAAGATTCTTTGGATAATTCATAAGTGGTTGTAGCCTCCATACATATCCCAGAAGGACATACCAAAGAGCCCTTAAGGGTACTGGATGGAACTATTTTTTTTAAGCGTACTTACTGAATAATTCATAGGTGTTACTTTGCTTTAAGAAGAATAACTGAATAATAAGCCAGGATTTTATGGGGTTTCATTCTATAAAGAATTCACCTGATCTGTGTAAGAAGTGCAGGGATTTGAAATATCTGAAGACTCTATATATCAGCAATAAGAGTAATCTGTATGAGAGCAGCCGGAAAATATTCTCGGATCAGTGAGACTGGGTGCCTGTGTGAAAGCTTAAGGAAAGTGTATCTTTTTGTAAATGCAGGGATTAGCTCAATTTGGCATTCAGAGAGCTGCTTCTGTGCGTTACACATAGCTGCTTTCCTCCTCTCTCTACCTGGGCTCTTAATAGGATAACCCAAGCACATTATTTGTGTCATTCTAGGGTCATCAGCAGCGGTGCAGCAAACACAGCTGCACATCAAGCAGATACACAGGGAGGCTATTAGAACGGCATGTGTTAACGATGACCCAGTCACAATTTCACTGTGCCGAGGGCACACCATTCCTTCACATTACAGAGCAGCTCGGTGAAAGTTAATGGCCAACATCTGAGGCCAGAGTGCACTGTGGGGGCAGAAAGGGGAGAGAGAGACAGAGAGAGAGAGAGAGAGAGAGAGAGAGAGAGAGAGAATGTAGAAATAAAGTAAGATGACTGGAGGAAATTTAAGTGCCACATTTGAACCACAGCCACAACCATTGAGTGCTGCTAACAGGAATTATTGACAGTTTCACTAGGCCTTCAAAAAATATTGATATAGATAAAAAAATATAAAAATATTGATTGTAGTCAAATTCAGGGTGTATTTCCACCTCATGCCTGGGATAGGCTCTGTGTTCACTGTTACCCTGAGGAGGATAACACAGTTACTGATAGTGAGTGATAATTATTGAAAACATTGGCCATGAGCACTTTTGTCTTTCTACTGTGAATTGACACTAATTGAAAGGTCACTTACATTTTAAACATGCACAGAACACATTCACAGGTGCAGACGTGCAGAAACAATTTGGCTTGTGAGCTCTTATGAGCGAAAGGCATTTCCTCTTCACTAGGATGCTGGGACGCATCTCCCTACCCATACTTGGCTACAATGTCAACAGCTGCCCTCGGGGATTCAGAGAGGCCAAGGAGATGGAAGAAACATCTGAGTGAGGCAAGTCCTGCTTCTCTCAGTCATTGGTACTGTAAAAGCTGCTCCTGCTGTGAGAGGCTTGTAACAGAAATGCCTTTCTGGTGCTCTGATGGGGCAAATGAACATTGTTTTCACCCTCCGGACTTACTGAACCAGCATGACATACAAGCAGTGACAGCTCTGTTACTTCTGCTTGCTCCCCTTCTGTTTCAAACATGAATCTACTCTAAATCTGAAAAGAATACAACACATGGACCATTGCACGCTATTTTAAAGTGATTATTCATGAAAGCCCAAAGCCCATAAAACTCACGCGGTAATATCATCCTCAGGACAAATACTGTCAGTTCAACCAAAAATGAGGTTCATGAAGAGTTAAAAGATTGAGTAAAACAAGCCTTATATATCGTTGAGAGATATATAATGAACCTGTCATGTTTGTCTTTTTGTAATCCAACTTCACTGGCTACAAGCTGCTATAGAAGAAATTGTGCATTATTCCAGTCAGTGCAATTCAGTTTGAAAGTTAGTAGTGATATAGTGAAATATTAGCAATATCAGCTCATATGAATTATTTTATATAAGTCAAAAATGTCATGCAAATTTCATTTTCTAGCTAGTGGAACTGCCAGGCAAGTGTAATGTTAGCAAGCACGTGTCAAAGCACTTACCACCTGCCATATGCTTTAGGGCCAGTTCAAATATCAGATTAAAAATGGCTACCTGCTAATATTACAGCTACATCACTGCTATGTCTAACGAGAGAACTTCATGAAGCACAGCTTCATGTTACCTCTATGTTACCAAAATCTTTGGAAATTATTGCTCAAATGACTTTATTCCTATGTCTTTATGGCTTATATAACTGCACACTTGCCCACATGAATTGGTAATGTTCTCTTATAATCTGGAACCCATACGGCTCGGATTAGCATGAGTTTTGTCAAGGCAAGCAAAAGCTATCAGGGGTTTTATATGAAAATATCATAATATGAAAATACTCTGTGTACTATTTAACAGACAAGTATTTTTTTATATATATTTTTATCCACCCTCTCTAATACAAGCCTTACTAACTCTTTCCTTTCTCTCTTACATCAGGACGTGGTTCAGTGGTCCAGCACTGCATGGCATTTTTAATGAATCTGGCACATTCAACTAAACAAATTCCCACTTTAAAATATACACCCTCGACCTCTCCTATAATGGGTCAATGTACCTCCTAAAGACCTTCAATTCACTGCTCTTGTAAGCTAATATGCTTTTTTCCTCCATGGTATGGATTTCTTACAGATAAAGGGGTGATCAGAGGGCAGACAATAGCCGAGAGTGCAGGACAATGGTAGCACAGAGTCTCCTCTGTCCCACCTCAGGCTTGTCTGAGGTCCTCTGGATAAAAACAGAGCAGAGATCAAATTTCCAAAGCACCACCTAAATACTGGCTTGTTGTGCAACCATGGAAATTCCTGACAACACAAAGATCAGGCATGGAGGTGGGTCACTTTGTTTAGTGAATAATCATCTCTATTTCTGTTTGTGTTAACTAAGAGAGATCTAAGGGGAATAATGATCAGTTGATTTACTACAGGCAAAGTGTAATAATGCATTATAAGTACACAAAAAACTTTCATAGAGTCATGAATACACACTGGGGTGTTAAATTCATCAGTTAAATTAGTGTCATGAATGACTGCTATTTACAGCTGTGTCATATCACATATGTATTAAATATAAATATACCAGTGGGACATTTAAAGCACCAAACCCATTTTTTGAGTTTTGTGCTTTGGGCTTCCGCACTATGAGCTCTGAGAGTGTGATCACACCTGTAATGCAAGATTTCCCTGTTTTGGTGCCGACCAAAACAGGGAAATAACACGTTGCATTTTACCTCCAGTTCACTTAAAGTTTACAGTGACATATTTAAAATTGCACCAAAAGGTGTTCAATATAAGCCTTAGCCTTTTTAAGTCAGAAAATACAGTCTCATTTTAGTATAATAATGTGTCAAACACAGAAACATCAATTCTATTCCCTCAAAAATGTCTTTCCGAAAGCAGACCAAGAGTGACCTTCTCATGGGGTCTTAGTGTTATAGTCTGGTCTATGCCAGTGTTTTAATGCTAGTGCTTTCACTTGTTCAAATAAACTGTGCTAAATAAGAAATCGAACCAGTGTTCATTCGAACTGACGCGTGAATATGCTCGGAGACATCATTACTTGCAAGTTCCTACCAGTTTTTTTTTTTTTTTAATTCAGCATTCCTCAGATAACTTCTACATAAAGTTTCTCTCAAGGTACCGTGCTTATGTGGTCTTCTCCGTGTGTATAATTAAAGATGTTCCCTAAATTCTTTCATGTCTGGATTCAGATTTATTGCAGGAACACTTCGGAATAATTATACAGTTTGGTCTGGTCTGGCTGTTGGCAAGATTCGACTTGTGGTCAAGTTGTTTTCTCATTTTCCTCATGCTTAATTACAAAAGGGGCGGTTCTTGATCTTGATCTTAAAGCATTTGAGGAAACGTGGAAATCTGCTCTAAAAAACACAGATTCTCAGTCTCTTACAGGCCTCTAAAGAGCACTAGACAGGAAATTTGTTTATCATAAAGTGTGATATCATTACATTGGTTTTAAAGAAATCATTAAACTTCACAAAACACCAACATAAAATGAACGCATTCCTTCAGATGTTAATCTTAACTGAACCGAGGGCAAAAACTTCCTAGTCTCATGACATGTGTTAAAAGTTTTAAGTAAGAGCTCAGCTGCAGCATGGACTTGGACATGGTCAGATGTAAAGCTGTAACATTATGTTTTCCACCACAGGAGAATTTTTAGTAATTTTTGTCTTTTTAACTGCAAAACAGAGAAAAAAGAAAGGCTGATGAGGGAACGAATGCTTATAGTTGTTATATATATTATATATATAATAACAGGAACTTGTTTTACAGACGTTCAACAGCATTAAATGTAACTATAAATAGATTTTTAAAAAAAGAGCAATGTGTCATTGTTACATAAAACACTTTGACATGTGCTGTTACTGGAAAACAATCAACTTTGGAGGGGTAACCCCACATCACACCACTCTGTCATTAATTATTTTCCTATAACAGCATGCCCCATGTGGTTTATAGCTTACCTATATGTGCTATAAAAGTTTAATCTGGAATGCTCAGAGAACCTTAGCCTCACATTACATTCACAGTGAATGCCAATGAGCATGTTGCGAACTGGTCTTACAGACCATGGCGGAAATATAAAAAAAAATGTCATCTACTCTAAGAAAAGCAGAACTGAGATCATTAAATATTTATGAGAACAGTCTGTGAAACTTTATTGGTGAGAAAAAAAATACAAGCCAAAAAAGTAAAAAAATAAATACAGATTCACTACACCCTTGGCAACAGTGATGTTTGATGTGTTCACATTTTCCAGCTATATGTAGAAGTTCCTTTCATAATATTCCAAGCAAAAACACAAAGAACAGAAGTTAAAAGCAGCAGCAACAACAACAACAACAACAACTACTACTACTACTACTACTACTACTACCTAGGCTCCAAGCTCTCTGACTAAAGAATAGGTCACGCTAAAGAGCTGGGAAAGGACTTCCCAGCACATGGGCTGTTTTCTAGCAGACACCACTTTGTGTCTTCATAGAGCACAGTACAGACATAAAATCATAATGTATAATTATACATTATACATTTTATTTTATTCTTGAATCTGACTGGTCAGAAGGTGTGCATTATTTTTGTGTAACAGCACAGGTAGTTCCGGCTGTAACATGAAGGAGGTTAATAGTAATGTGCTCGTTGTAATACATTTTTTTCTATAGTAACAGCTCATACACAGGATGGACACTCCAAACAACCTAACGCTAATAACAAACAGATTTTTTTTAAAAAAGGAGTTTCGATTGTAAGTGCTCTGTAACAGCTGTGGTGATTTGTGAAGTTTATCAGCACAGGAAGGTCTTCGGGACAGAGAGGAGCTCTCTGTTTTCTCAGTAAAAATGACAAAATGACAAGCCGCGTTTTGATAGCTAGCTAGATAGATAGATAGATAGATAGATAGATAGATAGATAGATAGACAGGGAATGACTGTTCATCGCAGCTATAACATAAGTGACAACAGGAACTAACCTGTTTCTCTGTTGTTCCACAACATTAAATCTAACTATAAACTGTTAAAATGTGTGTCATTTCATATAGTAATAAATTAAACATTGCAATCTTTGGCAAATTGCTGTGGCATAAGAGGTATAACACACTCTAAATGGTGCTGTTATACAAAAACAGCATTGCACATTCGCTTGTGCATTGTGGCACATCCACCTCCAACCCCAACCCCCCACATGTTTATATTAATGCACTCATATGTATGCAATGCACTCTGATACATTATTGATTCTATAATAACAGCTTACACAGGAACTTGTATGGCAGATGCAGTAGTTTTCTGTGAGGAGATGTTTGTTTAGCTTTTTGGAAGGAGTCTCCAGTGTCAGCTCGCAGAGGCAAAGATGTAACTTTGGGTTTTGTGACACAGCAGTCTCCAGGATAGAATTTTGTAGCTTCTCTGTAATGCATTTTTTGTCTTATTATGAGAGGTGGTGCTATACCACAAGCGATAACAGGAACTAACTTGTTTTGCAGATGTTCCACAACATTAATCATAAGTATAAATGGTTAAAAAGTTCTTTAATAAATAAAACACTGTTAGCATTGACACACTGCTTTAAGAGGTACAGTATAAAAAAAACCTTGAGATGTACCTTGAGAAAACAAACGAACAAAACAATCCCCATTTACCACTACAGAATTCGAATACATAAACATTACAGTGTCCATATTAAACACATTAACTACTTATCTTCCTGCAAACTGCAAAACAGTCAGGCTGTTTGAATAGCTGCATTCATGCCACAAAATGTTTATAACTTAGTCTACAGTGAGCAATGGACTGCCTGTGGTTAACATTTTCCGAGATACGCAACTTTCACCACAACTCTTACATCCATCTCAATTAAAAGAGTTTAATAACAGAAACGATGACAAGCTCTCACAGAAAGTATTATGCTGTAACCCTCTTTTTAAATCAAGTCCTTTAAATGATTCAACAGCAAAGGCTTATATAATATTACTACGATGGGCTGTTTTTAGGGGAGGATTAAAGAAGCAGACTCTTCACGTGAGATTCTTGGATTCATGCCATTTATAAGGTGCCTGGCGGAGAACACTGGAATTTTGTGAAACTTATGTTCCAGAAATAAGTGCCTCCTCTGTGCTGTGCTGTCTGCCAGCACTATTGTTGTGCCTGAAATAATACATGCACATTATTATGCATGATTTGAGATTAGTTCCCAAACACACGCCCTGCTTTAACCACAAATTAGATTCCAAAGCTCATATTTGCATATGCTGTAAAACAAACAGAATGTGTGTTTTTTCCATTTCTGCTCATCTCTGCAGAGTAAACAGATCAATGATTTCCTGCAAGCTTGTTTTGCTTTAGTGCTTTTAGCCCTCATCTCCAGTTTTAACAGCTTCTAAGAACTAGTTTAAGCTAGCAGAATAGCAAACTGTCTTTTTCTCAGCTTTATCACATATTAATCTCTCTTTTATTGCCACAAACGTATGCTTTTTTTGTTGCTATCCTTTCATTCCAACACAAAAGATTTTGATCAATCATCTATATGAGAGTCTTGAAAACAGAGACAGAAAAGCAGCTGTTAATGCTGGGCCTTATTGCATACATGCAATCCTCCTAGCTTCTGCTGTAACAACTGCGGTACTGATCACAACACAATGATCTGCAATGAACTTGTGAGACTCACACAGGGAAGAGGGAGCAGTGAGGATGAGACAAAAACAACTATCCAGATACAGAACAACACATCAACGTCAGAAAGAAGGAGAAAAGCTATGAATCTGAATCCAGGGCTAGATTCATAACTGGTTTTGCCTACAGAACTTTTCAGTAACACAAGCAGAAATGGCCAGTACAGAAAATTGGAGGCCATTCAGACGAGTAATTCACCTCAGGCTCAGATCTAGAGAGTGTGTGAGCCAGCCTGGGGTCCAAAGAAAGACTGGAGCAGTGCATGTTTGAAGTTAAGATGCACAACAGATGTCTACTAAACCTTGTCCAGGGCCATGAACTGCTCCGCACACTGGCAGGGGCTGATAGAGTTATGGTGGTGCACTTTCTGTTGTCCTCTAATTATCTGTCTTATTCAAAGCCATGTTTCAGTTAGCCTAGTACATGGAGTGCCAGTTAGAGAGTCTGTCCTACTGTGAAATAAAATAAGCTCAGAGCTTACGCCTGTGCCATTATAATTAAGACTGACAATCAAGAAATTTAACAATGCTGAATTTTTCCTTTCCGCCTCATTATTGGCTAATTATTTCTCAGGACTGACTGTAACTACAGGTTATGTGATGCAGTGGTGTAGTAATGAATTAATTTCAAGAGGGAATGAGGAAATATGCTAAATAAAATCACTGTCTGATCTTTACATTGCAATGATGAGTGCGATACACTCATGCATATTGGCTGGATGCCAGACAATAGCAGAAGTGGTGGTGGTATTCAGGTTCCAATGCAAACAGGAGAACATGCACAATCCTGATTGGTTAATTCTGTTTCTCATCATAGCAGCTGGCAGCCAATAAAATGCCATTAAACAAAACCAAGGAACACATTCATCTGACAGGTGGGGCTGGGAAATATGAAGGAATCATAAAGATGATTTGTTGACCTATTATGAACTTACATTTACTGTGCAAAATGTATATAATCAGCTGTCCCTTATGTGTGCTATGTTCACCACAAATAAGTATTTGGAACTGTCAGAAAATATTTCTGACATGGACACCATAAGGTTATGTAAAACCTGATGATCCGTATTAGTCCAAATCCATCGGAGTGTCGAACACATGCTTCAGTGGAAGTTTTAAGACTCAAAGAAAAATCTGACCTTTTGTCCAAAGAAGTTCATATGGTCAATATCACGAATTTGCTAAAATTTAAATATCGAACTACCGCACTAGAAATAGCGCAGAATCTTCATTATTATTATTATATTCAAGATAATAAACATTTCCTTTATTTGTTTAAAATGTTTCACACTTCTATACCTTTCTGTTGATTTCCAGTTTTAAACGAACAAAACACCAAGATGTTCAATGTGGTCTCAAATTTTGGACCTCACTGTAAACGCATTTTTTGATATTTATAGACCAAGTACGTGAGTCAATATGTCTCCCAAAAATCTGATAAGGAGAAGTATTAAGGAAAGCTAGTATAGACGGGATTTGAGCATCGAGTCATAGAAGTGTCATTTAAGGGCGTTCTTTAATACACTTTTAAGGTCATATCTTGAAAATCGAGAGATCTACAGTATGGCCTCTGTGCAGACGAGGTGCACACCATTAAACTTTGCTATACGCAAAACCCTGTAGCTCTAAGACCACGCCTAATCATTGTGTTTGCTGTTCAGTTCATTTCTTCATCTCCTAAAGCTAATCGTGCAATAAACCAACGTTAGGGAAACATTTCGACAGTGGTCATCAGGCGGGTCTGCAGGTTTGGCTATCTATACGCTTGTTATATTTTACATGGCAAACAAGCTTGTTGTGTTTGGCATAAGGTTGTACAGTGTGAAGTCAATGAGTTTGCTCAGTGGCTGGGAGGTATTTTTATACTTCTGGCTTAATGCAGCATGTCACATACAATCAAAGCTCAGAGTGAAATAACTGCTTGGAAGGCTACTTCAAAACTGCCAGTAGTCTACTGCACTGAAGCAGATCCAATGATCAGCCGTGGCTCGTCATCCAGGCACAGCATTTTAAATGCTGAAACTCTTTTTTTTTTTTTTTTTTTAATTATTCCTGGATGCATCAAATAGCTTTCCTTTAGTTTACATGCTAAATACTACATGTCTCTGGTTAACCAAATACATAAGCCTGTACTTGTTAAGTCTGCAATCACCTGAGTATAAAACATTCTCGAGAAAGTCTTTTATTAGTGTTCTTCATCCGTCATCGGCACAACACCGCACTGAGATGAACCCTTCAAAACACTGTAATCAATGGCAGCCAAATTGTCCAAAATCTGTTGTTGTGTGTTTATAGAGGTGCTAATTAAGTATGAATCATGTCAGTGCTGGTAAAGCAGTCTGGCTCCTCTGAGAGCTGGCAGAGCTGCAACAGTCAGCCACATAAAGGATCAACACTAAGGCCTGTCCCACTGGAGATAAATCTCAGGCAAACACTCACCACCTGCCACTGTCTACAATTAACACTTAACATACTGCAATAATGCAACTCCATGAAAACATAACCATCACAAATTTGGTCAGTCAGCCACACCAGAAAGTGGATCAGCAAACCAAGGACATGTTTTACCGGTCACATGACATCTAGAATATAATGTCAAACAACTGGAGCACAAAGACGAATTGTATTAATGAGCGTCTGTCTCCATTTCACACAAGAGGAAAAGATCTTTTTCTGCAATATTTGGTGTCGCGGAAAGTTTTTTAGACTGGCCTCTGCTATTTTATTGCAACACAGTATGACTCACTGCTCCTTGGTCTATTATTATGCTTGTCATACTTTAACTATTGAGTAGGAGATTTGACCAAAAGTCTTACCTTCATATTCTACCAGTCCATCCATCAATATGTTCAACTCAACTCTGCAATCTTGTGCATTATGTAGTATTACTCCTCTTCAGATGCTTTAAAGCAGCTTGCGAAGAGAATGTCCTGGAGGAAACTTTCCACAACAGAAAACTGTAGCTTAAAGAGGATTTCATCCCATTTTGCAATCTGTTGAGGTTGATATGAGTGCATGCCAAACATGGGCAGACAGACATGAATCATTTTTATGCACCTGATTCACTAAACCACAAATGCTGCAACTAGGATTATCGGTACGAAAACACTTTCAGAAACAGGTTAAGTTTAATGCAAATGAAAACACTAAAGTAGAAGGATGCATCTCTTTTCCTGGCCATCTCCATGGACGAATTCAAAAATAAAAAGTGATCTAAGGCCTTACTTAAGCACAGCATAATCAAACATAATTCATAACAGCCACTGCTTTTTTCCCCACAAAAGTACTGTACACGCTGGATCTAACACTCGGGCTGTACTCTAACCCTTGAGAGAAAAAAATCCAAGCTCCTGACCTTTTTAACTAAGCAATGAAAAATTATAAAGCTGTATTTTGAGAGGTTTTTACTTTAAAATGACAGATCTTGAAAATAAAGTACAGGAATGAGGTCCAGCTCTGAAGAAGCCAGAGTAGATTGTTTGCTTTGTGCTAATTATAGAAGGAACAGACTGTATGCCGATCCCTGCTCTCTAATAACATTTATCTTCTCACCAAAGGACCATTGTTCTCATCTGTCCTAAATACTCCCTGTGCAGAAACCAAACACACTGTTGATGAAAGCAGTCCTGTGGGAGACTTATTTGTGTTCCATAAATTGCTGGATGCCATACGCAACCTGCTGCATAGCCTTACCCAGATGAAGGGGTGTTAACCTACATACTGTATATAATCATTATTAACAGCTATGTTTAGATGACAGGGTATAGGTTCTTTTGCTTCTTTTTTTAAATCCACATTTATCTGAACCTAATCAGGTTTGTGTTTTAGACATGTCTGGTCCATTGAAAAGGAGCTGAGCACAGTCCAAACCTCAGTCTGAGCTACAAAGACTGTAATCCAATGAAAGCCCACATCAAATACGTGTGTGAACGAAAAATCTGCTTTTATAAATAGACCTACTGTGCTTCACATACTTCATAAAGCTGGGATGAAGAAAACGCCAGCCAGCCTTGATTTTTGAAAGTGTTCATGTCTACCAGTTTAAGAGAAAGATCATATGAGGAGTTGGTCAACACCAGTCGCAGTTAAAAGGTCTACGTCCTGTACAATAGGGACATACAGTTATTAGTTTTTAATTGTGATCATAATCCACTGTGATACTGGTACGTTACCTTATCAGACAGCTTTAGATATTGGTGTTGATTGATTGGTGGCATCTTTATTTATATAAAATAATAAAGTGCAATAAAAACCATATGTTAACTGAATAATTGTTTTCGATATTCTTGATTTCTATACAGAATAAAATAATCATGTATATCATTTTATCAGTCATACAGCATATATTACCGTCAAGCTCCCTGCAACCAAATATAACTGCGAGTCGCTATAATGCAGTAAAAACACAACAATGTAAGCCGAAAGAATGTTACCAGCCAGGCCACCTGCACTCAGATGGCACCATGGCTGTGGATCGACAGCGAGGTGATTCAGTTTCTGCCATTTATAGCTTCAGAAAATTACAGGGAGGCCATCATTACTTGTAGAGAGGGGCACGTCAAATCCACACACAGCGACCCTCCCATTGTAACCTATATTTATGACAGAAGATAAACCACCTTCTATAGCCTACTGTGATGGCCACCATAAATCCTCCATCAGTGGCCCAAATCCAATGCCATTATTTAATGGTTATAATGAAAGATGATTTTAAATTAAATAAAGCAGCAGTGCTAAAAGCGTACCTCCCAAAACAGCAAGGCCAATTTTACAGGGGAGAAATAATCAGAAGTGTCAGGATAAACCAGACGGGGATAGCTTGCCAAAACGACTCGACGCACTGCAGCTCCAACTCCAGCACTTATTTGTGACTAATGTTACAATCCCTTTAATATCATTAGACATTTGTTCTGAGCCAAAAGATTCACAGTGTTTTAGTTCTGAAATTCTGAAAGCAACTGCTCCTGGAGGAACTCCAAGTAGAAAATATGTGTCTTAGCTCAAACTGAAAACAAATAATAATGGAAAATCAAATAAAAGACTGTTTGAATGTATCTTTATGGCTGAACACATATATCTCCACACTTCCACACTTCTCTCTTCACTGGCATTTTTCCTTTCACACATTGTCTCGCACATTTCTTTTTCATGAA
>CM040986.1:10065570-10088131 GCA_022985145.1 Pangasius djambal | reverse complement strand
TGTGTGTGTGTGTGTGTGTGTGTGTGTGTGTGTGTGTGTGTGTGTGTATTTATATACATGCTATTTTTTTTAACAGTTCGGTTTAAACATAAAGATAACAAATTAACACACTGACATCAGTGTGTTAAATTGTAGGCACACACACACACACACACACACACACACACTGCAGCAGCCATTTACATAGTACTTACTTCATAGGTTTGAAGAGAGCTTGGCCGTAGTTCTGGAATGTCATGATGAGCTTCAGCTGCGTGCCTCCAGATTTCATGGCTTTAGAGAAAACAAGAATGAGCCCATCGTATAAACTCTCACAGTCACATCAGTGCATCAGTAATAATTGTTTTCTTATTAAAGTTAAAATGTCACATGGCTGCTATTCAGTGCAGAACATATATCTGATGAATTTGGAGACAGAAAGGAAACAAGCGTGTTGAGAATTTCTTGGCAGACCTCGGTGCAAAGGCCTCCGCCTACAGAATGAGCAATCATAAATAAAGACACTGAGTTAAAACAAAAAAGGCTGTTGACCTTAACAGGTTTTAATTTTCCACTGTGCAGTGTAAACTATGTACTGTTCTAGTCTGTAGTGTGTGTGTGTGTGTGTGTGAGTGCCAACACAGCTGCATCCCACTAATCACTGCCTGATTCTTATTAGATAGCACTGAATACTTGCATGCAATGTATTTAAACACTATTCTTTTTGTTTCACATTTTAATTAAATGCCAATGAAACTGAAACTGCAGTGTAGTTAACTTTGATAATTAGATGAAAGGAAGCCTGCAGTCAATGTACACCTCCGCACAATGAGCAAGGCACAAAATCCCATCACATCTGTTTGAGGAAAAGAAAATACATTTATAACTTCTCATCTCTGTCACCTTACCAGCTCCAACAATGCTCCTGTCTTGTTTAATAGCATTCATCAAATCAGACACATACATTACCCAGCTGCTGTGACTTACCAACACTGGTGATTCTCTGTGTAATCAGGTCCTTCAGCATCGCATCGATGACAGGGTTGTAGCGGGAGTAGAGCTCATAGCGGTTGATGCCAATGTGGAAGCGCAGCCAGTTAGGGTAGGAGTCTGCGGTGAGCTCACCCGTAGGGGTGTACTCCCCATTCTTCTCCTGTCCATGCCTGTGGAGCAGACACACACACACACACACACACACACACAGCTTTTGATAGGACCAGCTGCTGATACTAAACAATGACTGAACTCACAATTCAGAAGCTCTTCAGAACCAAGAACTTACAATTTAACCAGCAAGTGAGAGTGTAATTATTTGTGGCAAAGGTTTTATGGTGTTATTACTTTATCTGTTCAGCATTTTGATTATTTAAAAAGAATATTATTTTAATCACAGCAGCCCAATTAACGTTATGTTTTTATATTTTAAATGCATCATCTGATATATTTAGAATAATATAGGCTATATTCTGTGTAAAAAAAAAAAAAAAAAACTTGTGCATTTTAAATAATATATATATATTAGATATTCATGTAAATATCTAATATATATGTTTATATCCTTTAACTCAAATACTTCAGTATGTACTAAGCAGTAAATAAACTGTTTATAAATACGGGTGTAATAAATGTTTTCCAGAGAGGAAGAAACTAACCATTCCTGGTTGTCCGCTGCTTTGGGGTCAAACCTGATGTCGGTGTTGACGTTGAACAGTGTGTCCTGGTCACTGAGGACAGGTAAAGGTCTCTTATAGAGCGGGTGCTCGAACAGCGCTGCGAGTCTGGAGTGTGTGCTCGCTCCCGCTGCTTGCGCCTCCTGCTTGCGGTCCTGTCCCGCCTTGGCGCGGTGCTCACCTGTCCTCCGCGCCCCCCCCTTCTCCCCGGCCTGGCTCAGCTTCTCACGCGAGTGTGAGGACACGTTGGAGCCGGGCTCGTTGCTGAAGTCCTGCAGTATTCGCAGAGTGTGTTTGTGAGGCAGGAGAGGTTCCGGGGCGGCGGCTCGGCCCGGAGGCAGGGCCCAGTTGCGCGGATCCTCGCTGGGCGTGTGAGAGCAGGAGCAGCCGCCGGTGCTTTTACTCTCCAGCCGCGGCAACAAGTCAATCATGATGTGCAAGGAGCATGCGATCAGGAACACGGTCAGGATCAACACCCGGAATTTGCGGAATAGGATCATCTTCAGGCCCTCTTGTTCGGTGAAGCCCCAAGATTTATTGGGAATGAGAAAGAGGAAAGTGAGAAGGCGCGCTACATCGCACACGGTGCACACGACCCGAGTGGCCAATTTGAGAAGGACGCACGGCACAGCGTGGCTTTCATGCGCCAGCTTCAAACGGGATGTGGCGATTTGTGGATGTGAACGCAGTTCCTTCTCAATAACACGTCTGCTTCAAGTGTAATCCAGCCCAGTGACAAACAAATCCCATTAAAGCAGTCAAAGTGAAATGAGTCACGGTACGCTCCGATATTGAGCACCTATTTTTTGAAAAGTTTAAAGGCATCACAAGACGCCATGAAAATCTCCACAGAGACGCAACGGCACATGTTTGCAGTGTGTAATGTGCGACTCACTGGTGTCCATCAAAATAAAAAGGGTTACGGAGGAAACGTGGAACTGGCAGGTCGCAGAGAGATAGTGGAGCTCTGCACGAGCGCAGAGACTCTTCAGCAAACGCGCTTTATCTAACGTGCGTCTGCTCGCTCCTGCTTTTTATCCCCGACAGAGCAGGCTCGATCAAGCACAGCGTGACGCGAGCCGAAAACAAAACCCGGGGCACGTTAGGAGAAGAAAGCGCTGCGCCTCTCCTCGACCAGCACGCGAAATTCCTCCAGGAAGTTTCACATGGCACACCCGAGAAAGCCGCGATGACAAGCGGGGAAGATTTTTATTTGGTCTGTTGACAAGAGTGAAACGGTTAGCGTCTCGCGCTCTGCTCTGCTGCGTCGCGTTGTGTGTGTGCGTGTGTGTGTGTGCGTGGGTGGGTGTGTGTGTTAAAGGGGCGCTCCTCCGATCCGCTTCAGCGTCACTCATACAGACACGGGATTGGCTAAAGCCGCGCAGTGGAGCTCAGCAGAGCAATCAGAGCCCAGACTGAGGCTGCTGCTGTCTGCAGCTCCACACTGTGCAAGAAGAGGGCGTCTTACCCCGTCCACTGCTTCATCCGCGCTTTCCTTCATCTGAGTATCCAATAAGTAGGTCTACAATACACCTACCTTGGTCATTCATTCATCTCCTGTAACTGCTTTATCCTGGTCTGGGGCCTATTCTGGGAACACCGGGTGTGAGGTGGGAATACACCCTGGATGGGATGCCCCATTGGCGGACACCACGCACACACACTTTCACACACTCACTCCCACCTACAGGCAATTTAGAGTCACCAGTCCTCCATCCAGTCCACCTAATTGCATCTTTTTTGGACAGTGAGGGAAAACTGGAGAACTCAAAAGGCAGAACGTGCACAGAGACTCCCCATTGTGAAATATTTTTCTCTGGTTACCCTTATTCCAAACAGTATTTGCCCCAGCACTTAGTCTCACTGGCATACACTTTCTCCACCGACAAATTCCTCTAAAGCGGTCAAATAAAATGTGTCAGTGTATGCGCCAACACCAATTGAAAAGTAACACTGACAGTGCTGTGCTGTGCCAAAAAACATAGCAAAAATAGTTAAAAATTGAGTCGAGGAACCTCACAATACATAATCCAGCTGTTGTGGAAACGGTAAAGGAAAATGACTAAACACTGAACTTTACAAGACTATGCAATTAAAAAGAAATGAAAAGAACTTGATGCTTTAATATTTACAATATTCAATAAATATGAATGCTTTATGTATAAATGCACAATATTATGATCATATACTACATGCCATTCACATTATATTATTATTGATTCTAGGTTTAGAGAAAGGGCTGTTCACTACAAGACTCATTTACTCTGAATGCTGAAAATATTCTGATGTTTAACTCAGATGGCAGTGCTTTAAGAGTCTTTGTCATCAGACCACACCAACACAGTGTCATGCTTTGTCTAGGGCCTGCCAATTTTATTCATGAAGGATCCTTTGAGTTAGGATGAACACCTGAGGTCAGTCTTGATAAACCAGCATTGATCCAAAACAGTGTTTCGTTTCACTTCCAAAAAAGCTCCTCTGTATCTGACCCAGCATCAGAAAACATTCTATTTATTCACACTGCTTGAGAAACTTTGAACGAAGATTCCATTTTTACACCAACATAACCACTACCTTTTTCTGGAATTGGTCGTAACCTAACCAGAGCTCCTAACAGGCCCTCTCTTGTGTCCTAAAAAACACAGCTTTGTGTTTATGAAGACAAAGGACACAGGACATAGAGGAAATAGTGAATATCTGTCTTGCAGTCCAGCAGTAGAAACTCTTCTGTTTCAGGTTCCTCAGCACTGACCAACAGCTTGGCATCAGCTAGAGCTCTGCAGATGGCAAAGGTACCTGAGGATTTGCACTGTTCAAAGCGCTGACTACAGCAGCAGCTGTAAATAAGCCAGAATAGATTTATGAACAGGTACCGTATGTCTTTGCAAGGTAGCAGGCAGGACCATTAGATACAGTTCCATGGACAGAGAAAGGGGGATTATGCTGGAGATAGAAGCTGAGATATAGATACAGATAGGATGAGAGTGTGAAAGTATTGGGTGACGTGTCTATTTATTATTGAGTCAGAGATTTACACTGCACTTTGCTTGAATGGTGATGGAGTGTTGAGGGATGCATGAGTGAATTAAACCAAGAAATGAAGTTACTGCATTCCAATGTTATTCTTTAAGTGCTCCTTTTACTATCTGAAAGACTAACTGAGTGGTGCACTGAAGAGGTTTCTAGTTCATAATTAAACTGGCAGGAAAAATTGCAGTTGATCCATTTCTGTCACTCATATGTGCCCTGTGGACTTTCATGTTTATGGAATCTTTAGAAATTGTAGAAATGCATTGCTTACAGACATGTATATACATTTCCCAGCCATTTTCTCTTACGAAATATGCTAACTTATCATGTATACATATAGCATATATCAAAATTGTAATATGCAGTAGAGTAGGCACCACCTAGCAGGTAGGCACAGCATACTTAACCTTTCAACAGACTGATAAAAACAGGTGTATATTCATGCCCGGATAAGGGTAGAGGTGTTAGTGGATGTAAGCAACAAACACATGCAAACACAGCTGTAACTAAATTAAGCCACAGCAGCCACATTGTGTAAGATCTATTTTGCCTGACTCTCTTTCGGTCCCTCTCTCTTGCTCTTTCTCTCTTCAGCTCTTGCATTTCTAAATTCTAAATTTCACCTAGTTTTTAGCTACTGTACTTTATACACATGCTATGTTTGTTTAAGTGTTAAAAAAGTGAGGGGTCATGTAAGCCTGGGTGCCATGTTTGTGTCTAGATAAGATGATGCAGAGCCAGTGCCCCACAGACTCTATATACCACTATAATTAGCCCCAGGCGGACAGCTTTAATGAGCAGGAGCTAGAACTGTGGAAAGGCTTTGGTTCAGATCATTGCGTTAGGCTTATGTTTATTTCAGTGTGTGGGTTTTAATGCGTGTCTCCAAGGATGACTGGTCAGCACTGATTATAGTAACGACCCCCTTGCCCTGCCTAAATAACAGTCATCTATGCCACAGTTAGTTATTTTACTCAAGGACTATATATATATATATATTCAAAGCTGAAAATGACAGCCAACGGAGTCTTGGTTTGTTTTTAACGAAAGAGTGCAGCTGATAAAACTTAATGTGATGAGAGTATTTTTCCCCACAAGTGAATCTGTTTATCAAGTGAACCTAAACAGCGGTCCTTTTTCTATGGAGATTTCAATTTTTTAAATAATTGGAAGTATCTTGTATATGGTATTTTAACATACCATACAGGTTTTTGCCTCAGTAATGGTTACTAAACACATGCAGAACAGTAATAATCAAGCAGTATAGCACTATAATGTATATTGGGCTGTGTGGATTCCTGTCTGACAGACGTTCCTCACCTTTTTAATCTGCCACCACCTGCTATTTCAGCACACTGAGCAGTCAGCGATCAGCTGTGGGCAAAAGGTCACTCCCTCAGAGTCTATTACATCAAATATGCTGCAGTAATACTTTTCACTCTCCTCCCTAACAAAAGCAAGCTACGGGTATGGAACAATTCCAAGGAAATGTGTTTATAAGTAAATAAAGGGTATCTTAGAAGAGCAAGGGTGGAAGCAATAATATAATTACATATTACTTATTAAAGGTATAGTTAGTGATTTTGGAGTTAACTGTAGCCTGTTGTTTTGAAACTCAAATTTCAAACAAAGCCTGTCCTTTCAGTGTTCCCTCCAAAGTCACGCCCCTAGAACGCTGCCTAGATTAGAGCTCCTTATTGCTGCCACAAAACGGGAGCTTTCAGGAGTTGATTTATACTTTTGCAACCGCATGTGCACAATCATGTGCAGACATTAGTGTAGCATGGGTCAGCATGCTTGCATGTAATGTGAACATGTGCACTTGGGTGCCATGTTGTATGTACCACGGCAGAATATACGGACATGAAAAAGGAATAACATAAATGTCTCATTTTTTTCAGGTGGCTCCAGCTACTGTGCATACACATCTCTTCATAAATAATATTATACAAAGCCTTAATAATCACTGACCCCCCCTTTAATCCTAATGTAAAGCAGTCTTTATCTGTACCTCTGAGGATTGCAACATATTTCCAGCAAAAGCTTTAATACTTTTGCTATAAGATGCTTATTGATAGGAACATTATTGTGTGTCATTATTTGCATCCATGAAGTTGAATCCCAGAGCTTTACAGAATGATCCTGAGCTTTGTCAGTCTCTGCTCCTGAAGTTGGCTCACTACTCCCCTGCACTGCAATTATTCAAGTGCCGACTTAGTAGATTATCTACTCACAGCCTTTCTTGGTTGTAAGTTGCAAGACACTTGGCTGAAGCAGGTAACAGTGCTTTCTAAGGCCTTTATTACCAGAGCTGTTTGCCTGCTAAAATTGCAAGGCTGGTGTCCATGCGGCTGTGTGCACTTGAGCTTGTGGAGTTGTGGCAGTTGTTTGGTGTGGGTTTTGTGCTGAAGGGAGCTGACACGGCACACTGACTCAGATCAGAACTCCATCCCTCACCTCAGTGCCTAACCATGTGACGAAGACAGGCAAAGAAAACCACAGTCAATAAAATACCATCCGCTTTCAAGACCATAATAGTAACAATTTCAGTAAAACAGCTGGACTCAGCATCTTCATGCCCTTTTTATCACTTTAAAACAGCCCTTTTCCATTGAAAGGTTTTATTTTCCAGTTTTAAAGGGATACTACTATATGAGAAGACTGTGATTAAATATGTGGTACATAGTCATATAGCCATAGTGTGCCTGTGAGTTGCTGTCCTCCTAAATGTGAATGTAATTCTTTTGCACATTTTACTAGTAATCATCTGCTAAGTGGTGCTTGAAGAAGTTTGTTGAAGGTCCAGTAAGGTGTGGATGTGGGTGAGTGTCAAAAAACACAGAGTGCTGAAACACAGAATAGGAGGTGCTCTATTCATGTTTGTTTGTTTGTTTGTTTGTTTTGCCAGAAGGATTCACTGGTTGAGACTAGGTATATGCATCAGAACTGGGATCCCACAGGACACAAGTTAAAAGTCAAGTGAGTGGGAGGTTTTTACTTTCATGCAGACAACCACTTTCAGTAATGAACATCGATGTGTTTATAGTGTTCATTTATTCATCATTAGTAACTGCTTGATCAGGATTACAAAAAACAGTCCTGTGCACATCTCTATTTTTTTCTTTCTTTTTTTTTTTTTTAAAAAAAGGACAAGAATAGAAAAAAACAACTTTTCAGTTTAGGTCACGCCTACTTCAGGTTTAAATCCGAATACAGATACAGATAGTAGCATGGTATTACACGCCGAGTTTCCATAGACTGACTGTTGTCTTTTCTATACTTTTCAAGGCTGCTGACCTTTCTGGCTTCACTGGTAGGTGCTTTCCTTGCAGCTATACAAAGAGGCTTTACTAGTTTCTCCAAAAACAAAAGCTTTATTGAACACAAGCCTCAGCTCTGACTCATTGGTCTACCTTATCAGCTATCATTAGAAATGCTAGGAAACCCTGAGTCATGTCATTCCTTTTCCTGATATGTCTTGTAGAAAAAAAATAAGCCTTAACTCAAAACCTTCACTTACGTGATTTAAGTGAAGTTAGAGTTATTATAAAAAACTTCAGACAGTGACTACAACATTAGACAGTTTAAGCTTCTTGACAAAGGGGAAATGTAATCTATGAGCATGAAACAGAAAAACTTGCTTATTTTGTATGACTCTAATCAAGTAACCGACTTGATATCAGACTTCAGACTTCACTAGGATGTTAAATGTATTGTGATGACATATGGGTATGTATAATTTGGCATTTTATTTGTGGCAGGGATTGAGATAATGTATTGAGGGTTTTAAACAGAAGCTCTTAATCGGTTTTCTTTGAAACCCCTTTGTTGTGGCACAGCTGCATAATTGATGAACAGGTAGTGCTTACCATGGTGATTGATGGCCTTTTCTGTAAGCAAACAGCAGTGAGTTTAAGCAGCTGAAAAATACGGCGAGAACAGAAAATAGGACCAACTGCCTGCACCATGCAAAGTCGAGTGTTCTACACTAACCATATTTCTGATTTTTTATATTCCACATGTGCAATATCCACAGTTACAGGACTGAGAGACAAACCCAAATGTCTATTTCATATCCATTTGCATGAACTTCTGTCTTTAATAATACTACAATGTAAGTGACTGAAGGTTGATACCATAAAGGTCAGGACGTCTGCACAGGCAACTTGAGACAGAAATTTCCCGGGAGAAATCCAATTAGAGCCTTACCTCATAGGGCAGCAACACAGCCACAGCATTCTTTGCCCATTTTTCTGAGTTTAGTCGTCACCAGTGTGGTGCAGAATCGAGCTTTGAAAACTCCAATAAGGCCGCACCCTTTCACTCTGAGCTCTTTTGCCTTGTCTTGCCATGCCTCGACAAGACCCTTCATTAAGCTCCACACCTAGTAGTGTACTTTTCTCTGGGTGGAGAGAACATCAGAGCCCAAATATTGCAGCAATGCCTGGGACACACACTCACACAGTATCCATCGCTGTGGAGACCTATATTTGTGTGCAAGCGGTATTTCATTAAAGCCAAACCCATAAACCTAACCATAACCTTCACCCTAACCATAACAACAACTCTAAAATGAACTCTAACCACTACTTAATAATAAACACATCCCTACCCATAAGCTGAAACTACATTTAGCTTCAGTGCTAACCATAGTGTAATGTTCTACATTTGATACATTACAGCCATGTAGGGACACTGCGAGCCTTTTTTTTTTTCAATAAAAATGTACATGCACACATATGTAGCATTTAGTTTTAAATATAAAGAGGAACAGAGATTGTCTGACTAAGTTCTAAACGCACTGGCTTCCTCTCTCCTCCACGTCATTTGATCAGAAATTAGAGCAAGTAGCCCAGGTTGCTCAACACAAGCACAGCCAAGCAGTGTGGAGTCACTGTTTCCACTTAGAGACCTTAGAACACTGTGTCGAAATGTGAGTTAGGTGTTAATGTATTTCTTTTAGAAAACGTCAGACAAACCTGAGGTTGTACTGACACTCATGCACTGGAATATAAGATTAGGCATTTGATAAACTAAGCACTAGGCAAGTAATTACAAAGTACCATCTGAAATGCAAGTATGCAACTCGATTAATCAGTTCTATAGTATTTTCTCAATTCATATTTAGTGTCATATCGTACCTGTATAACAGGTTTTTGTTTTTGTATTTTTAAAGGCTTTTAATGTTTTTTTCAGCCTCACGACTGCTGGAATTGGCACTCCATTGCTACTCAAATACCACAGGAACACACTCCAGGTACAAAAAACAAATATCTAGACCTTTTGTTAACTCTCTTGTGCACAGAATAATGTTGCAACTTCCTACATTGTAAAGTGAACACAATGAAATTAAAGCTGACATTCTGTATTTTAATGTCATTTGTAATGTCCAGTTATTAAGATAAAGGTGCAAACAAAAGCTTCTTTAGAGTTTCGATCCAGGAGTTTTTATCCAATTTTGTTGCTTCCACAATAAATGGAATAACCATTTTCCATCACAAATATCCTTCCACATAATGGTAGCTTTTATGATAGGGATTTTTAGTTCTCTGTGGCAGCAACAAAAGTGGTTAAAAATCTTTCAATTAAAAGATTCTTAGGATACCATAAATTGTTCTTCTATGGAGTCAGTCTAAATAACCTTTTCCAGCACATTTTAAGAGTGTAGTTTGTTAAACAGGTTCTATGTGCACACTTCTGTTGTAAGGCTCTATATAGAAAACTTTAGGGTGGTAGATGGCACCCTTTTTGCTATCCATTTAATAACACAAGTTAGTTTTGTATTTTCAAGTACAAACAACTTTCGAGGTTAATACCCTACACCTGCAGTTTTGTAATTTTTATGGAATGGATGTTACTGTACAACACAGAAGTGGTATTATGGTGTAATCCACTCACTTTCCCAACACATATTTTATGCCCTGTCTTCCACTGGTTTGAAAAACTATAGCTGTTTCATATGTCTAGCTGAGCCTAATGGATGAGGGAGAGACACAACACCACAGTATTGCAGTGGGCACTGGGAGCACAGAATCCTCAGGAGATCTCTCTCTCTCTCTCTCATCCATCAGAGAAGGCGGACAGTGGAAGTTATGATGGTGCTCCCTGCTGGCTCTGGGTCGCTCTGAGGCTCGGATAAGGCCCCTAACCTCCCACCCCCATTCACGTAGAGCCTACAGCTGAGCCTAGCCAGTAATTGTAGACATCAATAAAGCTTTCATATCATATCTTTTCCCCTCTCTCTCACCCAGCCAGGATGGGTCGAGGACATCATAATTTAATTGAGAAGAAAATGGGACTGAGGCTGAAATAATATCTATATTACACACATAGCTGGGAGGATGAGGAGGGAGAAGCTGTCCAGTTTGCAAGAGCCAATGATTTCTGTTTCTTTCTTTATGGTCCAGCCTACCAATTTCCTTGTAGTGATCGGCTGTAAAGAGAGGAAATGGATCTATAACTCATTTACTCTGACCACCAATGCATGGGCAGAGAAGAGTTTCAGATTCTTAGTAACCTACATCTGCATTTGAAAGGTGCTGAATGCATGATCACTGTTATGAAGGATGTGCTCAGGGTTATGACTTAAAGCCATGTTTTTGTCCCTTAGTTTATTTCCTTTAGACTGTGACATGTTGATTTGAATCAAATCTATAAATTGTTGCATGAATTATTCAAATTATTAAATGCTGACCATACATAACTATACATAACAAGATCCCCAAGAAATGACCTGACCTAAAATGGAATGCCAGTATGGACTGGATTGCTAAACTGTTCCAGCAGAGGATGTTTTTCCTATGAAAGCTGATGACTGTCCATCCTGACGCAAGAGCAGACCAAACAAGCTGCAACGCACCATTAGATCAGCTGTAAGGATAGGTAGAAACCTGCCCACCCTCGAGGATTTGTTCACTTCCATATCCAGGAAGCAAACATAAAAAAAATCATCAGCCTCTCACACCTCCAGTGGATGTTTCAGATCAATGTCGATCAACACTATTAGAAATCATAACAGCTTCTTTCACCAAAATGACAGAAAAAGCAATGGCTCGTCAAATGTTAGTTACATTTTCAAAATTCATCATTCCTGTTCTAATAACATTTGAACTTACTGTAGTAGCCGATGCAGGCTTCCAGAATTGTAACAGTATTACCACAGCAAATAATGCACACCAATAAAATTCCGTATACAACTCTTTGTGTTAGCACAAAAAAAAGAAAGAAAATAAACCACTTTCCTTGCAGAGTATATAAATCCACACATATTTATTTTCCTTTTAATGTTTATCATCCCAATGAACAATAGGAATGGATCTAAAATAGCTCTAAAAGTGTGTAACATCAGAAATGTTACTTGACCTTAAACTATTGCTAATATTGGTACACTATCAACCGGTATATAAGCGAAGTAAAATAATCTATTTTTTCTCTCTTAAAATGCAGTTGCATGACCTGCGGAACTAAACAACCTTCATGGGTACATTCTAGTTCAGTATTGCCATCACGGTGTGCACACATACTGAGAAATAGTAATTCATACTGACCCGTCTGCCTGAAACATGCTCATCTTTATCAATAAAAGGACTGCCTATTGCAGAATAAGCAGTCATTTTATTGATAAAGATGCCATACTCCCTGTGTGCATTAGAACAGACTTTGACATTAACTGCATTCCTCCAGACTCCTGTGAAATTATTAATTTTTCTCATAAAGCATGGGTTTGATTAAGGGAGCAGGATTTAGACATGAAATTCAAATTTAGATGAGCTTCAGAGGGCACCACATCTGCTTCAGTATTTCAATGTGAATAAGGAACAGGGCAGAGAGTGAGAGTGAGAGAGAGAGTGAGAGAGAGAGAGAGGTCAAAAGGGAGACTCTCGGTAATGAAGTACCTTCTTCTGAAAGGAGAAGATTACTGATAGCTGCTTACTTCTCTCAGCAATTCTGATCAGAATTAAATACAGCCTTTACAAAACAAATCTTACACTCCTACTGTTTAAAACACTACTATTTGTGAATAATTATGGGTGTCCGTGAGACAAATAATACTTGCTCAAGTTATGTTTACTTTGAAAAGCTAGCTATGTGGGTTACAAAGTTAGCATTGAATTCGACGTGATAAAGCCATATGGCTACAGCAGATGGTTAGGAGCTTTTGTGAGACCTTCAATAGACTATTGTTCTTTTGCATAACTGTGTCATGGTTATTGTGGTGATGGTGCCGTGTGTACACACTGTGTACACAGTAGTAGTAATTAACTACACCATGGTGTAATCACATTGTAAGCTTCTAACTGCTGCACACCAAAGTCAAGTGAAGAAAAAAAAAGTATGTTACAGTTATTTCAGTAAAATATAATTTAAAGGTCCTGTATCTTTTGATTTTCAGGCATTTTTATATTATCCATGAGTCTTGAAGAAACACACCTTAAGGGATTTTGGCTTCAAAAAATCTCTTGAAATATTGAAATGCTGTAGAGCAAAGATGCCTTCAAAAATAATGAAATTAACTGTTTCTACATGAAAAGAAATACTATAAAGAGCAGTAAACAGTAATAAATGAAACAAAGTCAATATTTGGTGTGACGATTCTTCACTTTAAAAAAAAACAGTAGGCTCAGGTACAGTGTGTGCAGTTTTATAAGGAAATGAGCTGTAAGTGTTACTGAGCATCTTGCAGAAGCAGCCACAGCTCTTCTGGAGACTTTGACTGTCACACTCGCTTCTTATTTTTGCAGCAAAACCCAGCAGCCTTCATTATGTTTTTCTGTCTGAAAAGTGGCCTCTTATGTAATCTGCTGCTTTCTTTACTGACATACAACCATTTTTCTTTGTGCTGGAAAACAAATGTTTGGAAATCTAAAATGTTTTTGTACTGAATCAATAATGAAGAAGTCATCAAGTAAAAAATCTATAACAAAGTTTGTACTTAAAAAAATAGGGTCCCTAAGACTATATATATATAGAATTTTTTAAAAATAAAATATTGTAATTTTCTTCCCCGCAAACTCACAGCCCAGTTTCATTGACACCATCCACTAGTCATTAATATTCATAAAGCCGACCCCAATGTTTATTGACATTAATTAGCTTACTAGCACCTTCTCAAAGAAGGAGAAGCATTTTGTTGTCAATAAACCATAAGCTAAATCGGACACCTGCACTGGTACTTATCTGTGTTTTCAATGCTGTCCTGCTGGCACATTTTTCCAGGTTTTTTAATCCTGTTTTGCTTTATTTTGTGTTTTGTGTTGTTTTGTGTCATATTTTTTGCGGAGAGCTGTATGGATCATCCCAAATCACAAACTAGCATACTGAATCGTGTGCGAAAGTCACTTTAATGTTTAAACTTTTACTTTTACCATAGAGGAGTATCCTATGTAGAACAATAGTATGGGTGTCTTGGTTATACAGTACGTTGATTGCCCACCATGGACCAATCACAGGGGCCAAATGAATCTCTGCCTGTGATTTCTGTCTTCCCGTTTTGTAAATACCAGCAACTTGCCAACATTTATTCATTTTTTTATTCATTTTTTCATTCACTCAGTTTATTCATTCACTCAGTTTTTATTCATTACAGGACAATACATCATACTTTGTATCTGTTTACTTAGTATTTGTTTTGCATCTTTAACTATTTACATTTAATGTTGTGGAACATCATTGAAACAGGTTTTTCCTAATATCAGTTATTTTATAACATTATAATCTCTCCCTTCATCAGCCTCTCTTTTTTCTCTCTCTTAATTTTATTAAGAAAATGTAAAGTTTCAGCTTTACAACGTACTGACAATGGAGACTCCTTTCAAAAAGTGTTAAATAAATGTCTCCTCACAGAAACTTTACCATTATCAACAATTACATATGTTCTTTAAATCAATTTATGTTGAAAGCCCTACATTCAATCTCTGTGTAAGTAGTTACCATAGAAATAATGATATTTAGAACAAGCTAACAGGTTATTATAAACATTTCAGCTGGAACTACTATTGGTTGTGCTACTGTACTACGAGTATATGAATTTACAGCTGTTGAGCAATTCCTGTTGATCTGATCTAAATAATAATAATAATAAAAAAGATAAAGACCATAATTTAATACATGATAAGAAGACTAAAAGGATGAAAATGTTGCTTCTATGAGCAGGCACAGGTAAGAGTTTTAGAGTGCCTTTAACAGACTGCAAATTGATGGAAACGAAGCAGAAGCAGACCTCTGTAGACATTACTGAATGATATTATTTCTGGTGGTGGTGTTATAATTACCAAGAAATGTACCATGTTGCATGGTAGGCAGGAATGTGTGTCAACATCTTCAGTCTCATTATACAGGCTTCTGTGAGCAGGGGCAAAGGCTGATGGTCAAGACTGGAGGTTTAGAGGTTTGTGTTGTAAAATGGATGCTCTAATTAAAGCCTGCCAGTACTGATTTTGGGCCTTGACGCTGGATGATGGCCCAAGGCCAGGAGGTGGACTACAGAGAAAATGAAGGAGGAACTAAGGACACTTAATGGAGGCTTCTTAATTTCGAGTTTCCTCTTAATTTCTTAAATTCTGTAGCCCACATTTAAATCAGTTGTACTCACAAATCAAGTTTCATTCACTTGTTGGATGATGGAATTTTGTGCTACCAATATAAACACAATCTATGTAATAAGAGTTTAAAATATCTTATTACAATACTGTGATGTGTGATGTTCTGTAATTTTTTTTTTGTGACATCATTTGCTATCATTGCAGATTATTGTACACATTGATAACAGTTATAACTGTATATTAAAAGTGGTTAAAAATACTCCCTGAGGTACAAATCTCCCTGAGGTACTAAACTCTTTGTCACGGTTACTTTGTTTCACAAGTTCAGCACATCAAGGCTTTGTGTGTTTCATCAGACATATAATCATTTAGCATGTTATGCACTCTTAGTGAATTACACCAAAATCAATTTGCAGTCATGTATAATACTACTGGGAGTCTACTGATGCAACGATGCAGTGCTCTTACAGTAATATTAACCAGTCAGCAGTAACTCACTGGTATTCATGCAGTACAAAACAAGTCAGTAGACTCATTTGGAACTTAGTTTAAACCCACAGTTTCTGTGGAAGTAATCTTAATATTTATGGACGAAAGATGGTTCAGTCCTCATTCCCAGTATTCCTGGGATAGACTCGGGATCCATCATGATCCTGATCAGGATAAAGCAGTTAATGAAAGTGAGTGAGTGAAGATGGCTCAAAGTGATGATATATGAATGAGCAGAGCCTGAGCACTGAAGTGTGATCTGCACTCTGGGAAAGTTTCAATTCACCATCTCTATTCTTCCTCTAAACAAAGCCATATTTTCACATTTTCATATTTCCATCGCAGAACACCATGCACACATATTCACACACTTATCCACACCTAGGGACAATTTAGAGTAGCCAGTTCACTTACAGTTATGTTACTGGGAGGTGTGAGGAAACCAGAGAACCCAGAGGAAATCCACATATACAAAGGGAGAATATGTGAAACCCCACATAGACAGTAACCCAACCTCAGGATTGAAGCAGGGATCCTGTGACTGCCAGGTGGCAAACCCACTGTACCACCATGCCCTGTTTTATTTTCATTCAAGGAAAAATGAAAAAATGATAGTGGAAGAAATAGGAGTAAAAGTCTTAGGTACATGTAAAAATTATTTACATGAGTCATTGTTTCAAAATAAATTAAATAAAAAGTTTCTAAATATGTAAATAAATTACAGTAAAGAGCAGTATACAGCAAAAGCATGTTTCTTATTTTATCAACATCCAAATATTTCTCTGCAGCTTTTTTTTTTAATAGCTGGAGGTCTAAGACTGGCTCTTTTGTGCTGACATACATGTACAAGACAAACATTTAAAAGCTTACAGGGTGCCTAGGACTTTTGCACTATATATCATTAAATAATTGTATATCAGTTCCATGAGTAAAACAGTTTTTTTCTTGTTCAAGTAACAGAAAAGTCTGAACTAGACAAGCTGTAATTTTATATACAGTTTGTTTGTTGAGTATCTTAAATCAAAGAAACAGGAACAAGTAGAACTCAATGTCAGCAGTGTCGGCAGGGATACCTACAGCCATCAAGTCTGTTTCTTCTTGTTACTAATTTGGGTGCCTCCAATACCCTTAAAATGTACCTTGACCATGTTTGGATCACTGCCAAAATGTAATCAGTTCATCTGGTGGTAGCAAAGATAAGTCCATATAAATCCTATATTTATCCACTTATATTTGAGACGTTGGAAGAATTTCTGACCAACAGACTGACAGATGTACTGATGGACAGACGGGCCTTGAGTTCCTGAACATGAACGTGTAAGTAACATCTCTGTATGACAAACAGGTAGGAAGCTACTGAAGAAAAACTATTTCAGACATTTGACCTTGATGTGACCTTAGCCTTTTTTGGATCAATTCCAAAATCTAATAAGTCCATCAGTTTATCTTGTTGTGTGTATTCCTTGGCTTCAGTACACCAGACAATGTCTAAATTAAAGTCAAATCTCACTCTCTCTCTGTCAGCCTCTTCATCTGTCAGAAAGATACTCCTATTGCACCCAAAGATTTCATGGACAAAAGGATCCAAATCAGTTTGTTCTCCTGACAAACAAATAAATTTTTATAGACCTGAAAGTTGCTCGTCTCGAAAATTGTTAGAATACCTTTGAAGAAGCAGAGAAAGACACTCTAATCCATCCATTTTTGGCACATTGGACTGTTATCGACAAGCCAGACCACACTATATATGAAAAGCTATGAGTTATTAATAAGATATGAATAGCCCTGTTCTACTTTTCATCTGAAAACAAGAATAAGAAGAGCATTTTTATCTTTCAGGAGGTGTATAGAGTGTGTTTTTCAAACTTGTGCAAAAATCTTAGGCCCCCTAATTTTTTTAGCACAGATTTTGTTATAGATGTTTATTTTGTGACTTCTGCATTAATGAGTAAGTCACAAACACATTGAATATTTCTAAACATTACTTTTCCAACAAAAAATAAATGTTGCAGAAAAATACAGAAAGGTACAAATTACATAACAGCCCATATTATTATTGTTTACTGTTTTTATGTTATTTTTATGTAGATCTATGTAGATTTAATTGAATTATTTTGAAGGAATCTTTGCTTTACAGCATTTCTCTGCATGTGCCTAAGACTTTTGCACAGTACTGTATGTATTTTGCAAGAATATGGGTAGCATATTGTAAGTAGTCTAATTTAAATTTTGGAATTAAACAAGCTTCACATTAAGAGATGTGTTGAGATTGTATTATTGAGATGTGTTGCATATATATATATATAATTGCATGTAATTGATGGTAATTGCATTGTAAAAAATATTTCTTATTGCTCCCTATTTAATTAAAGTCATGTTAATTTGTTTGATTTTTCTTGGTCCTGAAATACAACAGAAGCAACACTGAACTATTATAATAGTTAACTTTATCTTTCATCTAATTTGATCTATTTCTTTTGCTAAAAATTCAAAGAGACAACATGAGCTGTCATTAGATTAAATTCATTTGCATTATTTCCCCTGATATCAAAGTTCATCACCAAGCTAGAATTTCATCAGAGTCTTATGTGCTGACGGTCTCAGCAGGCTCTGGGTTTGTTAGTGTACAAGCAAATGGGATTGTTCGGGAAGAGAATAGATGAAAGTCAGCCTGTAAATAACAACAATAAAGCTTTAGAGATGAAGAGTGAAATTAAAACTACCCTAACTACGTCTCTTAGTGTACTTGGATAATGGCATGCTATTATTGTGTGCAGTAGGCCTTAAAGGGGAGGATGGTAGGGATGATTCTAAGTGGACAAGAGACCCTAGGTAACACAAATTGTTCAGGGCAGTGGGTCCAGTACATTAACATGTCAGGAGGCACGGAATTTGTACTGGTGCCCCTGACTGTGTGTTATAACTACTTCACAAAATTATGTACACAGTAATGTAATGAGTACACAGCAGAGGCGATTGTTTAAAGACTACAGGGGAAGCCTGGCCTCCCCTTTAACTTCATTAAAATGTGGCAATGAAATGTTTCTATATTAAATGTTGAAATGTTTCTATATTATTCATCACTCCTGGTGAAATTCGATATTTTAACAAATCAAATGATAAAATATCTCACTGCAGTATTATGCTGTTTGCTCATTTAATGCAAATTGTTTTCTGTGAAGCTCTGAGAACTCCAGTGAAGCCTGGCTTCTATGGGATCCTATGGCAGATTCAAGTACAGTGTTTTAATAGGAGAAAAGATTAACACTCATTGGACAATAGCCTTTTAATATGTCGTTTTAATAAGTCATTTTGCTTCACTGGACGTCAATGAGTGTGTGGGCAGGTGGGTTTTTCATAGAAAAATAACATTTATTGAACAGAGAGCTCTTCACTTGCTCCATCCAGACACATGGCTTCTTCATGTGATGATTGAGATTTATGTTGTACCATAGCTTGAAATGTAATATCATTTAGAAATTGACAGATTAGGCTGTCTGGTAAAGCCAAAATAATTAACTCAATAAAATTAAAGTCAGAGCAGTTTATGGAAGAATAGAAGCATAACATAATTGAGATAAAAAAAAAAAAAAAAACAATATTGATGTCGTACACAGTGTATATTAACTAAGACATGTTTCTGCAATGTGGACCTAGCTAAAATTTTGTTTCCTGGTTACAGTGCTTATTAGGGTCAACTTTTAACATTGGCAGCTAAGTGATAGTGTCTCAAATCAGGCTGAGAAAATTATGGAACATACTATACATTTCATTTTTTTCTTCATGATAGGAAGAAAAATGCAATCAGCAGATCTCTTTAATTTTTTCAAATGTCTTGAAGTAGCCTTTTAGTTTGGGTTTCTGATGTTTCCTCTGAGGCCAGTAGGAGTTCAAGGGCGAGCAGCATGGAATGGCAGGGCTTCTTAGTTCATCTTTAAACATTTTACCTACATGTGCCTGTGTTGTGCTGAGAAATGGCTGCTTGATTCCATTACACTTTCATTACAGCTGTAGTTAATGGCTGTGTCACAGTCTATTAGCTGCATTCATCTTTCCTGTGATGTACCACAAGACACCAGGGCACAGCACAAAGACAAATAGCTCTGACTCGGGGCAACAGCATTACACTTCAAAAAAATTACATAGCAGGATAGCCTTGGTGTTTCACTATCCACTGAGAGATATTTTTCAGTTTGGTGTAGCAGCACCAACCATGACCAAAATATTACAGTATGAATGTTCAAGTTAAAAACAATATGGCAGGATGGAGGGGAACACAGATGAAACACAATGGCCCAGGGGCTCCTCTGCCTTGTTTTAATCTCACTGGTTTGTATTGCACCTTCACACGTTCATTTCTAAAGGGCTCCTGTGGTTTTCCAGTTGCCAACACTAATCTATTTAAAAATGCTTTTAGAGGCCCCATCATTGCTATATCCTTTCACAATTTATGAGCTGCTGATCAATAAACAATGGAGCATCAACATGACGGATGGTAATCAGTAAACCACCGGGGACTGACGTGAAAGAAAAATGCTGAGACGATCCTTTTCCATGAAACAGATATCACTCAAGTGGCTGTTATAACTTCATATCGAGATCTATAATTTACAAGCGCCATGAAAGCTGATATTGGGAGGGAGCTCCGTCGTGCCATTAGCACTCACTGCAACACACCGTCCTATTCAGTATACACAAACACTTTAGATGGCACTCAGGGAACAACAAGCGGCATCGGAGATGCTTCATCACCTCGTGAGTTGCAGTACCCAGAAAATTACATTGTCACTTAAACATTAATGAAGACGAGTGCTCAAGCCTGGTTTGATCTCATTTAATTAATATTTATTCCCTGTCAGACCTCATTACAGGCTATATTAAGCTGTATCTTCCATGGATGTGCTGCTGACCCCAGACAGGAGGCAACATTAAAATTTGTCCACACTTTTGTAGTGCATTCATAAAACATGAATGTATAAACAAGTTAATGGGACCAATTAAAGGAATTGTTGTAAACATTTCCCCGAGTGTTCAGTGGCATTCTGTGTGCAGCGTAAAGCTATTTGTTTTGGGTGCTAAGTACTGTAATAAATCATAACATGCATAACTTGATTACATTTGTTAGAATGATTAGTCACCCTGCTGCAATGAATACTGCAATGCTGTAAGCTCAGCTTTCTAAAAATATCTGGGGTGAAATCTCAGCAATTCCAGCAGTTTAACTGCTTATTCTAGCGAAACTTTCACGAACACGTTTACAATAGTTTGCGTTCCTCACGTTAACCTAATACAAACACTGTAAAAGAATACTGTCAATTTACTGTTTTCATTTGATAATCTTTTATTACTTTACAGGATTGGAGTGTAAATGATTAGGCAGCTAGAGCAGTGCATTGGGTTACAGTAAAATAACAGGAAGCGCAATGCATTTGGGGATATCTTACATGTTATGTGGGAGTGAGAACGATAAACATTCTCCTGAAATTCATCTTTTAGTGTAAGTTAATTCAACAATAGAGGTGGGTTAATCAGTGCAGGCTAGTTGAGGGAAGTTAAGGCTCAGTGGTTAAGCTGTTGCACTACAGAAGGTCAGAAGGTCATGAGTTTAAATCCCAGTATTGTCAGCTGACATGTTTGGTTCCTTTAGCAAGACCCTTAACCTTCAACAGCACGGGTGTATCCTGCCTTTTGCCTAAATTGTAAATCACATTGGATAAAAGCATCAGCCAAAAGAGCAAATGTAGTGGATTACATTTTATTTTAAATTTACAGTACATATATTACAGCAAATGCAGAAATATAGTCATATATAAAAGTAATATACTGCAAAACACAATATTTTATAATTCATTTTAGTGTTTTCCCTGCTCTATCACACCCATTTCAACTCAGGAAAGACTGTTAAGTAGCTGATTGATTGAATCAGGTGTGTTAGAGCATGAAAAACCCTAAAATGTGCAGGACAGGAGCTACTTGTCAGGACAAGGGTTGGAGCCCTGTGACCTAAAACAATCTTTTCTTCACACTTCATCAAATTTGGTGTAGTGTGTACACAACGTACCCTGCTGTTGAAAGCTCACAGTGGCTCACAGAGTTTCAGGGTATTTACGTATTCGTTACAGACGCTTAATATATGCAGGCTGTGATTTTGTGAACATGAGCTGTTTCTCAGAATATTCAAGCTCATTTAGCACGTTTGACACCATCTTAGTGTACAGTAATTGAACATATCTCACCCTCACATATGTTAATAAGCACATCCACACATGCTTTCATTTTGTTTTTAAACTGGTTGCTTGAATTATTGTTTATAGCCAAATATCTTAATGAGCCCCTGAGGCACCATGTTCTCAGGGCAGTAAGAGAGCTGATCCCAGAGCAAGCTCATTACTTCATTAGCCATGTATTTCAGAGAGCATTCAGGCAAGCCTGAGTCATTGGAAAATATCTCAGTGTATCAGGATAAGCCCTAGAAATTACAAGTGTTAATGACCAAGGTATATATGCGCACGGCTATGAGCTGCACACTAGATTTTATTGAGTAATGCTGCACCATGTGGTTTGTAGAAACATTTAAAAGACACACATCTTTTAAAACATGATGCAGCATGGAGACGTGTTCAAGCTCTGAAAACATGAATAAACACTTTTGTGGATTTTTATGTACTCTTTGAATAAATTAAAATAACAAATCTGTCTGCCAGAAATTAAATTACAGGAATATCAAGTAATAACATATTAGTTTTCTTTCTTGCTCCCCTACATAGAGTGTGAATATATACGTTAACCCCTTAAACTCCCAGACGACATTCACCACTCTCCTAACTACATATCTTTCACACTGGTTTCACG
>CM040986.1:10042090-10064258 GCA_022985145.1 Pangasius djambal | reverse complement strand
CACACACACACACGTCAGTTTATTTGCCTCAATTGCCAGGGACTTTTGAGTCTCATTTAAATGAGGTACTGCACCAGAAGGATTTTTGCATAACACTTTTCATTAAGGTCCTGGTGAAGTTGAAATTTTACTTATAGTTCATCCTCTATATAATCCTAACAGTATTATTCTGAATCTGTATTCTGTTTTTACATTTTGATTTCTGTTTTCACTTCAGTTTGTACCTCTTATGCACACATGCACACATATTTAGCGCACGATTTAGCCTCTATTATAGTTTTGAGGTTGCAGTGACCCTGTATGTGATACGATGTATTCCTTTTATCACATCCTCAAGGTTTTAGTTTCTGATTTCTTGACACCAGAGAAGAAACTAGTTTGAGGCAGTTTTATCATGCAGCTGCTGTCCAGTAACCTCATATAACCCTGTCTTTACTCCTTTGTTAGACTGTGATCATTGACGTGATCATTTACCAATGGCGTGAAATGACGTGATCATTTACCAATAAGATGTTGATCATCATTTTCTCCATAACCATGTGCTAGAATTCTGCAGTATATGAAGTGATCTATCTGTGATTTTAGGTCAGCCTGTTGCTTGAATTGCTCTCAGATTCACTGAGCGTACTCTCTCTCGCTTTTCTATGGCATAATACACACCTTTCTGATTGAGCTTCTGGGCTCAGCATGTTTCTCTCCGCTCTTCTTCAGGGTGGAATTTTCTCCACCATAAATTGTTGAAGTAATTTCTTTATCTTATCCTGACCCGACACAACATGACAAATTGGTTAAGTATTTTTCTGACACATTCTCTGGTTTGTGGTTTACTGACCCTTTCGATGTTGGCTATGTAAAATTGACCATTTTTCTGTTCCAGGGTCCGTACATCTCTCTACACCCAATTATGCACTGAAACATGAAACTGAGAAATTTCATTATTATTATTATTCGGACACTACTTTCAAAAGGCATTATTGTTCTATGCTCATTGCCTACATTGTCTCCAATTCAATACACAATCTACCCCAAATTTCTCTGATTTGGCCAAATCCTTAACTGATGCCCTAAAAGGTGTCCAGCCAGGTAGCACTCGGATAACTTGGACCCCAGAAATGGATGAGTCATTCACTCTGCTTAAAAACGCCCTGATCTCCTCTCTGGGTCTGAAACACCAAGACATATTTAAACCTTTTCGCATTTGGTCACACAAGGATACCATGCAGTTTTATCCCACATTCAAGGTGACTGTGCTCATGATGTTATTGCATATTTTTCAGCTCTCACATCTGCAACTATAAAAGGACAATTGCCCTGATGATTGGCCCTGGATTGTGAAGAATGGGCCCTCAAAGGTGTGGACCCTATTGTGGGCTATAATCATGCGTTTCTCCTCACTCCTCAGAGATTCCTCTGCCTCCTCAAGAATACTGAACTCTAAACAGTATCCATTCCCTCATCTCTTCTCAACTCATTGTTGTGGCTAACAACAAGACCAAACCAACAACATTCAAGGTTCCACATACGACATTGTGCAGGACTCTCCCTTCTCACACAGTGAGGTCCTTCTTATTTGTGGTAGCAGTTTTTCTCATGGCTCTGACAGACTTTCTGGATGGGCAATTGTGAACTCTGACCATGTGGCAGTCCTTTCTGGTTCTCTGAGTGGTGCTAGTGCTTAAGTTGCTGAATTAAACACCCTTAAGAATGGCAGTTCACATGCCATTGCTTTACTCTGCCCTGTCACAGTGTACACAGTCTCAGCTTCCTCTTTCAATGTGGTATGCTTTTACACTACTTTATGGCAAAAACACATATGACCTCTTATTGTTCCCCTATTGTTTGTACACTTTCCAAGACAGTTTCTTCTTGACCAGTTTCTCCCTAATTAAGTTGCGTTTGTATATTGACAGGCCACAGTACCCTTCTGACTGTCTTTCTATAAGAAAAGCCAAACTTGCTGCTAAATTTCCTTCTCCCACCCCTTTAGCATTTGTATCCCTCCCTCTCCTTCCCTTTCCCTACTATCTCACCCTGACTGTCCTGTCTTTTCTGCTGTTCTCTCCTTTTATTCTCTTGAAGAAGCTGAGACTCTCAGTCACTAGCTTTCTCTTGATGCCTCACCTTCTAATGGGGGATGACCCAATTATGGAAGCCCAGATAATTAGAACTTTTTCCTGTTGTGTTTTGAAAGACACCATGGATATGTATTTAATCAGGTTCTTTAAAAAAAAAAAACTCTCAGGACTCGCACTTTTCTGAGCACTCAAATTCAAACACCTTTGTCCAAATAGAAAATTAAGTATTAGCTGATAAAAATTGGTATTCTGTCCTCTATGACAATAAGATATGAGGGACATACGGTCCTGTTGAACACCCATAATTCTTTGCTTACTGAGCGAGAACTCAATGACTGCACCTATCGCAAATTAAACTTCTTCCTAATGCTACTAACACCCTTATAGATCTTATAGCAGACAATAAGAAGCATGACTAATTTGAAATGTATTTTTCAGGTTGGCGATTAAGCAATTGCCCTGTCTTTTGCAGATGTTACATCGTGATGGATCCCAATGATATTTCTGCTGCCTGTTAGAGTTTGTGATGTATTTTTTTATTAAACTAATATGTTTTGAGTGTTTCTTTCCTTCTATGTCTCTATATCTTTCTTAGGATGAGTAAGTGATTCCTGGTTGGTTTGACAGCCTTTGGGTCACAAAACTAGTTTGCAGCTTGCTCACTCTTGATTCTAGAGAAACAAAGGGGTCCATGTGAAATTCTTGCAGGAGAACAATCTCATTTGACCAAACCTCTGCATAAACAATAACCAGATGATAAAGGCAATCAAATGAAGTGCTGCTAACCTCTCTCTGATTGTCCAACAGCACTTCTACACAGTGTAAAACCACAAGGGGCAGAAGATAGAGACTCCGGACCAGAATTCAGAAAATCAATATTGCTTCAAATGCACCACATAGTCATTCATTTACTGATACACTTTTTTCTTGTTCATTCCTTGATCGTACTTTGAGAAAAAGTAATGTTGTTTTTATTGTTAATGATGACTATCCTTGCCAAAGCAATTATTTATTCTAATTCATATGTATTTCTTGGAAATTAGGTTCATTACTTTTGTCTAAGTGGTCCTGTTCCTCCCCAGGTGTTGTTTCACGATTTGTTTCCCATAGTTAAATCTAGCACATCAGAAGTGCTTGTACTGAACACCCTTTCAACACACACTATCTGGTGTGACCCAGCAGAGGATGGGTTCCCTCAAGGTTCTTTCTCATGTATTCTCAGGGTTTTTTTTCTTGTCACTGTTGCCTCTGGCTTGGTCATTAGGGAAAAACTGAAATATAAATTCGGATTTCTGTAAAGCTGTTTTGTGTTAAAATAGCTATACAAATAAATTTGAATCAAACTGAACTAGTGGAGAGACATGACCCCTTTATGGAGTCTTGAACGGGGAACTGGTGAAGTCGAAATTTTACTTACGGTTTATCATCTCTCTTATCAACATTAATCTGTATCTGTATTATGTTTTCATATTTTGATTTCAGTTTTGACTTCAGGTTGCACTTCTTGATCCTCTGCACACATATTTAGCCCAGGATTTAGTGTCTATTATAGTTTTGAGGTTGCACTGATCCTGTATGTGATACAATGTTTTCCTTTTTATCACATACTCAAGGTTTTAGTTTCTGATTTCTTGGCACCATAGAAGAAACTAGTTTGAGGCAGTTTTATCATGCAGCTGCTGTCCAGTAACCTCATATAACCCTGTCTTTACTCCTTTGTTAGACTGAGGTGATCATTTACCAATAAGAGGTTGATCATCATTTTATATATATATATATAATTTAAGTAAAAGTAAAGTAAAGTAAAGTATTAAGTGAAGACCAAGACATCATAATTTTATCTGGTAATGGTTATATTTAATGTCTGTGAAACAAGTTAGCTTGTCACTCATATCACTTGTTATAGCAGCTACTATAAAAACAGTCATTAACTGCACCAGAAGTTAAAAGTAAAGCATTGTTTTATCATGTTAAATAACAGAAAGAAAACTTTACCATAACAGCACTTTTTTTTTTATCTGTTTATGAGTTGTTACTACATATTATACTACATATATATTAGGAAGAGTGCATAAATATATACCTGTGTAGCTGGCACTATTGTCAGAGCTGTTGATGTGATAGAAAATTAATTAACACCTTCTGACCAATCGGATTTGAGAATTCACATGGCGCCACAGTATAAATAGCAAGGGAAACTTGATGTAAAGGGCTACCCATTTTTGTTTTTGTGCTAACTTTTTCCCGGGATTGAAAATAATTTATTAGTTTATTGGTATATTTTGTGTTTACACACACACACACGCACACACGCGCGCACACTTTGCAGGCAAATCCTTAGTTTGATTTCAAGTTAGATTAAGGAAAAAGCCATAAAATAATAAATTATTTTTCAAATTATACTGTGTTCAACCATTTATCATGAATCTGTTCAGTATTGCTTTACTTACTGCTCTCCATTGTTTGCAAAGGTCATGGAGAGAGTAAGAAAAGTGTGTTTGCTTCTAAAAGTCAGGCACCACGCTGTTCCTCTTGTTTCCTTCTCTGGGGTTTTCATTGATTTATTGACACTGACAACTGTATTACTGCTTTTAATTAACACTTCACTAGAGTCTCCAGGTGCAATCTACCAATCACGCACAGAGAATGAGGTCATTTTTTCTACAGTAACCTGACATGTTGATTAATATGACAATTGTCCCCAGTGTCAAGTGTAAAGCCCAGGTAGATAAGAATTTTATTTGCGGATGGTTATATGGCTCTGACCCTGCAGTAAGAATGTACTGTATGTATTTAAAGTTTCCTTCCCACTGAACTATTATAATATGTTACCTCAGAGCCTGAAATGACACTGTGGCCGGCGTCAGATACATTCTGCAGCTTCAGGTCTCTGCATGTTGAGTTTGCTTTGCTCTTCCAAGTGGAATTATCAGTGAAGAGAAATACAGCAGTGGTTCAAATTTCAAGCTTGATCTTCAATCCTCATCACAATACAGTGGACAATAAACCTACCATGTAAGTCAAGGGCCAGTTAGAGGTTCAGAGCCTGTTTATAGTAGGAGATGCTCATAGCCAGAGGAAACACACTGAGTAAGAAGGAATAGACAGTGTTTTCAGGGTGAAGAGTGTAATATATATCTCAAATCCACTGGCAGCTCGTCCATAGGAGCATGTGGGACCACCATATATATCAGCCATTCAAGAAATGTTAATCTTCCTGAAGTCCTCATTTCTAGCGTTTTAAATTATAATACCAATTACCTCTTTTGAGTGAACAAAAAAAAAAAAAAATTTTTGCTATGTGACAGATATAAGGTGTGAGCTCCCTTACTCATTTAGTGCCATAGAGGTATTATTGTACATAGTGGTTAAAAAAAAAAGGGTAACTGCAACAAGCGCTAATAGATACCTACCGGGGCATGAATCATGCTGCCCCATGCTCATGCTATCAATGTTTTCAGGGAGGAGGCACAGTGGATAGGACAGCTAATGACAGGGTTGCCAGGGTTGTGGATGTTAATCCAAATTGGGCTAGATTAAAAATACTCCATGGCTGGCAAGATCTTGTTGCATTGCAAGTAATCAGAATTAAATCACATAAACTTCCACAAACAAAGGCTAAGTGTAAGCGCAGACAGCATGTCTATGATGTACAGAACACTTTCTACTGTAAAATATATGGCAAGGATGAGGGAAAGTAGAAGGAGTGGATCTTATCCCTAAATTAGGAACATGTGTGCACCACCCTGAACTTGTCTTCTATGCAATGGCTGAGAAAAAGAAGAAAAAAATGTGTCCCCCATTTCCATTGCCCAATTTTTTGGGGCTATTTTCAGATCTTTTGTGTGGTTTTGGAAATTTTGCTGAAACCTGGCAAACACACCTGCTGCATCAAACAAAGCTGTACAAAGGCACATCTAAATACATTCAAAAACCTCATTACTAATATCCTGTCCCACCATAATCTATGGTCACAAGATTATGTTCTTTTGTCTTTTGATACCACTGTTTTCTCATGAAAAATCACACATAGTGGGATACAAAGTTGCTGAGAAATTCTTACAGTGCATTTTCAGTGTGTTAAATAATTGAAATGTGCCTCATTTCCTTTTATCCAGCTTGTAATATGTGGAGCAAAAAATAAATCCTGTATTATCACTTGTTATGTAGAACATAAAAACATTTTTTTGGCTCCGTGTCTAATCAGATAGTCTCATATGCATTTGCAATATTTATAGTCTACCATTAGTCATTAGTTTGTCTTCACCACATATCCAGCAAGGTAAATTAAAGTCCGCTATCTGCATGGCCCAGCCACTCCACTGTGTTTCCTAATCAATGCCTGAATTATAGGATGTTGTCTCAGTGGAAATCAGGGCTGGCGAGGCTACGGTAGGAGCAGTGAAGGATACAGTAAGGGCAATTGGTGGATTAATCAGTAGGCTGCAGACATTTTCATACACTGACTCTAAATAAAACCATTCTAAGGCCTTACTGACAAGAAGTCTATGACAAGCTCACTTAGACCACTCTCAGCATCTGATAATGAGCCATTCTCTCGTCCATTTTCCCTAGCAAATGTTCAGTAATGATGTGAACACACTGGCTTTTATGAGGCTTATGAAAATGAATGAAGCATGAACGATGATTAATTCAACTTATCTTCATTTTTAGCTTGCAAAGAATTTGAAGTAAAAGTTCTAGTAGCTACAACATGCTTATAATAAACTGCACTATTATTGGGGGGAAAAGTAGCAAAAACTAACTGATTAAAATAGTTTTGATAACAATGCACAAATTAAAAGCTGAATTGAATAAAATGCATGTTAATTAAAAATTTATCATTTGGTTTCATTAAAAAGAGTACATGTTTTATAAACATGATTAAAATGCATACCACAAAACTTAACATACAGGGTGGTCATGTATAAAGATGAAATAAACAAATATTCACTGATAAAAAGAAATACCAAACAGGTGCATTTAAAATCCATTTGGACATAAAAAGGGTTATTTAAAAGAGCATGTCTCGTTTTATTGTGAACTGTTCTGTTCTATGGGTATTTGTGTTATTTCCACAAGAACCTGCCTAATTTAATTACACCAAATGATAAATATGATAAATAAGCTGGACAAAATATTAGTGGAGGTGAAGAAAATTCATTTGCACACAATTTTACAACATCAAGTCCCCTCCAAAAGTATTGGAATGGGAGGCCCAATTCTTTTGTTTTTGCTATACACTGAAGACATTTGGATTTCAGATGCATATTTACATCTAGATGTGTTAAACAACTTCAAACATGGCCTTTTGCTTGAACCCACCCATTTTTCAAGTTAACAAAAATATTGGAACATGTGACTATGAGGTGTTTCTTGTTGCCCAGGTGTGCCATGTTAGATTGATTGTTTAAATAATTAATAGCTCTGAAAGTCTACTATTGATTTGAGCCCTGGGTTTCGCCTGTGAACACAGAATTTGTTGTTAAAAAGGATAAACCAACATGTAGACTAGAGAGCTGTCTATGGGAGAAAAGCAAGCCATTTTGATGCTGAGAAAAGAGGGAAAAAGCATTGATAGTAGTCAATACAACAATTTGGAATGTTCTGAACTAACAAACAAACATCAAACCGGTAGGCCAAGGCAAACAACAGCAGTTTATGAGAGAAACATTGTGAGAGTTGTGAAGAAAAACCCAAAAAACAGGGCAGGGGTGAAGGTATCACAATCCACCATTTGAAGAAGACTTTGAGAGCAGAAATATAGAGGCCATGTGACAAGATGGAAACCACTCATCAGTAGTAAGGTTGCAATTCGCAAAAAGTAGTAGTAAGGTTGCAATTTGCAAAAAGAAATACAGAGATGAGCCACAAAAGTTCTGGAATCAAGATTAACCTCTACCAAAGTGATGGAAAGGCCAAAGCGTGGGGAAAGAAAGCATCTGCTCATCCAAAACATACAGGCTCCTTAGTCAAGCATGGTGGAGGTAGTGTCATGGCATGGGCTTGCATTGATGATAATATTATAATCCTATGTTGAATTTAGCAAATCTGTGACTTTTTATTCCTTGTTAAATGTGCTTGCATTTCAATCAACTCAATTTTAAATTCACATGCAGGAATGCTATACAGATACTACATCTGGAATAAACATACATACAGAAAGGTTCACAGGGCTTCTGCTTGAGACTAGACATGTACATTGAGACTGGGGTTCTGTGGGACGCTACAAAAAAATCATGTGAATGGGAGGTTTTTACAGGCCAGATAGGTAGCTTGTGGGACAAACAAAGACCATGTTCATTAATGTGCAGAGCTGCAAAATGCTTTAACAGCATTTCTTCATTCATCCTTAGTTACTACCTAGTCTGGGTCATGGTGGTTTAAATTCAGCTACTAGTTTGTTTATATTATATTTCTGTTTTGTACCATAATAACTCAGAGTTGTATGAATCACTTAAGATTGTTGTTTGCAAGTATTTTAACTATAGGATATGAGTTTAAACAATAAAGTGAAACTCATTAGTAATTACTGAATACTGTGTTGTTCTTCAGTAGTTAATGAAGATGTGGAACAGTATTGTAAAAAGAAACAAATGGAAACTCATTAGTAATGACTGAAGTGTTACTCCGTTGTTCTTCAGTAGTTAATGAAGATGTGGAACAGTATTGTAAAGTGAAACACAAGGAAACTGTGGAAGAGTATTGTAAAGTGATGCACATGCAAACTTCATTAGTAATGACTGAAGTGCTACTGTGTAGTTCTTCAGTAGTTAATGTTGATGTGGAACAGTATTACACATGGTAATTCATTACAAATTTTTGTTATTTAAAAGAAAATTATTTACAAAAAAATTGAAAATACAGTACATTAATGTAGAATAGTCATTGCTACATAACAGCCTTGTACATTTGTAGACGTCGACTGGCTAAATAAAAACAACACATCAACCCTGTGAGGAGGATAGGTGAGGAGACCTATAATAACTCATAAATACAATAGTGACAATAGTGCAAAATTACAAGAGTAAGTAGCTGAAATACTGTTTACACTATTTCAGCTACTTACTCTTGTAATTTTGCACTACTGTCACTACGTCACTTTTAAACAGAACTGCATACTGGTCGGCGTTGTAGTCATTGTACTGTCTTGTTCTGTCTTGTGCTGTCTGCACATGTTTGCACTTTATGTATAAATTATGTAGTCCCTGTAGTTCTGCATTGTTCTGTGTTTGTCTTGTGTAGCACCTTGGTCCTGGAGAAACGTTGTTTCGTTTCACTATGTACTTGTATATGGCTGAAATTACAATAAACTCCACTTGAAACACTTGAAACACTTGAAATATTTACATTTTAGACACTGAGGTGTTGGAATAGGTTAAGATATATTAGGTAGTAGATCACCAGGAGGATATTAAGACTTAGCTACTGGGAATTAATGTTGATATGATCAGTAATTATTCAGTAGTTATAATTATAATTATAAATAAGTTATAATTATAAAAGTGCCATAATTTAACTAGTAGTTCTGCAGGAGAAATGTAAGACTCATAATTACTGCTTAAGACTCAGTTAATTATGTACAGTTAATAGTGAACTCCTACTACTGAGTAATTAACTAGTAGATCTTAGTATTTCATAGGAATAAGATTTGTGTTCATTAAGAACTACTCATTCGTTCCTGCTTAGTTCCTACATAGTTACCTATGAGCTGTTGAACATTATTGTAAAGTGTTACCAGATCGTCTTCTGAAATAGTAGTTAGAAATTCAGTGTGTGAAAGTCCCTTTTCCTCCCACGTGTGAGAAAGCATGATTAAACGTGGTTGAATAGCTCTCACTGCTATTGGAAAGCACTGCTAAGCAACATCACCTTTGAAAGCATCAGGAAAACTGTGTCTTTTACATAAACAGGGATATTATTAGCCATGACATTACATTAGCCTGCTTATGGGGAAAAAAATTCACTCCAGTTGCTCAGCTCAGTAACTGATGTGTAACTGAGAAAAGAGGGGCAGAACACTGGTAATCAATTTGGTAATCAAATTATGAAATGTGTTTAATTTATTTGAACACAGTAATCATTCCTTCATTTTGGATCTGTGCAATCTGCTACAGGATTCATAATGTGAGCATTAAAGTACTGTGCCTATGTTTTATGTTCACTGACACCAGTCCCAATATGAGTTATAAAAAAATATGGACCATGCATCTAATGTGAGTAAAATCATTTTAAAAATACATTTTGCGATGATTCATTTTATAGATGTCATACATGCTGTTCAGTAGGAAGTTAAGCCCTTTATCTGTGATGGATGGCAGAGATGGGCTGAGCTATAGTGAAAGCAGGCAGTGTTATGCTCTAACCTGGCTTTAGTGGATTTCCCTGTTCCAGCAGCTCTCCAGGGAGAGATATTTTGCTCATTAGTCTGAACACATTGTTTGTAATGGAAGCTAATGTTTCATGCATATGGAAAGAGCAGCAATTGCTCTTGTGATTTAGTGTGATGATTATTTTATGGAAATCAAACAGCAAGATGAAATGAGTTCCATTTTTTGTGCATGGATACAGTATGCCAACGCTAATGTACATTAGGCGAATACACTGAACATTTGTACATAATATATACATACATGATGAATTCATTCATCACCTGTAACTGTTGTGTGTGAAGAGACTGTGTAGGCTACTGTACAATACACACAACACACAAACACCACCAACTCAGACAACCCACATGTCAATAATGCTAGCAGGCAGTAAAATAAAAGCTGTAATTAAAAATTTAATCACTGATTCCCAAGGAGGAAGTGTTGGTTGTTTTGATGAAGCTCGGATAAACCACTGGCCACATCATTAGGTCTTATTGTGCTTTCTGATAGCACTGTGGCTGAGTTTAATAATCATTATGGACCATAAAGAGAAATGAAGCGAGGAATGTGTTTCATTAAAGATGTAATTCCAGGAACCAGGAGCTTCAGTGAAGAGACTGAAAATGCAGCCTCCCTGCTGATACAGCAGCTTAGCCCATCTGAGACATTTGGCCTTGTTTTGAACTACGTTTAGCATCAACGTTGGTTTGATTTAATTTATGTACTGATCAGCCATAACATTAAACCCACCTGCCTAATATTGTGTAGGTCCCCCTTGTGCTGTCCCCCTTCTGATGAATCACATTTTCTTTTATATTAGGTGGATGGCCGGGTGCGTGTACATCACTTATCTGGGGAAGAGATGGCACCAGGATGTACTATGGGACTAAGGCAAGCCAGTGGAGGCAGTGTGATGCTCTGGACAATGTTCTGCTGGGAAACCTTGGATCCTGGCATTCATGTGGATGTTATTTTGACACGTACCACCTACCTAAGCATTGTTGCAGACCAAGTACACCCCTTTATGGCAACAGTATTCCCTACTGGCAGTGGTGTCTTTCAGCAGGATAAAGCACCCTGTCACACTGCAAAAATTGTTCAGGGATGGTTTGAGGAATATGACAAAATAATTCAAGGTGTTGGCCTGGCCTCTAAATTCCTCAATCTGAACAAGCATCTGTGGGGTGTGCTGGACAAACAAGTCTGATCCATGGGGCCCCAGCTCGCAACTTACGGGACTTAAAGGATCTGCTGCTAACTTTTTGGTGCCAAATACCACGGCACATCTTCAGAGGTCTTGTGGAGTCCCTGCCTCGACAGGTCAGAGTTGTTTTGGGGGATGAGAGCTCTTTACTTGTATTTGCATGAGATTATCCATTGGGCTGCTTGTACACAATTGGCTGTTTGGATAATTGCATAAATGAAGCAGGTGTACAGGTGTTCCTAATAGTGGTCAGTGATATTAGGAATATATCAATGGCCATTATATATAGATCTCTCTCAGCTGTCCAAATTAATTACATCATTTTCAAACTCATTAAACCATTCAGTGAGCCCTTGCGCCCTGTGGATGGGGACGTTGCCATTCTTGAAGAGATAATGCAGTATAAAGTCAGAATAAATTTGTACTGATTTGCAGTAAGGGGACAGGTGGACCCAATCCATGCCTGCAAAATTCCTCCCACAGCATAACAGCAAGCAGCTTTTTTTTCTTTAATGTGCTACCTACCTGGGGGCATGGTGGCTCAAAGGTTAGCACATTTGCCTTGCACCTCCAGGGTTGGGGGTTTGATTCCTGTATGTGCAAAGATTGCATATTCTTCTTGTGCTTTGGGGGTTTCCTCCAGGTACTTTGATTTCCTCCCCAGGCCATAAACATGTGTTGTAGGCTGATTGTGCCCTGCAATGGGTTGACACCCAGTCCAGGGTGTCCCCCACTTTATGCCCCAAGTTCCCAGGATTAGGCTCCAGGCTCCCTGTGACCCTGTGTAGGATAAGCAGTACAAAAAATAGATGGATGTCACCTGTCTGCATATTGAATAAATTAATTTAGTTGGTGGTTTCACTCACAATGTCATTAGACAGCTTAAAAGGTGATAAAGAGGGGTCCACATTATTACTCTCAGCAAGAAATCCACATTCTATGAACATGCTAATTTGCTTACCCCCTTCCAGTGTTGTACAAAGAGGAGCAAATGAATCAATGATGGCTACTGGCAAATGTGTCAGAATGGTAAATTTGGTTATTCCATATGTCAGGCACTAATTGTAAGGTCAGTGGGTCAATAGCTAATCAGAAAGCAACATAAATAAGCAATATCAGCTAGACAGCATCAGTCTGACAGGGATTTCCATGTATGGTCACATTCCAGGATCTTCGACTTTTAGGGGTGTCAGTGTAGTGTATATAAGATGCATGTTACTGTTCTTACACTGTTTCAGTGTGAATCATGGCACTAAACATTTTGACAGGGCACACCTGCCAAATGCAAAGCTATTTGGAGACAAACTGAAATTATACAAGCCTTAGGTTGAATTCAGGCTCATTATTGGGCATATGTTGCATACATATGGTGTAAAAGCCATTTTGACATCCTACAAATATGATCCTTTTTATTTTTATGCTAAAGCTGAAAATGCTATATGAAAATCTGTAATAGCTGCTTGAGTCTCGAAATGAGAATTATATTTAACCAATCCTTGTGGGACAGTTGCATTACTAAGTGAACCATTAAATTGTTTTTGCTAACAAAGTCTCGGGTGGCAGGGAAAAAAACAGTGGCACACACTATGAGCACACTGATATTTTCTATAAGTAATACAAAATCAAAAGTTTTTTCTCAGGTGACAGCATATTTAACTGAAGCAGACTGGTGAGCTGGAGATTTTATTGACTGTTATGTGACCTTCCGTGAATTTATTTGAATTTTGCTCCAGTAGTAAATCTGCCTCTAGTTTCAGCAAAAACAGACTCCTCTGATAATTTAGATCACCATATTCATTACCTGAACAGTAATGGCCTTAGATGACAGAAATATGCTAATTGAGAAGAACAGTACAATACTAGTAAAAGACAAAACATTAACACATTACCTCCAGCATTTTCCACTGAACTGAGAAAAAATCATGGCCGATTATTCTGAGGTACTGACTGGCCTCCACCCCCTCGCCTCCATCTGCTATGAGGTGTGATTGGCCACGAGGCGTGATTGGCCAGGAGCTATCTCTCCTGGGGGCTAAAGGAGCCGTCTCCCTCCACTGGAGGTGGAAATGAGCTGGACTTAAGATGCTCAATGTGTTCTGCCACAACAGCAGCTCTTATACAGTGCAGCTTATCCTATGGGAGAAAAGCACATGTCAAGAAAGTCTTTCATATGATAACAATGAATACCCTAACGAGTGCTACTGAAAGAATCAAATGAATTCAGAAGAACAGTTATTTGAAAAAAAAAACAACAAAAAAAAAACGATATAAAATGTTATTTTCTTTCAATTGCAAAAAAAAGAATGGCAGAATTTCAAATTTGTTGACAAATACATTTACATTTCTTCTTTTTGCAAATGCTACCAGGCGAGATAGAATCCAATCTGAGCACAGAGCTGATAGAGGATGTAAGTGCCAGAAAATGGTTTCCACCAATTAAACAGCAACAAGATAGTTGAAAGAGGAACAGCATGATGTTGAAGTAACACATAGTATTTGGCAGATATGATTAAGAGCCTTGATAACTAACTTTCAAAAATATTAGAAGTACACAATAGCATAGCCATTTATTTTGGTGTGGCTATAGCCTGAAAGTGCACCTGAAAGATCTGCAGGAATTGCATGATGCAACATGGACCAGAATCTCAAATGAATGTTTCCAACAACTTGTGAAATCTATACCATGAAGAACTGAGGCTGTTTTGAGAGCAAAGGGAGGCCCTACCCAGTATTAGTATAGTCTTATTAATAAAGTCTTCGGTGAGTGTATACAGGAGAGATGAAGAGTGAAATGGCTTGGCAGTTCTGGAGGAATGTGTGTGGAAACACTAGTGAAAAGATTATTCATTCATTCATTCATTCATTCATCTTCAGTATCTGCTTTATCCTGGTCAGGGTCGCAGTGGATCTGGAGCCTATCCTGGAAACACTGGCAGACGAATTCACCCCCATCCATCACAGTCCATCGCAGGGCACCATGCACACACACACACACACACACACACACACACACACACACACACACACACGCACACAAGCACACTCATTCACACCTAGGGCCAGTCCACCTGCCTGTATGTTTTTGGACAATGGGAAGAAACCAAAGAACCCTGAGTAAGCCTTTGAAAATAACAAATAACTATAAAGCTGCATAAGAAGATAACTCACATTACTGAGCTCATCCACTATGTGACTTGTTAGTTAGGTTTATCTTATAAAACAGAACACTCAGCAAAAAACAATTTCTATATGTTTCCAGATAAATATGTCATTGTCAGTCGAGGCACTATGATCTATAATGGGAGATGTCAGTTTTGACAAGCTGGAATAAAGCCAGTGGGGTTTAGTAACACAAGCCACAAGTAACCCAATTATCTACCCTGCTTGCTGTATCAGCTTTTCTAGATTCATACTGCAGAAAAGAGGTCCTGAAAAGTATAAATTATAGGTCTAAGGGAGCCAAAAATCTCACCCTAAACTACTTTATTCATATGCTATAAACAATAAAGCCTGACATGTTATGATAGTATAAAGATTTAGAAAAAGTTCAGAGCCTGGGGGCCAAATTGTTCCAAGACTTTGCAACTTGCGCTTCCATTCTCTCTTTAACACACTATGGATTTGCCCACTTACCGCCATCTTCATAACACCGTCTTCAGACTTGAATCCCCCTGGCACGCACCTAAATGAATTGGTGTGTGCACTCCGTTCAGGTGCTCTTCTCAGGCAATCCTCAGCCCAATCAGCCAGCTGTCAAGGTGAGACAGTTTTACATGGTGAAGCTCCAATGCCCTTGTCCAATTTCACTTTGGACTGAACCTGGGCTGAACATGCCAATCCTCATATTACCAAGCAAATTAAATCAGGGCATTGGGAGGGGGGCTGGGGAGAGTCATCCTGTCAGACACACACCAGCTCTCCCTTCTCTGCCTGCTAAAAGATCAGGACACTTGGAGAGGAGAGTGGTTAATTGATTTAGGATGTGGGAGGTGTATCTGACAAGCACCCAAAGACACACTGTAATGAGGGAAACCAGCAGGCCAGAAAATTCTCCCAGTCCAGCACAGTGTTGGGGGGTGGGGTGGGGGTTTGGGGGGGGCCTCACAACCCTAAGACATAGTTTATAGTCAGGGTGAAAATGAAGTAGTCCACGTCCACACTCATTCCTCCAGTTCTCCACATTTAATGTGAAAGTAATGATAAAATCATTACCCTCTGACGCAACTAAATGGAACAGCAAGTAAGCATCCTCCATATAAAACTAAGCTGCATAACATATTTACTCATAATACAGCACAGTTCCATTCTAATGTACTTTTGTCCTATTGAGATTTGAATTGACTTTCAAGGACACTGACAACGTAGAAACAGTACCTTTAAATTTCTGTGTAATGTATGTTGTCCTCAACAATATCATGGAAATGTTATAAAAAACATTTTTGCCAGCATCCAGAGAAGAATTTTTCAAACTTTATTGTATTTCCACAGTACACGTTTAGAAAAACAGGTTAGGAGTTCTTTAAATAGATAACATTCTCTTGTAGAGTTTCTCCAAAAAGACAAACCAAAGAACCCTTAAGGGTTCTAGATTTTTATCTTTTTATCTAAAAGTGTAAGTTGTTTCTTCTTCTTCCTAATAATACACTAACCGTACACTTTTAGAAAGGGTACTACTACAAATAATAATAATAATAATAATAATAATAATAATAATAATAATAATAGAGTAATTCATCATCAGTAACTGCTTTATCCTGCTCAGCGTCACAGTGGATCCGGAATCTATCCTGGAAACACTGGGCTTGAGGCAGGAATACACGCCACGGATGGGATGCCAGTCCATCACAGGGCACATTCACATCTTGGGGCAATTAGGAACAGCCAGTCCACCTACTGGCAGGGTTTTTTTGGAGGTGGGACAAAACCTAAGACTCTGGATGAAACCCACATGAATATGTGAGACCATGCACAGAAACTCTGCAGAGCCAGGAAAACTGGGTTCAAGATCAAACTGGGGACCCTGGAGCTGTGAGGCGGCAACGTTTCCATTATTATTATTATTATCTAATGAATTTATCTTGGAGATCAAAATATGCTTAACAGCACAGTAGAAAATTTAAATGTTTAAATCCAGACAGCCAAGTATTTTTTCTTCACGTCAACAGATAAGCACGCTCTGTGCCTGTCTGTGCTTCTCCAGTGATGCAGCCACGGCAAACATATTGCAGCAAACGGCTGAGTGGAGAAAGCGGTGAGCCATTTCTGATTTCGAAACGGCCACACAGAATCGGCTCATCCTTGCATTACATGCGTCTTCAAATGACTCACAGCATGTGATGCATCGCAAAGTGTCACTTTTTAAATGTCTTGCTGTGAGCTGTGATTTTACAGTATATAGGTCAGTACTGTGCGTACATGTGATTCATAATTAAGTCAGAACACCTCACCTTTACCTCACATCCTCTATGAGTTTACATCAGCCGTCAGCATGTTTTGGGTTCAGGCTGCATTGCTTTAGGTTATGGGCTGGTGCCAGGAAGGATGTGCTCTAACATCAGGGAGAAAAACCTGATATTTGTGTGGTCAGTGTTTACTTTTCCATGAGACGTTTTTGCACTGTTCATGTGTCAGATATGTGCCATCATTCTCAAATTGAGGTCAGTGAAGCATAGTCAGGGGCTCCATGATTTTTTTTTTTATTATTTTGTTACAGTAGTGTAAATTCAGTAAGTTATTATGCCTATGAATGATGTCAGCTGGAATCTAATGACAAATTTTATAAAAAATAGTTTTATGGGTACACAATCTATAAATGAGAAAAAAAAACAGAAAACACTCAGGCTTCAAAAAAAGTCAAATATTATTGTACACTTTTAAACAATGCCTAATTATTGAATAGTTCATTTGTAAAATGAAACCCCTGTCCAAATGAACATCATCAGCATCATCTCAAAATGCTTTTTAGCAACCCTGTAAATAAATTATTGTTAAAGTTTTGCAACACTTTGGTTAATGGCAGTGTTCACAGGGCTTTGTGACACCAACACAGGCCCATCATGACAACTGACATAAAACTGATACAAAAGCTAGTGTCACATTATGGTCATGTCACATGTTATACACCAAAAAGTGTTAACTGAGGTTCAGAGAAAATATGGCATTTCAATCATGGCATGGCAATATGGCAATATTGTGTTATGTGTTACAAATTATGTGTTCTTAAAATTTTATAATTAGTAAAATTGAACATTTAATAGCCAGAAAAAATTAAAAAAAATCACTGCCAAAATGTTCATCATAACAATTATACAGAAGGTTTGAATGCTATACTGTACACTGTATAGGTCTTATCTCAACATAATATCAAAATGGGTATATGCTCACACAGCTCTTTAACGGGAACACCTGTACACCTGCTCATTCATGCAGTTATCCATGGCTTCCTGTCAGCTTGAACCAGTCTGGCCAATCTGATCTCTCATCAACAAGACATTTCCGCCTGCAGAACTACTGCTCAGTTTTGTTTTGTTTTTTTCACCATTTCATGTAAACTCTAGAGATCTCAGGAGACCAGCAGTTTCTGAAATACTCAAAACAGCCCATTTGGCACCAACAACCTCACCAAGTCCCTGTGATCACATTTTTCCCCATTCCAATGTTTGTAACATTAACTGAAGCTCCTAACCTGTATCTGCATGATCTTATGGATTGCACTGCTCCCGCATGATTGGCTGATTGGATAGTAGCGTGAATGAGCAGGTGTTCCTAATAAACTGGTCAGTAAGTCTATATTGAAATTATGAATCACTTACGTTGATGACATGTAGCACTATGAACTCAAGTAAAGTGTTGCCTAATTTTTAAAGGCAGCATTCAGAGTGCTCCTCTCAGTAATTTAGCACAGTTGTGCCATGACTTTCCTTTAGAAAAATGCCATATACTTGAAAACTGCACTTAATTCAGTCCATTAAGTACTAGACCTATAATCCTTCACACCAAATCACTTTCCATCACCATGAAAAGCTCTTTCATTAGAATGAATTAAAACACCTCCATGTAATTGTAGGCTGCAGACAGATGATATCATGAAGGGTGTGTTTGCTCTTGACAGAGTCTCAGACAGAGTGAAGGATTCTTCCTTTGGCACTCAGCATGTGTGCCAATCACAGAGCCCACTCTCCCTGAGGGCTTCCATCAATCAGCCTCCTCATCGCCTTCCTCTATCAGTCTAGACATCTACAGGCCAAGGAGAGGTATCCAAACCGCCGTATCTCTCCCGCGCCCTTCCCCTCTCCGTCCCGAATCCACCCGCAGCCATTTGAAGGAAAGCAAGCGCGGCTATAAATAAGCTGCAGAAGGCTAGAGCTGACATTTCATTTGACAAGTTTCTTTTGACTGATTGTGTCAATTGTTTGGGGGGCTTTCTTATGTAAGGTTGTGGTGGGTTTCCCCGGCTTGAAAACCTAGTGCTTTAACAGATCTAACACCCGCTAAAATTGAGCTGAGATGAATGAGGTGTTAGTTTAATGGTTTCCCTGAGCCGAGTCATACTGTTTGATCAAGGCTAGATTTGGAAGAACCTGGGTGTGGTGAAGCTTTAGGGATGAGGAGTTTTCCATACCGTGCTGAGGTTTATGGCTCTGAAGGGTGCGTAGGCGTTGACAGATTAGTGCACTGGCAGAGCAGGTAGACTGGAGGCAGAAGAGTTGTAAGCTTATTCACACTTCACTCTAGATCTCTCTCTACTCTCACAAAGCAGGGGATATACCTTCAGCTTACAGTTACGGAGTTCACTTCAAAATGTACTTTCAGCACTTTCAAGGACTTTTCAAGCACTGATTTGTTTGTATTCAAGACTACACAAGAGATGTTTTGTAGCCAAGGGCAGCTGCGGTCAGGGACGAGTGTTAGGTCTGTGTGAGTGCAAGTACTGATTGGGGGCAGGGGCTGCTGCGAGATTTCACTGTAATATGTGTCACGGGTAGTGGACTTTTTAATTAAACAAAAGATTTTTCTTATGGAATTATTGGCACTTCGTGAAAATGAGCAAAAGCGTATACATAAATGAATAACATGCAATATGATGCTGTAAGCAGATAGTCGATATACAGTAGTTCATGGCTGTTGCAAAACAGATTTTGTTCTTGCAGATATTTTTGTGCTGGATGGATGTACAGTCAGGTCCACAAATATTTGGATATTGACAAAGTTAAAATAAAATAATAAATACGAATTCAAAGTACAGATGAAGTGCAGACTTCCAGCTTTTTTTTTAGGGTATCTACATCCAAATCAGGTGAACAGTGTAAGAATTACAGCCCTTTTTATATATGGCACCCTCCTATTTAAGGGACCAATAGTAACAGGACAAACCAACAATAATAAATTGTCATTTTTTAAAACTTGGTTTACAATCCTTTGCAATGACTGCCGAAAATCTGGAAGCCACAGACATCACAGATGCTGGGTTTCTTCTCTGGTGATGTTCTAGCAGGCCTTTACTGCAGCTGTCTTCAGTTCCTGTTTGTTCTTAGGGCATGTTGCCTTCAGCACCAATATACTGTAGACAGCTGAAACAGCAATAACTTTAACCATGTCCAAATATTGATGGGCCTGACTGTATGTTTCATATCATTACCTTGTTTAAAGATCCACTTACTGCAAAGTCTTAATGTCCTGGAGGAGTCAACCATGAGTTGGCTTAAAATTTCTCCTGTATGTGTCTAACTACGTAAGACTTAAAGCAATTATCATAGCGTGATTAAAAGTATTTTTACTTTCCTAGATATTTTTGATGGTCATTAACCAGTTTGCACAGGTCAACATCCATCTCTGACGTTCATGTCGAGAGGCCATTGGTTTTCCCCATAATGATGGATGACAAAAGGATCCCCCCCACACCCATTCATGCAACCTTATATTTTTTACACGTACAAAAAAAAAAAAAAAAAAAAGTAACAGGTAATACTTAAGAGGTGCCAATAATTTTACGACAATTTTTTTTCTTTTTTTTTTTCCCCCCAACAACTCCACAACTACCAGGCATCATTCACAAACTCAGCTCACACATCCAAACCAGTGATAGCAGCTACACTCCCAATTAGTCATTTTCTAAAAAGAGCATTTTATTAAAACAAAATGCTTATTTACATTTTACAGTAACAGTCCTTGGATTGGCACAATGTATGTACCATTAGAAAATGCAGGGACATGTACAAACTTGAGTCTAGGCCTATCAGTGACGCATCAAGAGGGCCAAGAACCTAAAAGTAGCTAAAAGGCAGCTTCATACTTAGCTTTCTGTATAGCTTGTATGACTGGATTGTATATGTTTTGCTCATTTGGGTGGGTAAAATAAAATACTGTCTCAACACTATTGCTTATTTCTTAATGGTAACACGTATATGTGCTTTGCTGTGTCAGAATAGTGTATAGTTTCTCCAGAAGAGCAGAAAAGATGGCAGAAGTGAGAATTTGGGGTTTGACAGAAGTGTACCAAATATAAATCACAGAAGGGTTAACAAAAAAAGGGTAGAAAATTAAACAATACAGTGGGGACTATTCACATAATGCACATAACAAAATCCAATGTCAATAATTTATACAAATCCTAAGTCACAACTCAATTACTATAATGAAGCTGAACATTCTTCAACATGTGGCTTACTGGCAATAAATCCTTGGACCTGAGACTTATAAATCATGGAGAATTAAATCTTTGGGGACAATTTTAATGCTGTCCCTGACTGAGAAAACACCAAAAGCCACTTTTTCGCAGGGCTGTTCTGCTTGCTGGAAAGTTTATACTAAAAACCATGGATGTCGCAACAAACACACGTTGCTAAGCACATCAGGTGAAGGGCAGCCTTTATCAGCTTAAGTACAAAGCAGCTTTTAATGGCTGTGGGAAACACTCAGCCAGAAGCCCTCTACTGACAGGAATAACACAATTATCACAATAAAGCTCATCTGACATGACAGTTCATTTTTTTCCTGACGTACAGTTTGCACGTAATTTCATCATACCCGCCGAAAAAAATCCTACATGTTTAGTAAAACCCAGTGCCGCAAGACACATTGAACCTGGTCAGTCAAGCAAACTGCTTCACAGTGACGCTTCCCTCTCACTTAAAACTATAGGAGTGAGTCAAAGTTTCTATAGCCACGGGTGCCAGGCTGGGTCCATGCGACACAAGTTGTCCAGACTGTTAGCGGCTGCCACCAGTGTGTTCACTTTACTCTCTCCACCCTCAAACTGAGCCAGGCTGTGCAGGCGCGTCATGATGGCCGTCACAGCCTTCTGGACAAGTGACACCAGCTGCTGGCTGTCCATGTTCTCCGGTTGTCCAGCAGGGGACAGAGGCATTGATGTGTCCTCTTGGGTCTTCTTGTGCCAGGCAATGATCTCGTCTCTCAGTACTGCCTTCAGAATGCCATCCACCTGAAGGAATGGATATATGAAGATGATGGAGGATCAACAAAAGTTCGATTGAAAGGCACTACTTTGTTGTGTTAGA
>CM040986.1:10030391-10041990 GCA_022985145.1 Pangasius djambal | reverse complement strand
ATATATATATATATATATATATATATATATATATATATATATATATATATATATATATATATATCTCTTCAACTTTTATATACACACACACACACACATATATATACACACACACACACAGTCAGGTCCAGAAGTATTTGGACAATGACAGTTTTTGTGACAGTTTTGCATTTATACACCACAATGGATTTGAAAAAAAACAATCAAGATGTGATGGAAGTGTAGACTTTCAGCTTTATTTTAAGAGGTTCCACAAAAAATATGGCATTTACCATTTAGGAATTACAGCCATTTTCAGCAAAGTACCTCCATTTTCAGGGGCTCAAAGGTATTTGGACAAAGTGACATAATTGTAAATATAACCATAATTTTAATACTTGGATGAAAATCCTTTGCAGTCAATGACTGCCTGAAGTCTGGAGCCCATGTTCCCAAAACTCAGATTCTGAGTTTCCTCCCTGGAGATGCTTTGCCAGGCCTTCACTGCAGCCACCTTCAGTTGCTGCTTGTTTGTGGGTCTTTCTGCCTTCAGTCTTGTCTTCAGTAAGTGAAAAGCAGCTCTATTGGGTTGAGATCAGGCGACTGACTTGGCCATTGAAGAATATTACATTTCTTTGAGTTCAAAAGGTCTTGAGTTGCTATCGCAGTATGTTTAGGGTCATTATACACCTGCACTGTGGAGCGGCGTCCTATCAGTTTTGTAGCATTTGGCTGAATGTGAGCAGAGAGTATAGCCCTATACACCTCAGAATTCATCAATAAACACCAGTGAGCCCCTTCCTTTGGCAGTCATACATGCCCATGCCATAACACTTCCTCCACCATGTTTGACACATATACTTTGGATCATGAGCTGTTCCTTTCTTTCGCCATACTTTTCTCTTCCCATCATTCTGGTACAAGTTAATCTTAATCTTCACTTCCATTGAGATCTCCTTGGACTTCATATTGGTAGCTCCAGTCGAACTGCTGCCAAATGCCAACTCAATACCTGATATCAACTCAAGACCTTTTATCTGCTTCATTTGTCTTGAAGTAACGAGGGAATAGACCACAACTGGTCAATTAACTTCTTGTCAGTCAATTGTCCAAATATCTTTGAGCCCCTGAAAATGGAGGTACTTTGTCGAAAATGGCTGTAATTCCTAAATGGTAAATGCCATATTTTTGTGGAACCTCTTAAAATAAAGCTGAAAGTCTACACTTCGATCACGTCTTGACTGTTTTATTTCAGATCCATTGTGGTGGTGTATAAAGGCAAAATCACAAAAACTGTCATTGTCCAAATACTTCCGGACCTAACTGTATATGTATATAAATATACACAGAGCACTACCTTGAAGTTGGGCTGGGCGAAGCAGCGGGCGACAGCAATCATGGAGGCTGTGAGAGGACCGGACACACCAATAGTGGTTAGAAACTCCGAGATGTTGGGTGTCAGGCGGAAGGGAACAGGTCGGTTGGCATCCAGATCCCCAGTGGCATCATTGATGTCAAAGCGGAAGTAAGAGACGTTGAGCTTCCCTGTGTCCTGTTAACAAATAAAAATATAATGTAAAAATGCAGCACTAGTGCAAGGAGCTAGTCCCCTTCATCTTCAGAACATTTCTGCTTCTCAGAGGGAAGAAGTACATGAAACTGAAGATATTGGTCTAACCAACAAGCCCCAATGTGGCAGTGTGCCATTTCCTTCCATCTTCAAACTGCTGTGCAATATTCACCCGCATTGTAGTGCAGATACATGTCATGATCCCAGTAAAGGCTATTTTAGTTGGAAAAGGTCAAGGGGGTGAATACTTACGCAAACTACTCCACACACAAGACATGTGCCATGGTAGAAGCTCTAAGCCAGTATTTATATATACCCATTGTTAAGTTTCAGTCATGGTTATACATTCTGATATTTGTATAGCTGTAATATTTCTATGCTATTTGCATAGTGTTCTGAATGCAAGTTTGCGTATAGAACACAGAGAGGAAGTGAAGACCCTTATGTGAGTGAGATCGCTGCTTCCGTTGTTGATATGTTGTTGTGGACGACTATGGCGGTTGTCTAATAAAAGGAGTTATTCGTTAAGTTTAAAACAGCTGTCTTTTGTGGAGTAACACCCATCATGGTGAAGCAATTCAGAAAGTTCAGGAAGCTTATTAAAGAAAAACAAAAAGAGTACAAGTTTTTCTGCCTTACATCGAAGTCTACATTTCCAGTGATAGTAAATATGCAGACAAAATAGGCCATGAGGGACCAAATTCCCATAATGCATGCATATCTAATGCAATAACAGTTGACTCCTAAATAGAATATGCTCAAGACAACCAAAGTAGACCAGGGTGCAGAAAAGGTTCTCTCCACAGGCTGGCCTCAAACAATCAATGAGCAAATATACCATAATAAACCACAGACAGGTGAACGCACACTTGTGCTTGGCTCTGTAATCTCACTGCGGTGAGGAGACTTAATAGTGTCGCTTAGCTGCCTGCTCCTCTGCTTGTCACAAAAAGCAGATTAGGATCAGAGGATGGAGCATCTGTTTAACAATCATTTCTAATAAAGACTTTCAAATGTGCTCTTGTGCTCTCAAATCAACTACCTTTGCGCTAAGGATGCAGAGCCAAATCTTCTACACGTTAAACTGAATCAAGGCTGACAGCTGGAGAGTGACCGGATAATCAGGCCATCTGAAACACTCCTCACATCCGAGAAGCACACCGCCGCTCAGCAATACATGCTCAGTGCCATGCTTCATCTGCCATGTGATAGGCCACACAGCATGCAAGACCACAGCTTTACTGAAGTCACATATCTCAGATGGATCCTTAGAGCTGATTGAGTCGGACTGGACGGTGAGCAATCACTAAATGTTTAAAAAGTGCAGCTATACCAAGAACTATTCTTTTATATCCAGATCTAACCATGTTACAGAACTGCATATTTATCAGTAAATCTCAACCACTTTGTGGGCTGTAACTGTGTAGCTGAGCAGTCGTTACCTGGGCAATCTGCAGCATTTCAGGGTTGAGGCGGTTGAGGTGCAGCATGAACTCGGCTAGGCCAATAAGAGCCAGCTGTATAGTGAACATCTTGCGGAAGGTCCAGTAGTCTGTGGCGTTGGGGAAGGTGTGCAGCGCCCATTCCTTCAGCATGCTGCGAGGTACCATGTTGCCCTGTACTTCCTTCAGAATGTCCCGCAACACCTGCACGCATACACAAGGAAGAGTTATGCTGTGTTCAACTAAAAAAATCATTACCGCCTTTATATTTCCGTACTAGTATTTGCTTTAGATCAATCAAAATACAGGCACTGTATTGCTAGCATGTAATACTAGCTTGTTAAATCTAGAATGTCATCTATATAGTCCAGTGCTTTGAGGATGTAAGTATACATCACTCATCGTAGTTAGCTTGCTAGATTTTTGCTAACAAAAGACAAACAGCGGCATCCATGGTTTTTCCCCCCACTTCATAGCTCGAATGCATGGCTGGAGATGATGCAAAATGTGAACAATAATAAGCCTATAATATGATGAAGACAGACAGAATGAATAAATGATGATGCATTTAAGTCAAGAGAAATCTGTGGGACTACTTTGCTTTAATTCTGTTTAAACTAATAGGTATTTGTTGCTGCATTTTCTTTCTTAATTTATTCACTTATTATTAATTTTAAATAATAATAAAAAATGTGGTCTTCTGCTGTTGTAGCCCATCCACCTCAAGGTTTCATGTGTTGTAGGTTATGAGATGCTTTTCTGCTCACCTCGGTTGTAAAGAATGCTTATTTGAGTTAGGAAAGACATTCCTGTCAGCTTAGACGATTTTTCTTTTTGCATTGGGCTGCTGCCACATGATTGCATGATTAGACAACTGTGTAAACTGCATGGTGTTCCTAATAAAGTGGGTGGTGTGTGTGTGTGTGGGTGTGTGTTATATATACCCTTATATACACCTTATATATACACACACATATTTACACACATACTAAATTGTGGATTTTTTTTGCCTTTGAGTAAGTAAATATTACAAGAAATTGAATAAAAAAATTAAACAGTGAAGTTTGCTCTGACAGCTCTACTTGATCAAGACTACACACACTTGAGTATGCCATCAGACAAGTGCACAGAGTGAATAAAAGCAAGGCTCCAGCGTAACAGATGTGTTTTACCTGATGGCTGGCCTGTGTTCCTCTGGCCTGTACCGTAGCTAATCTGTCGTAGTAGCGGGAGATGGGGTTGTCATGCTCGATGCCTTTCTTAGCACAGCGCTGTTTGTAGATCTCCACCAGTGAGAGGGATGAAGGATTATCCTCCACCAAGCGCATCTGAGGAGACACGGCCACCACCCTGGGCACTGCACAACAGCACAACACGATCACATTTAATGGAGCCAGACAAAGACTGGCTTAGTAGAAATAAGGCTTGCTTTCAAAACAGACGGTATTAGGCTATAAGTCTCAGACTGACATTACACAACAGAAAAACAGCACAATGCATTAGCAAGTGTGGCCATATATTTAAAATCCTATAGAACCCTAGACTATGAAGAAACCTAAGCTCATCCATTAACCATCTTCTAAACATTTCCACAGACGCGCCACTGTCGATACAATCGTTCCATTTACACAGTGAGTGAACTGAGACTGCAATTCCCCAGTCATATCATTTTTAAACAAAAGCAATCCACGGCTGAGAGAGCCTGTGAGAAAACACCTGTGAGGGGAGAGCTCTCGGGAAAACACCCACGAGCTCTGAGTACGAGCTGCAGGAAACGACTAATATGCTGCAGGTTTGCACTGCAAGTACTTTATTTGCTTATAAAAAGACTAGTGACCTGATAATATGCACTAAAGAAAACCAACGCAAACAAAGACAGACTGAGATCAAATTGAGACCAAGTTTAAAAAAAAAACACACACACACACACACACACACACACACACACACACACACACACACACACACACACACACACACACAAAAAAAACACAGCCAATACAAATATTTAAAATTGTTAAGCTGTAGAAAGAACCCTGTAAGGCATTGCAAGGTGTCCTTGACATCTATCATGAGAGAATGATTTACATTGTGCTCCATTTATTTCTACCAGGAGACAGGCAAATTCTTTTCTTATTTCTTCTGGTTGTTGTACAGCAGAGAGAGGTTGAGCCATTGTAGCCTCATCCGACATCATTTTCACTGCAATATCACACTCCTCTGCTGATCTTACTGGCAACAACTAGGCCACTGAGCTGAACTCTGAACAGCAGGTCCAAGTACAAAATATACAGGCCTCAAATGCCAGCCACTAATGGAGATCTAAAATATACTGCACAAACAGGGCTGAGATGCTAAGCAATTATTTAGATAGATAGATAGACACAGCTTTTCCTACATATCATAATATGCAATTCTTTTAAAATGAAATGACAGTTAATAATTTATCCATATTAATACATAATAGCTGAAAACTGAAATTTCTTTTGATCATTTGCCAAATGCATATCTCTGGTGTTCCACTTCTAAAAACACTGATGGCCTTTGCCTAGCAGCTCAGTGATAAATGTGCAGTGTGCAGCTTAGTGTGCTGGGATTAAAGATATATTTTTTTAATATGTGGACCTCCGTGTGATTTGACATTAGGGATGTTTTGTCTTTGTTCAGACCAACCTCTTATTAGACAACACCAATAACTTAACTCACAACCCTATCTCCAATTTATAAGATGCACATTAAAGCAGTCTGTAATTAAGATGTATTGTGATGAAATGTGAAGATGGTACCTGTAAAGAAGAGGTGTCTCTTGGTGGTCTCCTTCCTCTTCTCCAGGCAGGGGTTGAGTAGGCGTAAGAGCTGCAGTACCCGCTCCTCTCTGCGTGACTCTGTCAGACAGGCATCATTCATTACCAGGTATGGGTAAATCTTTCCATTGTGCCCACGGATGTAGAGGCGGCGTGCAGCAGTGTTGTGCTTCTGAACGATCTCTACCCTGGGCATGAACCTGAGGATGAGAACATCACCACATGGGTTAATCATTGCATGGGGCATTTTCACAGCTGCAGGGAAAAAGATGTGCATCAAAACATCTTTCCAGATGAGTAGGTAGGCAAGGGTGTGTGTGGTATAAATTTTCCTTACCTCGCTATCTTGATGTAATAGTGTGTGGGCTTGGGCATGAGGAATTCTCCTGGGATCTCCACTTCGGCTGTCTGGGCTGAGAAGTTGCTAAGGAAACGGCATTTCTCCTCAATCAAGAAAAACTTCGGCAGCTGTTTGGTCTTGGCTTCCAAAATCTTGATCCATTTCTTTAGTTTAGAGATGAGATTGTGCAGCTTCATAGAGCCAGGTACACTGAAGTCGAAATCTGCACCAGCAGACAGAGACATGACAAAACGACAGAGACAGTGATAAGTCGAAGGAAAGATGGGTTGTTTAAAAAGGATTGCAAAGCAGGAAGAGGGGGAAAAAAAAGACAGGTGAGAAAGGGGGATCAGGAATAAGAAGTGCTGTGCTGTACTCTCTCCCATGTTCCTCCTGTGATGCAAGTCTACAGATAACATCAGCGTGCATGGAGAGGGCAGCAAAGCGATTACATGCTCAGCTCAACTTTTAAATGACATTGGCTGAGAAAGAAGGCACAAAAGGTGCCAGCCTAACACAAGCCATGTTCCTAATTCTGGAGACAACCTCAGGGCACGACTTTATCAAACAGGATAAAACCTGTTTCGCTTTCATAATGCTGTTGTGCCTCTCCCGTCCTGTAAAACAATCAGAAAACGGCCTTGCCATTCAAACTTGAGCTTTAAAGAGAGGGCAAGGTTGTCAACATTTCAGAATGATATGACAATCCTCACACCCTTCCCATGTCTTTAAATATTTGACTGAAGTGCATATGATTCAAAGCCTGTCACACTGAGCTGTCAGTCAGCTTGGAGTAAAGCGGTGAAATGTGCCTCATGCATACTGATGGGCCACTTAAAGAACCCTGACTGCCTTCATGACATGTAATAATGTCAGTGTTCTGTGTGTCATTCTGAGTGGAAACAACACCACAATCTCCTATTAGAACACCCACTAAATAAGACTCAGCCATCATCAGACACACCTTTTAATAATCGTGGCTAAATTAGATGATTTTCTAAAGCTTTTCTTGATAAAGTTTTAGGTACTCTTTAGGTTCTTCACAGCTCCAGGCTCATAGTTTGATCCTGAGCTCAGATTATGGTTTCCCCGTGCCCATGTGTGTTTCATCCAGGTGCTCCAGTTTCCTTCCATCTCCCAAAAACATGCCGTTTGGTGAACTGACTACTCTAAACTGCCCTAGGTGTGAATGAGTGTATGGTGCCCTGTGACGGACTGGCATCCCATTCTTGCCATGTGGGAAATTAAAGCCCCTTCCTTTGTTTTTCACCCCAAAACACACAAGTAAGTGCTCTCCAGGCTAGAACACATGAATGTCAGTGCAACAGAGGAGCTTTCTAAATGGACAGGTAACATGACTGGTTGCATGTTGGTGGTCCACATCATTTGTTTTCTCTCCTGTTCACAGAGCCTGGGGTGCCACAGAGGCTGGAGTTTTCCCATTTAGTAACAGGTGCCACAATATCAAAAGCTTTGGAAAATATATTTTTAAAAGCTGCTAACTTAAAAATCACGGCGCTAATATTTACAAATAGAACATAAAAAGCATATAATCTAATGATAATGTAGTGGGACTGAGATTCTCAGGAGCACTTGTAGGAAGTCTCTTTATAAAGGCACAATTCGTACTGTGTGGGTAGAGCAAGATGTTTGCTGATAAACATGCTGCCCTCGAGAGGCTTGCTACAGAGTGTGTGTGCACAGACACAGCATGAAGCAGGATTTCAGCTCCAGAGCGTGCCCCCAGATCTGCTCTGCTCCTGAGGGTATTGCAGCTCACAGCATCATGGAAACAAACACCCTGCTCTCTGACCTGTGGACACCAAAAATGAAAGGAAGAAGTTTTCTCCACCTAATAACAACCAGAGTGCAGAAGTGGCCAACTGCTAGAAATAGGCGCAGAGTGTGGTGTCTGTGCCTCCCTGTGCGCACAAGCTCTCTGCTTTAAATTCCATCACAGGACCACTCGGGTGAATGCAGCCTGGCTCTGGCAGGCCAACCAGAAGCCTGAGCCAAGCCCAGTAATGCAGGGATTTCCAGCAGCCCGCTTTCAGTACCTGTGCAAGATTATCGCTTGGCTAGAGCAATACATATTTCATAGCATCAGACTTATTGTGCAACATTACATTTTCCACAATGTAAGTGAATAGGAAACTCAAAAAAGCAGCAGAGGACAGATTGTTTTTTTTTTTTTAATCGGCATATGATGGATTGGATTGGAAAATAGAGAAGACAAGAAGATTCTAGAGGAAGAGATGAGAAAAAGTAATAGAAATGCATCAGACATGCAGCTATGGCAGCCGCCCACTATAAATAAGGCAAATGGTTTGGCTATGATTAGATTAAATGGGCTTTGCCTGGCAAATTATGTGCGGTGTAAGAGTGTGTACTCTCATGAATAAAATTATATTTTCTATCCTTCGTCTCACTTTTGAGAACCAAAGTATGCTGCACAGAGTGGTGGGAGAAGGAATGTGAGTTATGTTGCACTGCCTCACTACAGAGGAACAGCTGGCACCACCACATCTGCTTTACACCCTCTTATAGTCCCCCAGGAGTCCTGTGAGCGAGCATGCGCGCGCGTGCACACACACACACACACACACACACACACACACACACACACACACACACAGAGTAGCACGCCGCTTTAGCTGTAGCTGGCATTTCCACGACTCCACAGGCCTGAGGAGCTGGCCAGAGGAATACAGGCAAGTGAGCTGGACAGATGTGAGCTGTGTCCTCCAAAAGGGAGGCCTTATGGGATATGGGGATGTTTATATGAACGTTTCACACATTCCTTGCCATGCTTGTCCTTCTGCCAGGTGAACCAGGGGAAGTCGAGGGTCGTATAATATGTTCAGAGGGTAAGGGAAAGTCTTCTGCCATACAGAAATTATAAGCAAAGTGTAAGAATATTTTGTCTTGCCACATAGTCATATAGCCAACTCCACTAATACAAGGAGTTTGTTTTACTAATTTGTTAAATGAGAACATAACCACATGCAATCCACCATCTTTCTCAGAAACAATTTTGTAGGCATTATGGAAAGCAGGGAAAAAAACAAACAAAAAAATATCTTCTGAGCACTGAGGCGAAACAATGAATTAAACATGCTGAATTAAAGCCTACGTAATCAAACAGTTACTGAACACACCCAGTGTCCTATAGTCATCCTGCCACACCTTATAAATATAATCATATGGTTCATAGCCGCAATTATCTCCTGAGCCAGGCGTGGCTAATGCAGCAAAGAAACTCTTGTGTGCAGCAGATGTTTAAAAATCACAAACTGCAATCCTGATATTCCACCATAAACACACACACACACACACACACACACACACACACACACACACACACACACACACACAATGGAACTGAGTGGACCACAATTCATATCCTGTCTACTAAAGAAGGATTATATATCAGTATATAGATACACAAGATCACTAGTGTTCATTACAAGAACAAAATGCAATCAATAGGGGCTATCAGCATTACCGTTTCCCTGCAGTCACATGACTTAGGCATTTCCTCTGTGTATGTATTTCACACCATGATTTTCATTACTAGAAAGTTCTCTGACAGGGTGGGTAAACACACAGATAATCAACTAGTGAACTGAAGTAGTTAACATACACATCACATATTTTTTTGTCTACCGTGTGATGGACACTGTGATCGTGATGTCATTTCTCGATTCCTTGACTAGCTTTACTAGTACATATTTATTTTGTAATTGTGCTTAATTCTGTCCATTTTCAAGGGTTTTGTTCCAAAAACTGAGACAAGCTTTTTTTTTTCCTATCCAGTTATGACAAAAGCTATCAGGTGAACAGTATACATGCAGTGAATAAACTCATTTTCAGGCTTATTACAGAAAATATTACAGAAAATGGGTACACATAGTGACTAACATTTTTGTATAAACTAGTCTCTTCTGGTTACTACAGTGTTTGCAGTGTTCTTTTCTCACTGGGATTCATGCAGTGCATGTACACCTGACCACTAAACTATGACACACACATTTCACATGCTCATTTGTTGATTTGGTGCAATGAAACCCCACATGCTCTAGCTGGCAAAAATAGATGTAGGTCAGACATATATGGAGGGCACTGTAAGAATAAAGAAACAATGGCTATCTGTGTGTTGTTTGTGACCGGAGCCAGATGTCATGTTATCTATCACCAACACTACTGAAACTTGAGCAGGGAAATTTCTCAGGAACTGAGAACTTTTCGTCAAAACACTGCATGTTTAAAATTTGATGGACTTTTCCCCTTAAGGCACCACTTTGTTATTGCAAAAGGCAACAAATGAATAGGTGTGTGTGTGTGTGTGTGTGTGTGTGTGTGTGTGTGTGTGTGTGAGTGTGTGTGTGTGTGTGTGTGTGCGCGCTGACCTGTGGTAAACTGGCCCTTCATCTTCTGGAACACAGGGTCCTGGGCAGTGGCCTGGGCTCGGCGAGCCAGAGACTCAGAGGCAGCGCTGGAGAACATGGTGGAGACGTTGGAGACATTCTCCAAGCCCACTCCGAACGTGCTCACCAGCTTCTTCACAAAGTTCAGTGTGTGTGGTGTAATCTTAGCATCTGACACTGCACCGCTCTTCTCAAACGCCACAGAGTGGCACTTAGCCAAGCCTTGCTGGAGCTGCCGCAGTACCTGAGGATGAGAGCAGGCTGTGAGGGGAGAGCCTCTGAATAATCCAATTTTAGCATTTTTCAATTCCTCACTACCCGGAAGTGTGTTCTTTTTTTAGTCCAGCACAAATCTTATACATACCTTCTTTAATATTTCTACATTTTTCAAAATAAATAAATAATAAATAAAATAAAATAAAAAGAGGCATGATATTCCATTTTCCCCCTGATCTGAGACTCCCTCATTCCCCCATTGTGCCAGATGAAGAGGACTGTCCCTCAGGACAATGTGTTCACAATCGCCTTCCATCGTCCCTGTCCAGCCTCAGCACATCACTGCATCTGCTGCTGTCTTGGGCTGCCCATCTCCCGGTGCCCAGTCCCTCTCGCTCTCCACAGCCATCAATCACACCTCTCTGCTCACCACAACCCAATTAGCATGAGAGCAAAAACCTCCCCAGCACTGCAAAACCACTTTTCAGCCTCACTGAGCCCTGCTTCAATGCCTGTGTCAGCTTTCATCTGCACAACTATAGAGACTCTGAAGACACCTAGGTAGAGACAACTATAAAGGTATTTATACAGCAGCACTGTAGAAATCTCAAATCTGAAGTTATGGATTCATTTTCTATAAAATTAGTCACAACTCTGACTGTAGTTCCAACCATAAAAAATTAGGTTTAAATTAATGCAATTGTTCTAATGTTATTGTTTTTTAGTACACATTCAAGGGGACTTGCATGATGGCCAATCTACATAATCTAAGCCTAATAACAAATGGATCAAAATTTTGCATTGCTTTTTTAAAAAGAAAA
>CM040986.1:10011395-10024121 GCA_022985145.1 Pangasius djambal | reverse complement strand
ATAAGGCGTTGCGATTCAGCAGTGCCCTCCAGAGTCACCATCACCCTGAAGGGCATTGTCACAAGTGGTGAGGGCAAATGTGGGCATGAAACCCACTGAACTTCAGTGTTGCAGAGAAGAGCAAAAGTGATGTGCTAGAACCAGGGAAACCAAACAATGGCCCCCAACAAAGATTTCTCTAGACCCAAAACTTTCAACACATTGTCCAGTTACATAAAAAGAATGTAGAATCTGTAAAATAGGGTGAAGTACTGAATACTGTCCTAGTACTATTATAATAGTATAAAAGTTTATTTCCAGTTTTAAATTAAAAAAAAAAAAATTTGGTCTCAGACTTTTGGACCCCACTGTATGTCCACATACCTGATACTCTTGCGTACGTGCACGTGTGTGTAAGTGCAGAGCGAAGACACACAAGCAAACAGCCGAAAGCTGTTAGAACACTGCAAAAATGACATCTCAGCAAATGAAAATATCTTGAATGAATATATATATATATATATATATATATATAAAATTTACACTGATCAGCCATAATAACTGGTGATGTGAATTGATTATCTTGTTACAGTCAGTCAGTCAACAGTCAGTACCTACCAAAAGTGGTCCAAGGAAGGACAACTGGTAAACCTGCAACAGGGTCATGGGCACCCACGGCTCACTGCTGCACGTGAGGTGCGAAGGCTAGCCTGTCTTGTCTGATCCCACAGAAGAGCTACTGAAGCACAAGTTGCTAAACAAGTTAATGCTGGCTATGGTAGAAAGAACACACAGAACACACAGTCCATCGCAGCTTGCTGTGTACGGGGCTGCGTAGCCACAGACCGGCCAGATTGCCCATGCTGACTCCTGTCCACCTCCGAAAGCACCTACAATGGGCACGTGAGCATCAGAATTGGACCATGGAGCAATGGAAGAAGGTGGTCTGGTCTGATGAATCGCATTTTCTTTTACATCATGTGGATGGTCGGGTGCGTTTGCGTCACTTCCCTGGGGAAGAGATGGCACCAGGATGCACTATGGGAAGAAGGCAAGATGGTCAAGGCAGTGTGATGCTCTTGGCAATGTTCTGCAGGGAAACCTTGGGTCCTGGCACTCAGTACCAAGTACAACCCTTCACGACAACGGTATTCCCTAATAACAGTGGCTTCTTTCAGAAGGATAATGCATCCCGCCACACTGCAAAAATTGTTCAGGAATGGTTTGAGGAACATGACAAAGAGTTCAAAGTGTTGACTAGAACCTCCAAGTTCCCCAGCTCTCAATCGGATCGAGTATCTGTGGGATGTCCTGGACAAACAAGTCCGATCCATGGGGCCCCAGCTCACAACTTACAGGACTTTAAGGATCTGCTGCGAACATCTTGGTGCCAGATACCACAGCACACCTTCAGAGGTCTTGTGGAGTCCATGCCTCGACGGGTCAGAGCTGTTTTGGTGGCACAAGGGAGACCTACACGATACTGGGCAGGTGTTTTTTTTTTTTTTTTTTTAAATTGTTATGGCTGATCACTGCATCTAGTATTTCCTATTACAAGAAACAAAATATACAATTTTAAACCTCTTTCTATGTTTTCAAGCTTGAAATAGTCTTGTTCTAATGGCATATATTTTCTTTTTTAATTTTAAGCATTTATTTCTAGAAAGAAGCAAAATTACCTGCTAAGAAACGTTTAGGCTTGAAATGTGTTAATCATCAACAGGCTGATCTTATGTTATAATAAGATATAATAAGATATAATAAGATATTATAATAAGACAATCTTATGTTTGTTACCATAACCATGACAATTATAATTAGAAGAAATATTAGAGAAATTTGGCTATATTCAAGATAGTTTATTTGCTAAGATATTATTTTTAAGCAGTGAAGTATTGGAAAAACACTGAAGAATGAAAATGTGAGGAGGAAAGAAGAGGCATTTCAGTTTTAAATTAAAGGACCATGACTGTCTGAAGTGTAAGTGTGTAGCAGTGTTTTTTTTTTTTTTTTGGCTTTGTTTTTTTAATAAACAAATAAGAGTAATTTTATGGTGGACTACTTTTAAATCTCACTTGTGATGTACAATTACCATGTTATATTCAGCTATTATTCTGCCGCATTTCTGTGGCTGAATATCAAATGACAGTCAAATGACTATGTAGGGTATACAAAGCAATTGGTTTATACTCTATGCAGAGCACATGGAAAAAACAAACAAACAAAAAAAACACAACAATTTATTGTTGCCACGTTTTATTAATTCGTTCCCTCATTTTAGGTAAACACATTCGAGGGAACGAATTAATAAAACGTGGCCATGATTTAAATAAAACAAGGGAACTAATTAATAAAACATGGCCATGATCGGCCTAAAACGAGGGAACAAATGAATAAAACGTGCTCACGTATTAATAAGTCTTGGGAAAGAATTCTTAATTCGCGGCTACAATATATTGTTTGTTTGTTTTTTACACGCATGCTGCGTGCGGGGCGCCGTATAAAACCCAGATCTAATACTGTTTTTTTTTTAATTTATTTAAAAAAAAAACAAAAAAAAAAAAACACCACACCATCACAGTGTTTGGTGGATTTTGATCCACCTGTACTAAAAGATGGAATGGAAGGCAAGAATAGGCTCGGCAGTGCCTACAGACTTTCTCAAAATGAGACCGTCTCTAAATCAGTCTCACATTCAAATATTTCAACGTAAATCTTGAGAACCTCCAAACTGAGGATTCAACAGTGAGCAAAAACAGAAAATGTCACTCAATACGACTCTGACCAGTTGCGTCAATCATTGTACGAGAGCCCATAGCCATTATCTCCATTAGTGAATGCAGGATGTGAGGTTAATTAGTCATCATCCACTCATATTGGCTGCTAACGATTGCCTTGACCTCATTATTGGCCTAATGCTTTAGGAGTGATCATTAGCGGGAAAGTAGAAAAACACAGTTGTTTATCCATCTTCTCCATAATGTCTCTTCTCTGAGAATGATTATTTTTAAAAAAAAAAGTCTGCGCTCTTAATGGTCAAAGCTGTCTCGCAGACCATCATCCCATTTCTTTAATGTCAGTTTAAACCAGCATTAAACGTGACGAGAAGGAAAGGAGAAAAAAGGCTCGATAATGCTACAAAGAAAAGAAGAGACGGAACCAGACAAGGACAGAGGAACTTCAAAAGACGGGAATCCACACTTACTTATTGATCTGGGCTAAGAACATGCCCTTGAGTGCGTAGAACTCAGCGGTCATCTCCTTTGTGAAATACTTGAGATTGGTAGACTCGATCACCTCAAGCCCCTAATATGACAAAGAAAAGGAGTTCATGTGATTTCACGATATTGTACAAAATTATTCACCATCCACACTGTCTTACTCGCTATTAAAAGATAGCATTTTGGGTGATTAGAAAACGCATGTCTGCAGTAATGGATGGGGCTGATTTCTTTGTAGCCAAGACTGTTGTACTGCATCATTGATTACACCCCCTATATTTAGTGTCAGTACGATCTAATCTTTTTAAGCCTGCAATACCGTCACATCCATAATAAGACATCAGCAGTGATTGAGAAGGTGCACATGCAATACAACGGCAGGCATAATAAACATAAACGAGATGCATTACTTCTTCAAAAATACATGGTTTCAGTGTTTGCTTTTTTTTTTCCTTTAGAGGAGATACTAGAAGTAAACAGACTAAGCCCACATTGGGCAGATCAAGGTACAAATTACACAAAAAGAGAAACAGCAGAACCCTAAGTTCTTCATTTGAATGAAAATGCTGGATAACGGCGAGCACGGTCTTGGAAGAGACCATACAGACAACGAACTATTAAAAAAAAAAAAAAAAAAAAATTATAATAATAATAATAATAATAATAATAATTCATGAGAAAGAATCATTCTGCTCCCAAACAATTCCACTGCAGTCTGATGAAAGTTTCCCTTTAAAAAAAAAAAAAAAAAAAAAAAAACCTACTAGCAACAGTCCTAAATGATGGAAAGATCCCAGATAAAGGTACCTGCAGTGTTCTCAGGAGTAGATTCTAAGTATTAGAAAAGTCAGGAGCTACTCCTAAGAACACGGCAGGTGCCATCAGCTGGCATCAGGCAGAGGCTGAGACTGAGGCAGAGTAATGATGAAAGGAAGGAGAGTGGAGCAGCCCTATTAATCAGGCTTAAGAGGATACTGGGGCCATTCCTTACACTGCTCATGACTGACAGCAGAGCAACACAAGTCCTTCTCAAAGTAATGGAGAGCAGAATCATTTGGACTAAAGGCCTTGTTAAAAGCGAATGGGCAAGGGAAGAACAGACTCAATAAAAGAGAGGTATAAAGAGAAGTGGAACAGGGATTCTATAATTCCATGTTGAACAAAAACATAGCATTCGATGCACGAGTAGTTGAATATGCAGGTTTACCAATAAGCATGAATAAGCAGTTTTACCAATTAATTAGTAAGAGTCAATCAACTGTCTATTTCTTACCATTTAGACTAATATGGAAAATGTTATACTCCTGTTATACAATGTTAATGAATTCAAGTTTTAAAATTACTAGGTAATAATAAGGATTCTATTGTATTTATAATTTTTTTCAAAGCCTGACTAAATAGCACTACGATTGACAGCAGTGAGTGTCTCGCTCACCTGCATACACTCGTTCTTGCCCATCACTCCTGCCAGCTGCAGATAGCATTTCACCTGCTGCCTGATTTTCTGAAAGCAGTCGACAATCGGCACGGTGGGGATGGTGTGGATGCGGCTCAGGATGTCCAATGCGACGTTGACCAGTCCCTGCTTGCGAGCGATCTTGCCATACTGGATGATGGCTGAAGCTGACGCGTGCACACCCAGCATGGCATTGTTGGTGTTGGGATCGTGCTGTGTGTTACTCTCATAAGCTGACACAATGGCTGCACAGATATTTAATGAGTTAGCGGACAACTTCCCTCTAAAGCCATAAACACTTTTACAAATTACAGTGATGTGTCAGAAAAGCAAACTGAACCCATCTTGATTACTTTTTAAACATACAACAGCACATCGTGCATTGTCTCATGAGCTCTGTGCAGGTAAAACCCAGTGGGGCACAGCAGGTCATATATCCCAGTTTACCTTGGTAGTGGTGTTGGCGCCACATGAAGATGCTGCTCCAGTGTGACAGGTCATCAGAGACGATAGGGAGCCGGTTCCTCCACGTCTTCACTACAGTCTTCATGTCGTGCAGGCTGGTGTTGCGGCCCAGGTTGGCTGGCTGAAGACCCACGTTGATCTGAGCGGCCTCCTGCAGCTCAATAATCTGTTGGGCAGCCTGTGTGAAAGAGACAGAAGGATGGAAACCTTATATGAAACCTTAACTGTGGACACAGAACATTCCATTCCTCAAAAAATTTCACAAATCAATTGCCTCTGATTAGTCTCATCATCATGATTCCAAAATCAAAAATACTTCAGTGATTACATTAGTAAATGAATCTTTTAGTCCTGCCTATCCAAATCCCTGGCAGGCACCTTGCACTCTCCTGCACACAGCAATCTCAAACCCATTACTGAAGCTGTATTGCAGGCTTATGATTCTTATTGGAGAAGACAAAAAAATAGAGTGAAATGACACCTGAGGTGGCTGGGCAAAAAGTGTGGATCAAAGTATCTTCTAACCCATTTATCCCAAAAGACAAGAGAGAGACTGTAAGCCGCCCAATGTGCTCCTGCCTTTGTGTAATCATCCCATCAGAGAAAACACAAGAAATATGAACAGAAAATGGACTTGCAAAATGATTTGACTTAGAAATGCATTCTATTTCTCACTACATACTTGTGTGTAACTGATTTTATCACATCATGCTATAGAGGAATAGAATCAGTAAATGTAATGCCACCCCTTACAAACACCCAAAAGCTTATTTAAAAACTTTATGATTATTAGGCCTATATGATGTATTGTTCTATGATTACTCACAGAACAACTAGTAGAATGATTTATAACATGACCACTCATTGTGAGTACAGATTACACAGACGGAGAGAAACAAGAAGGAACCAAATTCTTACACGTACGAAGGTTGAATGTGCTTGAAATGACAATTTCTGTGGAGCAAATCAAAGCTTTCGAAACAAAACAAAATAAACGGGGAAATACAATATTTTTCACAATTATCAGTTAATATCAGCTGATGCCACATTATACTCTTCATTCCAACTGCCCATTCATCATGTAAATGTAATTTTCTCACAGGTATTTAATCAAACGCTATCTGATGAGGGGGGGAAAGTAATTACTGCCATTTTAAACTTACTGCTTTACTCTCTCTCTCTCACGCATGCCCTCAATGCCTGCTCGCCTGCCCGCCCCATCACTTTTAATCGCTTTTATTGGAAGAGGGAGGTGTGTGTCGTCCCCACCACCACCTATGCGTCACTACAGCAGCAACAGGAGTAAACAAAATTTCTCAAAAACTCCCACAATAAACTGACCTGAGCAGAGAGAGAATCGTCTGCTGGGAAAGACCAAGGCATTATTTCACCCAACACATTATACTCACAGAAACGCAGATACCATCAATACCATGGAATGATGCACAATATTTCAAGGCTATGGCACGAAGATTAGTCACCAAAATCCATTACAAAATCGCTTTATGGGACATCAATGCCATCATATTAGCCTACATTTAAATATTTTCATTTATTTTAATTTCCAAGACTGTTCAAATTCACCAATACTAGAACCTTAAACAGTTTTAAAAGTAACAATTGTCCTATTTTTTAATTGCGCTACAGTCAAATACTGCACAGACTGCACAATCATTGATCTGTTTTATGAGCTCCACCCAGTGACAGTACTGCTAGCTTTGTGCCACACATCACCTTCCCTATTGTGTGCACGGTCTGATTATGCATGTGTCACTCAAGAAGCTGTAACACACATTGAATATTAATACAAGGCACCTATTCAGAGACTCAATAGTCCAGTCAACACACACGGTCATTCCTAATGACTTAAGAAGCCATAACCACAGGAGATGGTTATAAACAAACATTTAGTGAATAAATGTGTAAAAGGTTAGGAAGGAAATTACGTGCGGGACGAGTGCAAAGCAGGTGTTACCATGAGTGATCATGCATTTAATACTGAAAACAAGCGACATGATGCAAGAACAGATTTCATATTACTTTATGGTCTTCTGAAATGAGTTTGAGACATTATTCTTCTGAACTGATTGTGAGGTATGGCTATTTTGCCAGGGCGATGCATGCACCTCGTTTGTACGTTAATTTGTGCAACATAGACAACAATAACCACTAAGTATACTGTGGACTGAGAGCGCCTGCTAGCTGGTAAGTGTGTGAGAGGTTCCTGACCTGCAGCAGCGGGGTGTGCACATGAGAAACGATGTGAGGCAGTCTCCGCCACTCTCTGATAGCCAGGCTGCTGGCCATCTCCACCAAGCGCTCAATAAAGTTGAGTTGCTGCTCCTCTGGGTGACAGATGGCCAAGTACCCACGGTGCATGTTCACCTTCCATGCCATCTCCTTAGGACAGCTCAGTTCCACCTGAGACACACACACACACACACACACACACACACACACACACACACACACACACACACACACAAATTCCTTTAAAATTCCAACCGGATTTTAATTATTTAAAAGATTTCAGCTTACTGTCTCCAGAACTCAGTTAGGGCAAATGGCGTCTGATTAATTGCATATCCTCACTACATAGGGTACAACATAATGGCACTGTGCAACCTACATAGTGCTCAACACTTTCAGTAAAATGTCATTTGGAATTCACAAAGAAAACACCCCAATAATTACATGTAGAGAGAGCTTTAGGGTTGTTTTTTTTTTTGGTTATTCAGAACTTTGATACTTAATTTTAGAAATATGTGAATATTTAGAACCCTTTCCCACATCAAGCGATACTGGATCCAAAAGGTTGAGGAAACCTGTTGTAATAAACTTATGTTTAGTGGCTAAATGCAAACCATGGAGACTTAAACAAACACAAAAATTATGAAGTAAGTATTAACATAGTAACATTTTTCCAGCCACACTAACACACTCACTCTAATTCGGTATTCATTAGGCCTGGGTGGTACACCTTAATTTTTTCTTATACGGTAATGATGTAAATGTAAAAATGTAAATGCGTTTTTGCAATATCTTAATCAACTGTACATTTCTGCTGCATAATAAAATTGCTCAATGCAAAAGTATAAAAGAACCTGTGACGTACACTTTATATGAACAGTTTCACATCCTGACACGATGCACTGCACTGGTATAACAGTATTATCCACGTTATTTATCCAAGATGTTGGTCATTGTTAAATGTTACAAAACGGATTATTGACTACATCAGGGGAAACAAGAGAACAAAAAGTTCAGCTGTCAGTTGACGGGAGTGGGGTGAATTACAGCTGTGGGTCACAGCACATTTACCCCGCTCAACATTTTGATGAATATCCCTGCAGCAGCATTTGCAATATCGTCTATGCTTTAATTGAAAGCTGGGATATTCCAACTTCCTGAGAGCAAAAGCTACTGCAGCACACTTCACCCTGGCACAGCGCAAACAAATCTCTTCCCAGCAGATGTTTGCGCAATTATTCGTGCGTGTATCCGTAAATAGTAGATGCATAGCGAATGAAGGGAGAAGGCAGAGAAGTGGGCCAACAGTGCCGGACAATTTAATTAGGTGTCACCTTAGAACAGAAACCTCAGTGGATTCATTCCCAGTCTCCTTGAACAGGAGCAAGAGTATTTATAATGTGTCAAGTGGCATCATGTCCTTTTTCCTCCTGACTTTAAAAGACAGAGCCATAAATTAACCACCAACAGGGAGGCTACATTTCTGAAAGGTTGTAAACAACAGTTTCCTGTTTACCACACACCACCTCTCAGTGTTCTCCTGATATTCAGTCTGAGCTTTTAATAACGATTATGGGTGTGTAATTTGGGGTAATATCCCCGCTCTCTAGTCAATCAAGGAGAAGTGTAGGAGATGATAGACAGCTAAGGGCCTGGGGAGTGTTGCATTTTAATCTGAGCTTACCTGCACCAGTGCCTCCTTCATGGCAGCCCAGTTGGAAACTCTCCACGCACACTCCAGCACCAGGTATGGGTTGGTGTGGCCTTTGGACTGGCCGTATTCAGTCAGCGCCTCCCACTGGTTCAGTTCCTTAGAGCAGCTGGAGCAGAAGAGAAACAAACACAGCCCATGGTTAAACCTTTTCTGAATACATGCCTCATAGCAAAGTAACTCAACGTATGCCAAATTCCATAAATTGAGTTTTGGAAGGATTACAAAATCCAGCGTGGATTTAGGAGAGGAGTGTGTCATCTTGGGCCAAGTTCTGAGGGAATGCTTGGCTATGCAGCAGAGAGCTAAAACAGGTCGGCTTCAAATGATTTAAAAAGGCCACGGAACCTACCGGATCCAGTGATCCTCCCATAGCTGGTACTCAGGGAAGATGGCAGGAGACGTGTTGGTCCTCTCATGCTCTTTGCGGGCTTTCTCCATGGCTTTCTCATAACTCTCTTGTGCCTGGTGGGAAGAAAATGGTAATTTATGTTTACAGATTCAACAGGAAATGTTGGGGGTTTAAGGTCAGGGTACACGGTGTTCTACCTGCTCAAAGAAGCCATGCTGCTCATAGGCAATGGCTGTGCTTGTCTCTGGGAACTTGCAGCGCTTCTGCCACAGCCCCGCCCACATGTCCTCTTCCTGCAGCAGGGAGTACAGCTCTGCCAGTGAGTCCAGGATCTCCTAAGGGACATAAACACATGCTTAGAGGCTACTGAACCATACTGAACCATATCAAGCTTGTATTTGGGGATGTGAACATTTTATTCACTGTCTATATAATTTTTTACATCAAAAATTACATTGGCTGAAGAGTAAACTGTAGACATGGGTAGGATTAGATTAATGTATAAATATGAGTAAGTCTGTTTAGGTTTATGAGTGTACGCATCAGCCGTTCACCTGGTAGCCCGCTTTGTATCAGTAGCAAGCCAAATTGTCAACATTTGCAAGTAATCTTACGAGCTTCATATCATTGCAATTTTTAAGCATATTTCATTTTTAAATAATACAACCCAAAGTGTTTAAGGTTTGCCTTTATAATGTCAATAAAATTTCAACTTGTGCACTGTGTGAACCTAGTAAAGATCATTTTCATTAAAATGAATAAGATGCAGTGCAGCAAACATGCAAGTGGACTTCTAGCTGTCTCTATGAGGTCTTTGCTTAGAATAAGCCTTTACTGAAGCTGGGCAGATGTTCAACCTACCACACATCATTAAAAAACAAGGCAAAACACAATAGGACAGAGTCCTGAGTCTACCTGCTGAGGGGGTGTGATGCTCTCCTGCTCATAGAACTCGGTGCTCTGTTTGGGTTTGATGTGAAGACTGAGGCCTTTCTCGAAGGCCTGCTGTTCCAGCATGAGGGTGGAGCGGAGCCACAGATTGTGTGTCTTGCCTAGGTACTTGAGCACACAGGGCCTGATGGGGATGGGAGGAACACACTGCGACATGGCCTCCACAAAGCAGTTGAGTGCACTGGGCTGGCAGTCTCGCTGAGCCTGGTGACTGCCGCTGCACAGGAACGGGCCCATCTCCCCAGACAGGGCCTGCAAAGGTGCCATGGGGCACAAGGGCACTTTCAGTATTCATAGAATATGGTTTAAAAAAGAAGATTATTCAGCTCTGGGAGCAAGCATATCGAATGGCTTTAAAAAGCATCATTCTCTTGGCAATACATACCTGGAAATACTTTTCAATGAATTTTTATCATCAAAAATGGCAAGTGGAATAAAAATGTAAATGACAATCAGAAAATCATCTTCACATGACAGATCTTGCATTATGTACCCTAATTCAGTTCTTCCTTGCCACTTAGCCAAAACAAAGCCATAAAGTACAACATTTCAATACTTTGGAAATGCAGTTTAAAGATTCATAGCACCCATTATCACAAATCAAAGCTATTTAATTACAATCTTAATGCTTAAGACATCTGGCCCATTAAATTCCTGATATTTGCATAAATGCATGAATTTCTTCCTCATTACCATGTCCTGCATGTGTAACTGCTATTGAAGAGGGCAAAGAGTCAGAGTGCCTGTTTCCCATGAGCCTACTGATTGGCCTGGTGTGAAGGACGACACATAACCTCTGACACTATAAGGGCATTTAGCTTGCAGAATAGATAGTGTTGTGATATGCATCATGAGCACTGAAGCACTTCATCAGGTCTAAAGGTCAAATGAAGAATTTGGCACAAGGCTATTTTTAGCAGAATTAAGTACTGAAAGGCTTTTTTTATGCTAGGCTGTAGCTGAGAGGAGAGGACAGTGGGACTTACATGCTGCTGACGGTCTGACAGGATCTTCCAGAGACGAGGGAAAAGCTGCACCCATGTCTTCTCAGCCAACGGTGTGGAGATGTGACAGAGCTGTACGAGAGCATTCAGCAGAGCTCCCGTCTAAGAAAAACACATGCACTTTCAGCTCAGTTATTTACATCAGGCAGGTAAAAAGGCAGTTCATTTTCTAAGAGGTGGTGGGCTCTCCTGTGGAACCAAAAATGTTCCAGATTTAGATCCAAAGGGATATAATTGGGATTCATTATAAACACATGCTAAAAGTACGCAAACATCTCTGACATCTGCTCCTCTGGAAAATCGTGACAGGTCAGGTCTCTGATCTCCGCCAGCCCTTGAGCCCAAACAAAAATCACAGCTTAACCTGAAGCACCCTTGAGTCTATATGATGCCATTTATACAGCAAATCTGTCTTATTTTCCATAGATGAAAAAGTGAGTCATTGTGTGTTCTGCACAGATCGGCTTGAGTCACGCATACCTGAGTAGCATATGTTGAGGTGGCCACTCACCTTGACCTCTCGAAGGGAATCCAGGAACTTGTCATGGCGGTTTGTGAGCATGTGCAGCTGGTTGCCGGCGTCACGCTCTGCCTGCTCCTTGGTCTTCGGCAGGCTGGTCTGATCCCCGGGTGCCAGTTCAATGTCTATCTCCACATCCTAGACACGAGGACAAGGCATGGTTTTTAATGAGGCAACTTTAAATAAGTGACTTTAGTAATATTAGTTTCTACGTCTTGATAACTTTGGGACCAGGAAATGCATACTGATGAGTAGGGATAATCAGATCAAAAGAATTGCGTAAAATGCTACACCAACCTCTTCTTTGGTCTCGCTGTTCTCTCTCTCACGTGGCTCCTGTTTGATGTGAGTGGCCATGGCGAAGGCGGCGCGGTCGTGGCTGTCAGCCAGGTTGATGACATTGGTGATGGAGGGCAGCATAGAGCCTTGGCAGCTGGTGCCTATGATAGTGCCCTTCTCGCACACAGCCAACAGCAGCTGAGGAACACAGAGTAGAGGTCTCAGTCACTGGAGTTTGATGTCAGCCTCCATTATAACCGTTGCCCCCTCCTGGGGGTGGGGAGTAATCAATCCCCATTTAGGTCTGCACCCTGGCCATGCTTATTGATATCAGTACAACATAGGGTTGACTTCTGATCTGCCGCACACTGCAACAGTTGCAGATTTCTACACTGACAGAGGCCTAGAGGGCACGAATGCCAGAATATAGTTCCGCTCCAGCACAGCAAGATGAATCAGTACACACCACTAGGGTGTGTAGGGCGACATTATTAATTCACCAGCAAGCAGTCGCATTGATTGTTGCAGCGATGAGGGA
>CM040986.1:9979823-10011295 GCA_022985145.1 Pangasius djambal | reverse complement strand
CCCACAATGCATTTTCAGTGTTTGCTGGAAGGGAACAACAATTCACACCTTTCTCTCTACTAAGGAGTGAACGGAAAACCTCTTTATTCAATACTTGCAAGACCAAGGGCAGTTGCTGGGGCAGTCAATAAATATTTGTGTGAAACACTGTTTGCAGAACTCTTTCATTAATTCATGACAAATACTATTTGCAAATGAGGTAAATCTGTATAATTTATCCATTTACAGATGGGATCACTTCAGAAAGGAAAGGAAAGAATATGGAAAGAAAGGAATTCGTGGTTAGCAGTTACCAACTTAGTACCAGACCTTGAATGGATACCAGGAAACTTCTGAGAGGGTGCCAGAAGTATCTGGAATTCCTTTATACTGTACTGTTTCAATGTTGCAATGATACACTAATACTAATTCAAAAATGGAAAAAAAACAAAAAAAACAAAACAAAAACAACAGTTTTTTGGTCTTGTACCAGAACTTAACTGTTTTAGTAGTTTTAAATCGGAGTTATATAGCTGCATCTCGTAAATTTCAACAACTGCCTTTAGGCTGATATGTTGTCTGTTCATTTCTCAGTATGAGAAAGCCTGTTTAAATTTTCTCAAAGTAATTTCACATGCTGTACAGATGCAGTATACAGATTAGATATACGACTGCTGGAATATTCCTTTAAAGTAGTTTATCTTCATCCTGCCCACACTGCATATTTTGGTGTCTTCCCTGCTCCCAACTCACCCGATTCAACAAATCAGCTAATTAACCATCCTGACTCCGATTTAACTTGCTGAGTTAGAGAAGGCAAAATCCCCAATATGTGAAGTGCTGTGGTACTCCAGGACCAGGATTGAGAAACACTGCTTTAAGTAAATGTGTTTCAGTGTATGTGCTTGCTCTGTACCTCAATGCACTGTTTGACCCAGAAGTGACTGCCCATGGCCTCCCAGTTCTGGGAGCAGCAGATGTAAAGGAGCCTTTCATAGACACGTCGCTTCATGGAGGCATCAAACACCTCAAAGAACTTTGCTCTAATCAGCGGCTGAGCACAGCGTAGCCCTGACAGGAAGGCCGGCTCCAGCTTCGATGTGATGTCACTTCCTGACAAGCTCTCATCCCTGAACAACAGAGAATAGAGGAAGGCTCTGAAATTTCAAGTGTTTGAAAAACTTTAATTTAAAGTGTGTGTGTGTAAGTGTGTGTGAGAGAGAGAGAGAGAGAGAGAGAGAGAGACTGGGATATTCTTTGAAAAGCTCAAACATAAACAAAAAGCAGAAAACACAGGCACTGGTTTCAGTGGTGTCAATGTTGACTAAGGATGGGCATCAGGACCCATTCATGCCACCTGGCTCTTAAACACCAAGGCCTGCTCAAGCCCTTCAGCCATCCAAAATGGCCCTGCACCCCATGAATCAGTTGTGGCCTTGTCGCGATGGCAATAGATGGACGGGGCAGCACAGCCACACAGTTCATGATTAATTGGTGCAATTACCTGTAGACGTAATTAACGAGGTCCAGAAATTGTGCATTTAATTCAAGGTCGTCAGGAAACCGCTTCTCAATGTAGGTCATCATTTTCACCAGCAGAATGGACTTCTCTCGGAGATTAGGCATCTGGGCCAAAAGAAAGAGAGATGAATGAGAGAGACAGGTAGAGGGAATAAAAATAAAAAACAAAGCCAGAAACAGAGTGAAGAGGAGGTAGGCACAGGGTGAAGAGATTGATACAGTCCATTTATCTCAAATCTATCAAGAGGGCTATGCGCAGCACCTTCGCTCAGCTCCTTTCTCTCAGTGTCAGTTCTGTTGCCTCAGGCTAACAGAGAACACCTGGGTACAGCCATCCAGCCAGGGCACACTGCCCACTAAACAAAGCTATGGGAGCATTACAGAAGCAGAACTGAATACACTGACATACCCACAATCATTTAAGCACGGGGTCACAGCATAACATGTTTGCATCTCAGTGCTTACGCCTAATTAGCAATAACCAGACTACTATTTCTAAAATGTACGGATTGTAAAATATCTACCTGGTTGGATGCCATGGGAGAATTGTTCTTCACCCACTCCTCCACAATCTTCACCACAGCGCGGAGGACCTTTGGGTCAGGCGATTTCTCGATCAGGGAGGTGAGAATGACCTGAATGAAGTTCTTCCTCATTTCCATGTTCATCACAGACAGCCTTGTCTTCACCAGGTCCAGACTCAGCATGACCAGCTCACTTGTGACTGACACACAAACACACACAAATATATATCAGTACAGAGAAGCTGAGGTTAAAATATCATTTAATTATCTGTACAACTAGAGTATATTTGGCAAAGAAAGCTTTTACAAGTCATGGCATGGCCCTCTTTCACACAGTGGTTCATTTCAAATTCAAATTTCACTCTCAGCTTGACGAAATCATCCAGACCCAAACTGCCAAAAGACGAAAAAGAGATCCCTTTACGTCCCGCCACCAGAAGGACTTCATTTTAGCATAGAGAACGGAAGCTAAGGAAAGCTAGAATCTGAATGCATTTTCTGGTTGATTTGTGAGCAGTTAAGTGTGAGTGCTGATCAGCTGTAGCAGTGGGGAGATGGGGATTGTGCTAGCTGCAGATTGCTGATTTGAAGCTCTGTGTGGAATCATGCTGTGTGCACAAGGCTTTGACACAACTGCCTTGGTGACACTGCAGAGTGACGATGAGTGACAGCTAAAAGTGTGTGCATATGTGCACAAGCCTGTTTATGTGTGTCCTGAAGTACATCATCCATGACTAGGATAGCACTTTGGGAATGTATGAGCCGAGAAGTTGGATTGGAGTTGCTAAGCCATTGGACAAGGTGAGGAATTTTCCAGCAGAAGTTTCTCAGTTCAGAGAAACTATTGGTCCCACATAGCAATGGTTACACTGGTCCTTCTGCAGCACCCAGTGGTCAAATGCAGACACCACAGGATACGCTCACCTGCTCTAAGGTAAAGACCATGACATATTTGACTCGAACCCAGTCACTTACTCATACGTATAGCTGATTCTAACTCAATCAGCAAATGGCATACAGGAGTAAGCCATGGAAATTACTCATACCAAACAAATGTGACCGATAATGACTATTCCATGACCTAACAAAACCTCATAAAATCTAATTATACTACAGCCAGCTCGAGGTCAAAGAAAAGAATTGTTTCTCCGCGACATACAGAGTCATGGCTTCAGAACAAAGCAGTCACGAAGGGGACTAATCACAGGAATGAGGACGGTCGTGTGCGCGTGACACAAGAGCAGAAAAAAGCACCTGCAGGTGGCATGTCGACAGAAAGAGGCCAGAACTCAAAACACATTTTTGTTCAATTTGGCCTTGGCAAGCTATGTTATATATAATCACCTTAATGCAGCAGCTCTGAGACAGCAGCTAATAAGAATTAATTCAGCATCATGCAGGTGATCTGGAGTCCTTTAACAGCTCACAACAGTGACTTAGCCTGTGAGGATTTGGGTGGCTTACCCGCGCTGGTCTCTGTAGCTCCAGTGTTGGTCTGTGGACTCAGGTGCTCTCGTACCATCTTCTGAAGCGAGCGCATGAAGACGGAGATGAGGCGGTCAATGTAGCTGGAGTTGTAGCTGCAGGCTGACTTCAGGATCATCAGAGTTCCTGTAAGGGAAGGAAGGAGGAAGAGAGGGAGAGAAAGAGAGAGGTTAGATGATCTATTTGGGGTCTCTCTATTGCACCAGTGCAGGGCCATTTAGTGGGGACACTAACAACTTTGAAAGCAGCTTGCGTCTCACACTCGTTAAATTACAAGGTCATTTTAAAGAAATCTGACTGAGATAGCAGCTGAGGTGGGGGTTGAGAGGATGAGTAATGCTTTTTTTGGGCTGGGACTCTGGGGAGCAGAGACAAATGTAAAAAGTCACCCTGGGCGAGACACATACATCATATCAGTGGTGCATGTGCAATTGTATGCCTCCAGCAGGGCAGAATCAGGAGGTATTTATTGACCAGCAGTGCCATTTCGGGCCTGGATCAAATACCACTAACGATAGGATGTAATCCAATAGTGTTTTATCACCTATTGTGTGTTTGTGGAAATTAAGAAACCTCCTGCTTTATGGAATTTGAGAAATCGGCTTCAGAGGCACTTCCTGTGACAGGATGTAATATTCTTGCAAAGATCTATGTGAAAGTAGACTAAATATGAAAAAAGCTTTTAATTATTGACACTACTGACATTAAAGTGGTCTTGAGAGACACTTCTTACCAAACAGCTGAGTGGGGTTGGCACTGGTGGCCTTCTCATAATTGGTAAGACCCTCATAAATGACTTTCCCTACAGCTGCGTACAAACACTCCAACTCCTCATATTTAGAGGCCACTGAAGAGGTACCTGAGAACAGAGAGGAACAGAAAATATTAGATATTACAAACAAAAATAAGAACAAAATAAGACAAGGAACTTGTTCAAAATGATGTTTCCCAATAGATACACTCCAAAATGTCTCACAGGTGTTCAAGTGTACTGAGATCTGGTGACTGCGAAGGCCACAGCATATGATTTACATTATTTTCCATACTCATCCATTCATTCAGTGAGCCCTCGTGTCCTGTGGATGGGGACACTGTCAGAAATGTGTCATCATAGAATAAAGGTGATCAGTCAGAAGAACTTCGTAATGATTCACAGTGACCTGTGATGCTCAGTGCCCAGAGGTCTTAGATGAACATTCTTCAAGTGTTTTGGGGCATCGTTGTTGATGTTCGGCGCCTACTGGTACCCATGTCACTGCGGTCTTGGGGATCCGATGGTTCTCCATTCGGATGACATGGCCAGCCAGTCGGAGTCTCATTTGTGCAACGATGACATGGAGCTTGTATGTACCACTTCTTCTAAGCACCTCTTCATTGTTGATATAATCGTAATATCGGACCTTAAGGGTTCGGCATAGGCACTTCTGCTGGAAGACGCTGAGCTTCTTGTTGATGCTTGTTGATGCCTTCCAGGTCTCACCAGCACAGGTTGCCATCGGTACCACAATGGAGGTAAACAGGCAGAGCTTGATCTTAAGAGAGATGGATGACAAGGACCAAAATACTGTTCATCCTCCGAAAGACAGCTGTCGCTTTCCCGATGCGGTATTTGATGTCCGCCTCCGCATCCCCATTCTGGGAGATCACATTACCCAAGTACGTGAAATTCTCCACCTCCTCCAGCCACTGCGGTCCGACTACGACCCCTCTTGTTCTACCTGTGGCATTCACGTGCATGATCTTCGACTTTTCCTGAAGCCAACTCTGCTTGCTTCAGTCGTCGCCGTTTTTCAGCTTCTTCTTGTCTTCCTCAAGCAGAGTGATGTTGTTGGCAAAGTCCAGGTGGTTTTGGTTGGACCAGAGGATACAGGCCCCAAGGCATGCTCCTGCTTGTTGCATGACATAATCCATAGCAACAAGGAAGAGCAGAGGGGAGAGGATGCACCCTTGTCTGACCCCAGTGACATGTCAGTAAAATATCCTCCACAGCATAACAGAGCCAAAAGTTTCTTGTAATTTGCCACCCATCTGGATGTCAAAATAAATTTACCAGTACATCTTAAGTAAGCACAAGCTTTTGCTAAAGGGTCTGATACCTTTTGTTACTACTTGTTTTTTTTCCCAATGTACAGCGTGGCTCAACATGCCTTGGTAACAAATGCGAACCCAAGGCTATCCATATCCCGCCGTGTGTATGTGTGTGTGTGTGTGTATTTCTCATCACATAGCTCCAGCCGTGAAATCAGAAGTTTCTCCGGATCGGGTGGTGACTTGATGGGTGAAATAGTGAAAGACTGCTCAAAATGTTTAAATAAATAAATAAATAAAAGGCCAATAAGCACAAGCCATAGTGAGTTTGTTAATGGCAGCACACACCATTGCTGGTATAGAAGCAATTCTAGTCAGACTCATTAATCAGGATGTCTACGAGATTGTGTTTGGACAACTGATGAGCTGCACTATTTTTTTTTTTTTTTAGCTCCAGCCGTTTTGTCTCTGCTCAGCTCACATAGTACCTGGGCAACAAGGGAAACTAAATTCAACCGGAGAACTTAAATATGGCACAACTCACTTGGTGGTAGAAAAAGCAACATCATGGTTGATTATGGGTCATTTGTGGAGTTGAGCCACGCTGCACCATCAGGTGGAAAAGCACTATAATTGTGGCCAGAAACCACCTACTTAAACAGGAAGAATCCATGACTGACACTGCAATCAACCAAATACAGGCTTCTGCTGTAGCAGATCAGCAAATGTCTTGTGTACTCAGCAATACCTATTTCAAACAAACCTTTAATAAAGAATGCTGTTAATGTATCAGATGTTCCATTACCTGCTCTAACTGCATAGCCACTAAGCGATAAACAAGAAAGAAAAAGACGACGCCTCTTTATCAGAAAATGTTTGGATGTTTATCTGCTTTTTTCTCTTTGCATGTTTTCGTCTGATGTAGCCCATTATGAGATGCTGTATGCTTGAGCACTTCTAAACCCACCCCAAGAACAATTCATTCCTGTTGACCAGCACACAAAACCATAATAAAGAAATCTTTGTTATTAGAAATGGAAAGCCATACTTATACATACACCCTTTAATGGTATTTTGTGCAGTAGAAAAAGTATTAATAATAAATACTGCTGGCCTACGTCCAGGGTGTTGACCTAGGCTCTTTAACTCACTGGGCTCAGTGGGGAAGATGCTCATGAGCCTGGAGAGCAGAGAGTGTACAGCTCGGAGGACTTTGGTGTTGCCGCAGGTCATGCAGGCTGCAATGCCTCGCTGCAGAGGCTTGAAGTGGGTCAGGATGGCTGGAGACTGCAGCACGGTCAACAGGAAGCTCAGGATCTCCAGCCCTGTACAGATGTTTGAGAAGTTGGCCTGGGTGGGCTGCTCCTATATAAGACAGAAAGAAGCACATAATCTGAGCTTAACAGAAGCATTCAGCTTTAAAGTGTGAGATCTCTACCACAAAACAAAACTGAGACATCGCTCTTAAAAGAAGCACCAGTTTCACATATTGAAAGCTCATCAAGTTGCAACTGGGACTGACTCATGAAAAAGAGGCCATCACGAAGCTCAGATGTGTCTCCAGAAGACACACAGGTAGATATACAGTGAGCTGCCCAACCCAGATGTATGTCCCTTAAACACAGACAAGGCAGCACAACGAAATGATAGCAATCAGATTTGTGGTGCACTTCATTTACGAGAACGGGGCTAGGCAGGTAGTCTACTCCCTTATGAGACCCAGAACAACCCACAACAACTAGTGTTCTCTTTGTCAGAGAAATAATGGAGGGCTGTCTTCCATGGGGCAAGGCTGGGACATGCTGATAACCTTGCTAAGACCTGCCTGTATAAGGGCACATTGAATAGCTCTAGAAATTAATCCAAAAAAAAGTTTGTTAAAACAAGACTTGGTGGCTTGAAAGAAGCATAATAATAGCTACACATACCACTTTGCAGTTTGGACATACATCATCGAACCCACCTGCTCATAGAAGGGTTTTCTTCATTTTCACTATTTAAAGAGATAATACATATGGAAATATGGTTTCATAAGTAGGCTGAGCAGAAGATGGATGTTTCTCCTAAATTCTAAATGAAAAATAATTAAACTAAATTAAAACAAACACTTATTTGTTTCATGAAGAAAATATCTTATTAAAAATGTATTTTGGTACATGGGCATTAACATCATTATTTACTTTTGTCTTAGAAACAAAATGACTTTTCATATTGTCATGTTTTGTCCATGCGTGTAAATACATGAGTCGCCAAAATAAACCAGGAAACCGGTTCACAGCCACTAACTGCTAAACTGTTTAAAGTGAGAAAAACCAAGATGTTTCCTGGTATTCAAGAGAGGCAAATGCCAAACTCCAGGAATCTACAATTACACAAGCTCCAAACAGACTGCGCTGTCATTTTATTGCAGCCTGTGGAATAAGGCCCCATTTGTGCATTTCAATCAAACACACAAGCCTGGAGAAGGGCACATGTGTCTGATCCTGAAAAGAATCAATAGGATGGTGTGTCTGGAAGACAGGAAGGCCATTCCAATGGCAGAGGGAGGGAAAAAAGGAAAGAGAGGGCAAGTGAGAAAGAGAGCACCAAAAAGGTGGAACGAATAAAAAAAAAAAAATAAATAAATAAAAAAGTGAGTGAGCTAGAGGAAGTGAGGGAAACAGAACACACCCTGAAAGAACGGATAGACTGCCTAATTGAGACCCAGTCTCCTAGATGACAACAGAATTAGTCACAGTGCTGAGCTCCAGAGAGTGAGAAATCAGTCATAAGCCAGAGGATATCGATTTGGCTCACATCAAAACTGCTTTTGGAAAGGCAATGGAAAGAATGAGGAGGAATGGGACAGGACGAGGACAAAGAGAACGTCTCTATCAAGACAAAAAGGGCAGAAAAACTTAAAAAGAACAAAATATTTAACAAGCTCAGAAACATAGCTGAACTGCCTGGTGTGAGGCCTAACCACCACGGTCTAACTTAAATGAAATAAACTTCAATAAATAATTCAGCACCTAAAGCCAGGTTTAACTGTTTTCAAGCACACTCACCACAGTCATGAGCAGCTTGTCAAACCACTGCAGTTTGAGCTCAGCACGTGGCCACATGTCTGGCCGGAGGGCCATCTTCATCAAATTCACACAGCGGCGGGAGAGTAGTTCACCAGGAGAGCCTGCCACGCTAGTGCTGTCATTCACCTAGGAACAGAAGACAATTAACATGCTGTAGAGTAAAAAATGGTAGAATGCAAAATGCCAACTATGAAGACAGATCACATGAAAATGATCTCACTGACATCAAGTCACCTGACTGTATTCCTTCTATTGACAACAAGAGCATAGGACAAGGTGGTTTAAATACCTGGCAGGCGATGCGGATGAGGAAGTTGACCACGGTGTCAGTGTGCTGCTTCTCTACAGGTTTGGTGAGCAGCGCCTCAGTGCCAGGCATTGACTGACTGCGGCCAAACACCTGATGAGAGAAATACGAGACTTTGTGTTCAAACATGGCACTTCGAATCATTTAAACAGATACAGACAGAGAGACAGAGAGAGAGAGAGAGAGAGACAGGACTACAGTTGTGACACATTAAACTGACGCAGGGTTTAAGATTTCCTCACCGTGCCCACTGCACCGGTAGCTGTGCGGAACCTCTTAACATCCTGAGCAGAGTCCACAGATGCTCCCCGCTTCAGCGCTCCAGAGCTTGTGCCCTCGCCACCAGCAGCAGCGTCTGCTTCCGACTCCGGCTGCCACCAAAACATATAATTCACAAAAGGGTTTTATCTCTGAAAAATGGAGAACTCTGAGGGAAATGCAAAGGTTTGTAGTGGCATTTAAGTTATTTTAATCTAAATATGAAATGTGCCTGACCTGCTGATCTTTGATCCGCTGAAGCTCCCATTTGATGACCACCTCAGCCAGGTCCACAGCCAGCTTCCTCTGCTCGATAGTGACACTGGGGGTGAAGCCGAGTCGCTGCATGGCGCTGATCATGTGCTGCACAAGGTGATGCCTCACAGGGTAGTAAACCTGACCACAAACAAGCACGGTGCCATCAAGAATGACAGCAAATAGACTGTTCCTTTCTGTTTGGGAGTAACCTTAAAAAACCGTATTCATATTCTTGGTCTACAATATGAGCTGTGTAAGCGGAGGCTGACTCATACCCTGAAGTGCTGCACAATGAGGTGCAGTATATGGACCAGCTGTGGCACAGTGTGGCCCTCCTCCACAATGATCTTGCGGGTCCAGTGAGTGAGCATCTGATGCCCATCCTCCATGCGGGCGGGTACAGCTGGGGTGAGGATAGCCATGGCCTGCCGCACGATGGCACGAGCCTCCATAGTGTGAGCTTTCAACAGACTGTGGAACACCTGAAAATAAAACATTCATGGGTATTTGGGGATAACAGTTTACAAATTAATATAAAAAACTTCTTTCTAATGGATCCGCATCATTGTACTTATAAACTGCATACAATTTTGGAAGGAAATTGGAGAGTGTGAGTGTGTGTGTGTGTGTGTGTGTGTGTGCGTGCATATACATACACACACATACATATACATACTCCTACATGTATTATCTTAGACTTTGCTGTTCATTTTCTAACCTGCAGGACAATCTTCTTGTGAATGGCAAATTTGGCGATGATGTGGGCCAGGAGCAGATGGCCGCTGTATTTGCAAGCTGGGTCCACGCAGGCTTTGGGTAGCAGACAGGGCCAGGCAAAGGTCATGAGGCGCCTCAGTTTGCTGTTCCTGCTCTTGTTGTTGTCGTGAATGTGGTGGGGCGCATGTTCCACCAGCAGTGTGGAGAACTGCAGCAGGTTGATCCTCAGTGAATCCAGGAGGTCAGATTGCTTCTCTGGGTCCAGCACCTGCACGACAAAAAAGGAAACAGACTTACAATTTTTCATCCTTCTAAATATACCATTACAGCGAGTAGATATAGAGATTTCAGGTGGCTACAAAGAATCAGGCTAAGAGAGTAACTGATAGGCCAGGCTCTTTGCCACGGTTAATGCCAGACTGAGGAAGAGATAATCAATTTGGAGTGTGAAACAAATGGAGGCCATTATCCGCCAATATTTTGTCTTGGCTATAATCAGATTCGAAACACCACAAACACTATGACCTTTAACAAGGTTGTGATATTCCTCTCAGCCTAATATTAGCCCCCAGTCAGGAGTGAATGACAGCTCGGCTGTGGAAGCCTGCAGCATTACCTTGGTGATGAAAACACTAGTGATGCTCTCGGGGTTGTCGCCCTCTGGGTTGGGGGGGCCCAGGAGCTGCTCACCTTCCCCTTTCTCAAAGCTGTACAGAAAGGCTGGGTGTAGGATGTGCTGCAAAACCTGAGGAAAAAAAGTCACAGCAATGCAAATAAACAAAACATCCATTATAATTAACAGATCAACAACACTTTGGACTAGCAGTGATGCAATGAATGCTAAGCCCAGGCTGCAGGAGTGACCAAGCTGTCAAGAGTGTGCTATAATTGATTGCATCCACAGAACAAATGCTGCTGGGTGGCAGCTCTGATTTTGAGTCATGGGTGGCAGTTCATTCTCCAGCTCTGTGATATTAATCACAATGACATGAGAGCACATTACAATAACGTCATTAGACTGTTTGTGTTCCCCTCTGGCTCTCCTCCTCAAATTCCAGGAAGGAGAATGATGAATATAGGAAAAAATGTAACATGTTTAAGTGTACAAAGGGGGACATGAGACAGAAGGAGCAACAGAAGAAAACGTCAAGCTTTATAAAAATAAATAAATAAATAAATAAATAAATAAATAAATAAATAAATAAATAAAAACACACTGTAGTTCTTTTTGTAGAGCAGCCCATTAATAGGGGGTTTTACTTTTCGAATTATCCAAGTTATGATAAACTAGGCTAAAAACTTAGACAAGCTGGTGGTGAAAATGAAAGGAAAAATATGTATTTTGAAATCTTTGTACAAAAGTCTGTTCACACAGCTTTAACAATTATTTAACATATTTAACAAACCCCATAAGGAAACAAAAAAGATCACGTCCACTAACTGTTCTTTTCTTATTATTAAGACCGACTTTTGCATAAAATCTTTTACATTGTCAATATTTATCACAATGTTGTAAGCTGAAAGAGAGAGTGGTTGTGAGGAGGGGGGAAAAAAAATCATCTAAAGGTGTTGCTTAGCCAAAAATATATAGTTGTTTGGTTTACTTCTCCTCATTGCCATGTTCTTCTGTATGTTTGATAGCTGCTCTGTATGATAAAGTTATGAACATGCTAGAACTGGCAGCAGAGTTAGCAATGTACCGTGTTTGCTACAGCAGTGAATGACACAGCCAGTGCTTCCAGTGCAGTTGTGTCCTCTGTACAGAAAGTTGTAATTTAGGGGTATTTCAGAGAGAGGGGAGTTGAGAAATCCAACCTATTTTTTGGGGAGTCACAGCCAGATAGAAAAGGGATGAGAACCACTGAAGTAAGGAAAAATAAATGGGTAAACAGTAATAGAGAAAATGCTGTTTAATTGTTATTTTGAAAACAATTCAACCATTATATAATTGTCCTTTCATATATCATGACTAACACTAACAACCCTTAGCGTTACATATGTGGGAAGATTTAAAGGAAAACCTGTTCTACAAAATTGTTTATGTATAATAAATATTTTTATACTGATATAAAATGTCTGATTAATAAATAAAAATATGTCATTCCCATTGTCATTCCCAAAATATGTCATTCTTAATTACAAGTAAAAATCATCAGCTTCATAAGCTACTGATATCACTTTTCTGAAAAAATACCAATCAGCATAAGCCCTCGAAAAAGCAGTCAATTACTACACACACACACACATAATATATATATACATTATATATATATATATATATATATACACACACATACATACATACACTCACACACACACACAATACTCAGTATAAAACACCACAGTTTGAAAACACTAATGTCATGTCTTGTTGTGCTCTCTCTCAACTCTATCTCATTAAGCCCTTACAGAAAAGCATCTGGCAGCATCACTTGAGCTAAGACAAATCCCATTAGAGAAAGTGATCAATAATCATGTCTGCTCATCCCCCAGGGTAATTCAGACCAGTGGGCAAACCCGCTTTTGTCTGTCTCTGCAGGTGAGACAAAAACTGGCTGTGTCGGCTGGCTGTGTGTCGTGTTGTTTGATAGTGGCCGCTGTGTGTATGTTTCTGCTGTGTTAGTGTGTGTGCGTAAAATAAATGACAGCACGTACGGTGCTGGTATCAGGCAGGCCGCAGGGCTGCAGGTGCGCCTTCATTATCCCCCACACTAATGAGCCCCTACGCCGTTAGCATGAGTGATGGAGCAGCACAGACTCCATTACACACTATCTATTATGGCAGCACACAGCCCTTAAACACAGACACCCCCATACACATCCACTACAAAACCCACAGAGAACACCACTCAAAACAAGCATCGCGTTAAAACGTGTTGCTGTGTCTACTCTCGGAAAACGTCTCTGCATGCACTTTCAGCGGCAGTGATTCAGATGCGGACTGGCAGGAGGTGAAAATGGTTACTACGTGCGGAGCTGCAGGAGTGTGCTGATGGCTAAACCACCAAAAATCATGGAAATGGACTGTGATTGTAGCAGGGAAAAGGGAAATTAATCCAAGAACATTTAAGACTGTCAATATTGAAAGGGTCCATAAAAAAAATAAATAAATAAAAAAACCTGCACATATATTTACATGGATAATTCTTGACACGGAAATGGGTCACTAGGACACCATTCACTGATCGTTTAAATCTGCTCATCAAACCATAATCCCAGTGTTAAACAAACCTCACCTAACTGTAGCTTTTACTTCTCTTTGCTGCCCTACCTGGTTGGATATGAATTGTGTAAAGTTGTGTAATCTGCAGAGAAATATTCATTAGCGCTCCTCAGAGAGCTGCAGGTGTGTGTATGCAGTGCCTCTGAGGGCAAAGCTGAGTCTGCCTGGAATAAAAGCTTCCTCCCTGCTTTAGTCCATGTATATTCAGAAGGGCCTCTCAAATACAGGATTATACTCCCAATGCCCAGGCAGCATGACAAGAGCGCGTTCCGATCTCATGCCTCAGCCCTTTTGCCTCTAATTAAGTATAGAGCTAGTGTTTGTTATGCGCGAGAACGCTGATCCATGTAATAAAATCAGTCACACCCCCAAATAAGACCCAGCTAATAGAGGGAAAAAAGGGTCACAGCAAAGTTAGGCCAGATCAGAGATTCCCTATGTAGCAAAGGTATTCTAAATACCTTGGAGAGTTTCTGGACTGGTGATTTGCTAGGATCCAATTCTCAATCCTTGGAAATTCACAATCTTTTAGACTTAAGTGAACATTTTCTCCCAATCACAGCATCTTTACACATCACCAAAAGGTGTCTCACCTTGGCTTTGAGCTCATCATTAAACTGCGGGTCGTTGAATTCGACGAAGCGGAAGAAGAGCGCTCGTTTGTGTGCAATGCTGTAGTTCTTTGGAATCTCTTCCTCCATGTACTCCTTTAGGAAGGTCATGTTGCACAGGAAGCGACCAGTGAAGGCTCGCAGCAACTGGAACAGCAGCTCGATCTCAGAGTAGTTACGTCTGGCAAAGCAACAATCCACTCAGTCAACAACCAAATATGAATTCCTTTAACATAATCATACAGATTTCTGCATAGTCATGTGACTGAGCAACATTAAGAATGTCTTGGTCATACTTGCAATAGCTGAGCAGGCAGTAGGCCAGCAATTTAGGCTCCTTCCAGTTAGTAGCAGCCATGTTGTCTTTACGGTGGCGCTCCTGGAAAGCCTCGCTGACCCAGACACGCCTTAGCTGGCTGACCAAAGAGTGCTGGCCGGCCAGCCAGCCTTCATCATTCTTCACTATGATGCTTATGATCTAAGACAGAAGAGAAATAGTTACACTGCAGTCCTGAAGTGAAGAGTCGCTCTTCGGATTAATGTGGAATGACGAGAATAATGACCCAAGACTTTTGTTCACCTTAATGGCCTGGAACTGCAGATCTAGGCGAGCTGTGCTGGTGGAGGGTGAGCCGGGCCGCACTGTACCTGACGTACCTGCCGGAACTAGCAGGGGGACAAAGCGGCTCGGGTTTGAGGCCAACACGTCTCGGAGGGGCTTGGCATCTTTGTGCTTCAAGAAACTCTGAAATAGGAGGTTTATCAAGTCAGCAAATGATTCAACTGTATGCAGTTTCTAAAATAAGTGCCTATAAGCAAAACGCTCAATGGGTTTACCATGAACATGCGGCTCCACTGTGGGTCATTCAGCGTGGCCTCCATCATGAACAGTTCCACTGTCTGGGAGGGATGACGTGTCAGGAACTTGATGAGTGGCTCTCGGAAAGGACTACCCGCCTTAATGGACACATACACAAAAGTTCATACGCCTGTTGCCATTTTGACAAAACACAATGCACACAAGCCAAATGGTTTGACCTTTTTTGATGATAAACAGTCTGGGAGAAGAAAAAAGAAAAAAAAAAGGGGGTGGAGTACCTCAATTAGCATGGCTCGCTCAGTCTTCATCACTACCTCCAACAAAGGTTTGACCAGAGTCTGAGGAGCGGCCGGGATCAGGTGAAAGAGGTTTATGATGGCTGAGCATATCTTCATCTCCTATATGGAACAAAAGAGAAAAAAAAACAAAAAAAAACAAAGTCACTCTGTCAGTAATTTGTACATAAACGTGATAGCCCATTTTCAAGATTAAAAATGTAGGACCCTCTGAAAAAAGAAAAAAAAATCCGATATTTCTAAATTAAGATTTGTGGACTGTTAAGAACAGTTCAGTAATTTGGTTTGTTTAAAAGGACTACACAAGATGCTTCTTGCTGACCTAAGGCAGTGTGCAAGCACTATTTCAGGAGGAAAGCATCAAAGAAAAAGGCTAATTTCCCAGGTATCGAGTGCTTGAGTTTCAAAAAGTTTGGTACTTTAAAGCACCTTCAGACCATCAATGTTTAAAAATGGTAATTTTGTAGAAAATGTAAAACCAGCATGAAAATATCCTAGTTCAGTACATGTATACTTACACTCCTGATCACCAATCAGCTGTCTGAATACTCTACTCAACAATGACTAAGTCTAGACTTGAAAGGGACGAGCACAGGACACAGGTGATACTCAGAACTCAAACACGACACCACAGACACAGAGGCACAGTTACAGTTACAAAGCACTCCATCAGCACAGAGAGAAAAAGAAGCACGAGCACAGGAAGAACGCCTCCCAACACAGCACCATCTCACCTCCACACCCTCCATGGCAGGCTGCTCCGGAACAAGAGAATAATGGACACACAATCAGCAAAGCAGTGAGTGACAGGACAGCAGTGAAGAACATTAAATGATGGAGGGGTGGCTGAGGTGCGAAAAAGAAAGGAGATGCGAAGAAGAGATGCGACATGACAACCAAATGAGTGGAGTGGGCTGGTCATGAAGCACAGACTGACAGAGGGACTGAGTGGGCTCTAAAAATTGTAGTGATAAGTTCTAAACTGTCCCATGACACACTCAAAAAGACAAAGTTGAAGAAATTTACAAAAACATCAGTGTTGTCCACCCTGTTTCACTTCTCCCAGCTCAGCATTCGGAGCTCCACCCCCTGCCCCTGGCTGACCCCGCCTTATTAGCATGGCCACTCATGAGATTCAGCTACAGAAGTCCAATTTGCATGTAATTACAATATGTTTAGAGGAAGTGGGTGCAAAGAATGCGCCAGAAAGGATGTCCGTTATCTATGAGGTTCCATCCTCTCACCTTTTCTTTCCTCTACAAGGTTATCTGCCCACCAAATAACAAGGTGCTCGGAGGCTTGTTAGCAAGCCGACCCTTGGGAGCCTGGCACCTAATTAATCATTGATTGTAATATGGCCACTCGCACCTCATATTTGAGCGAGCTGTTCTGAGGCAGAACACAGCGCAGGCACCTCAGGCCTCTGCTACCACTCTCATTACGCAGAGCACTGCTAGAACGGTGCTACACCGCTGACTGCAGAGGCTTGAGCTAAAGCAGAGAATCACTCAGAGGAATATCTACATTTGGAAAAAATTTGAAGGTCACAGTAAAGACACCAAGAGTCAGCACTGACTCCCAGTAATAAGCTCACTCAGCCCTGCTGAACCCCGCAAGCAAAACGAAACACGCTCACACTTACACTGCCATCACTGCGCTGGCCTCCTTTATGAGTGAGCACCACCACCTCCATCCATTTCCTCAAATGTTGCTGAGAGAAACAAAGCCGAAGGGTTAGACAGATGTAAAACAACTGTCTTGACCTTTCAGAATAAATGACACACAAGGAGCAATATTAATTGAAATGTCTTGTCTCACCATCATCTGGTCACAGAACTTGTCGTTGAAGGAGTTGGGGAAGAGTCTTGTGACGGAGGTGAGCCTGTTTACCACATTTAGAGTCAGACTGCGATAATCTCCCAGCATCATCAGCAGAGGCCGCATGTGGGTGTGGATCTGATCCACTTCAATGGTGGCTCCCTCCAAGAACTGGGAAAAAACATGAAACCTCACAAGGTGACACACACATTCATTTAAAGTGGCTTTTATGAAGCTGTCGGCTGGGCAACAGAGTTCTGATATTGACATCATATCAAAAATGAGAAAAATGAATCAGTGAATCACTGAGCAATGATGATGGCATGCACACTAGTTACAGCACTGAGTTGAGTCACATCACTAGAAAGAGCATTATGTTTGAATGCCCATACGAAACAAAACACTGACAGTGTTTCGTAAAAGTAGGTTCAACAACCAGATACTTCTTATTCCTCTGGTTGTTGAACCTACTTTTCCACGAAGCAACTATTTATATAAAAAAAAATAAATAAATAAAAAAAAGATTATTTTAATAATGATATTTACTACAATTCTGTTCGTTTAAAATATGCAATGAAAAAGTACATATTTTTACGTGATTGTTTCAGCCTGTGAAATGGATCCATGAACGCTTCATTGAGAACCAGACGTATACAACTTGGAATATTATGATAAATTCAATGCCGCATCAGGTATATTAATGTGACTGATTTAACGAACACATTATATACAGTATACATCATTACCCAGACCCGATTTGTGTAACTTCTCAAAAGAGGAGAAACGTGACTTTATTCTACAGCAGTATCACGCTGCACAAAAACAGCACGCTGCCTTTCAATCTCCTGTCAGCAGTGGGGAAGAAAAACTCAAAGCCCAGTGTATCTCCATTAGCAGACGAAAGGCCACTCTAATAAAGCCCAAGCCAGTCTTCCATAGCAAGATGATGCATCACAGCCACATTCATTTGCCTCACCGCCTGCCTCACTCCATCCTGTATTGATTGCTCCAGGCAGAACTCATTAGTGGCAGCACGGTAGGAAGAGATGCAGAAAAAGGGGAATAAAAGAAGACCTGTGTTGTGAGAAAGCTGACCTTTCTCATGCAGGCCTCCCCAGCTTCCTGCAGCTCACTGTTGGTAGAGTTCAGGGCCTTGAAGAGCGCTGCAATAATCTTCTCCCTAGACTGGGGCAGGTAGTTACAGGCTGCCAAAGCATCTGAACACACACACACACACACGGATAATGGTTTGTGCAAGATGCGTATTAATGTTTACAGGAAGTTCACAACTCTTGATGTGGCATAACACATAAAATGTGTGCGGCAGTTTGCGAAAACCTTTTGGATACTGCTGAATTCTGGTAAACAGGTAAAAATTACAAAAGAAAAAAATATTATAAATTACAAGGCTATAAATTAAGTTATAACAATAAACAGTTCTGAAGACCATTAGAAATTGTATCTCATATAATTTATATGTCCTACTGAGATCTCAGGGAAATCGTCACAGCAGTACCTTTTTACTCGGGTACATTTTAAATTCATCAGGAGGAAGTAAAACACTTACTGAGTGCAGCGATGCGCAAGGGCACGAGAGAAGGCAGACTCTTGTAGCAGGGCAGCTTCATAAGCGCTGCATCTTCAGCCTCACACAGATTCAACAACTGCACAAGACACAAACACTGCTAAAGGCAAACGTACCAGTAACAAGGAATACCCTAAAAAAAAGCATCCTATTAAAGAAATATCCCATGTTCAACCTTTAGCGCTTCTGTAGCATCTGTGCGATTAACGAAAACAATAACTGACTTGTACCGGGAAAAATGTTTTTGACTTTAAACAATGTATAATAAAGTTCAAGAGCAGTTATTGTATTTAGTCAAGAGAGATGCAGTGGGTAAACATTAGGAAAATTTTTTTCACTGCAAATTTTCTAAGACAGTTGTACTATGAATACCAGGCGTGATTAGTTACACTCAGTATGTGTGAGAGATTCCTGGCACGCTGCAGTGTATGAGGTCACTGAGCTCACCTCCGTGTAGAAGACCTTGTGCTCGACGACGCTGAGATCCATGGTGAAGAGGCGAGGCTGCAGCGTGGTGCAGAATGTGTTCCCTTCCATCAGCCCTATCTGAGCGTTGGCAGGCTGGTGACGAAGAAGGTGTTTCTTAGGAGGAACCATGTCCTGAAGAACCTGATAGCAAACAAACATCATTCTTAAACTTTTCTAGATTACACGTGAAGGTATACAATCATTTATGGGCTTCTCTCTGTAACGACAAGTTGTGAGAGGTTATATCCTAAGCTACATTTGTCTTTGGTTACGTTTATTGCTTTTAGTATCTTTGTGAAGCATCTGGAGGCTTTGTGTGCACAATATAAAGTTTTTATTTTTATTTTTTTTCCCATGACTTGTGTTGTACTTCATACTCCAGCTGTATTTCAATCAGGTTCATGTACATCCATCAGTTTGGACAAAACCGTCATAATTTACAGCCCTGATGGTACACCACTCGAACACACCTCTTTGTGAGGCTCCATGATGATGGTGACGCTCTTGCCAGTAACCTGGGCGAGAACCTGCAACGAGTGCATGGCTTGCTTGCGCACAGTGGAGTTGGGGGAGGTGACCTCGCGCACCAGGTCGTGGGTCACCATGTGAAAGGACTTGTCCTGTGCACTGAGCAACTCCTCGGTCTTCTCCTCCTCCTTCAGTGGAGTCGCACAGCGCACCAGCAGCTGCTCCAGGGTGGTCTTCGCCATTGCCACTGCACCATTAGATACCTGCGACAAACAACACGAGGTCAGTGCTTAGGGTTACTGTTTACTTACAAGGCACTGGTATTGGTACAGATTTAGAGAACCACAATGAAGTTGATTGTCCTATAACAGCATAAATATTTTATTCCACACTACAACAATCTGTCAGCAACCACATTTTTTTTTAAATCAATTAAAAAACATCACTTTTTATTCATTTATAGTTACATTTAATGCTGTGGAACATCCACAAAACAAGCTTCTGTTATATGTTATAGAAGCTTAACAGTAATACAATAAAAGGCTTAGATTATGTACAGCGTCTGACATACAAGTCCCCGTGAATTACCTGTTACTGTAGAAACAATAATGTATCAGACTAAACACATTAATATAAACCTGCGACTTGCCTTGCAGCCAGCACTACTGTCAGGGCCACTGTTATAGAAAATGATTCAAACCAAACAGAATTCAATAGCACTGCGGTATAACAGTCAGAAAAACGCCATCTTCCTATTACCACTGATTGAGCGGAAATATTCATTTTGCATTTTTGAACAATAATGTTTAAATCCACCCACAGCTCACATATTTTATAAATAGTAGTCAGAAAATAATTCGCACTGTCACGGAAACAAAAAGCTAAAGCCACTGACATCACATGTTGCTGGTTCTAGATCATCCAGTTTTGCTAGCCAAGAAGCAGCTCTTTTGCGATGGAAATGGATAGAATGACTCGATCAGGCATAGCTGCAAAAACAGTAGCAGAACCTTTTGGGTGGAGCAAAGCTAGTGCCTCCACTTGTGCATGGGTCTACAGTTACAGGTACGGTCATCTAGTAAAAAAAATTCAAAACCAGAAACATGGAGGTGCAACACTGTGTTCCTACCTCGCCAGTGAGATCCATCATGACAAACAGCAGAGCCTTGAGGAAGGTGAGTTGGTTCTGCAGCACCCAAATAAGTGGCAGCCTCTCCATGAGGAACTTTATAGACACCACTCCACCAAGCTTGGCATACCAAGCCTGCTCATAGCAACACGCACACAGACGCTCCACGATGTAGGAAAAGAGTGGCAGCTGGCAAGCCTGGCAGGAGCAAACACTACAATTTAACTCAGAACCTAACTCAGAAAAATGTCTTATTAAAAACCAGCAGTCATTTGGCATGAACAGGGTCACGCTGTGTGTTGCCCAAAGAAAGACTCACCCTCTCTTTGGATCCCAAGATAATGCTAGCGACATCAAAAATGACAGCCAGAGCGACTTCGCCGATCTTGCACAGCTCTTTCTCCTCGTATGCCATGCAGATGGCAATGGCATCGATCAGCACCAGGGGATCCATTCCCTTAGAGCCATTCTCCTCGCTGTGGAACATAGCAGTACTTGGCTGACTGCCTAGCTGGTAGCATGGCAGCAGGAAAGGACCTACAACATTAAAAACTAAGTTGAAGGGGGGAAAAAAATGCTCATCTGCATTCAGTATACTGACCATTAGTTGCAGTACTCAAATCTAAAATACACAAGTGCCAACACTGTTATTTACTGGGCTTGGATATTGAAGTAAAAAGACAATTCATGGCTGACTGCAACAGGAATATAGGGTTGTACATACCACACTGCTGAGCTACAGCCACCATGGTGTAATGGCGGATGAGACTGGCCACGAAAGGCAGAGCACTGGGACGCAGATCTTTAATGACTGCAGACATGAAGGCTCCAGTCAGGGCCTGTTCAAATGTCCTGCGTGCAGGTGTGTCCTGGGCCTTGTACCGGTGAGAAATGATTACATTGGGGATCCATTTCTCTGTAAAGCTGCAAGAAAAGGAATTTAATGCACCGTTCAAGCCAAAGTTAAAAGAGCAACACAAACTTTTCAACTTAATCTTCCGTACATCTACCACATCTGGAGCGCATACGTGATCACCATGGAAAAGAGTTTTACACATTACATTTTCCTGTAGTGAGAAACTAATCTATTTGAAACTCACTTATAATGGGAACCTGTGTCAACACTTACACAGCTGATGAATACATAACATACTACAAAAATAAAGACGAGAGGCCCTTCTCTGGGAATAGAATTTGTATTTTACTATATTGATTCAGAGTTTGAAAGTTGGATAAAACTACACATCCACCCTGACCAGGATAAAGCAATTACTGAAGATAAATGAAATTAATAAATAAAACACTGGAATATCTTTTGGAAATATTCGCTATCCATCTATCATTCTGCAAACACTATTTTTAGACTCCAACAGTTCAGAATTCAGGTTATAGGCCTAGAGTTATGCATTTCAAATGTCTATTGATGGAATTACACAACTGCCTCTGAATTTCCATTAGAACACTGTTTATTAAACAGTTAGTTCCGGTCCACGAATTTGATTGGTCAAGTGACATTCCAGGAGTGCCTATATTTCCTATAACAGCACTGGGACATTTCACTGGGTGTATCACTCAGCTCATCTGCATTCGCCACGCAGAATTCCACTTCCTAGTTCGAATAATTGTTAGTGACATCATCAGCGTACATAGTAAACAATATTTCTGAGGAACAGAACTTTTGACTTAAAATATGAAAGCTCATCAGATGAAGATGAAAAGGAAGAAGGGACAGCAATTTTACCAGAAGCACCTTTAAAGGGAATGTACAAACCAATGTGAGCTAGTTAGCCAGCTAGCCGACTGTGATTAACTACAACCACAGACATGCCAATATTTACTATAACTGCAATCTCACCCATGTGATATCACTTAATTAGAGCCTGTTGAAATTTTTTTGTATTGGCCGATGTAATGACTGATGGGTTGTGTGTGAGGTGGTGGACTGGAATTTTCCAAAAAAGGTGTTTATATTATATATCAACAGCTCAGTCCTGTGGGAGCTTCTGCTTTGCATTTGACTGGCATTTGGTTGGATGTTTCATTATTTACCCCCACTGATAGGAACGCCATGATTGAGCGGCTGTTTTATCCATGCCTGAGCTTGTATTCTATAAGGCCAAATGCCAGTAGCAGCAGTGATGGATTGTGCCATTTCATTATCGCTTTTTAAAAGACTTTGGCTTTGGCCTAGACAGAGCCGAGGAGCTGGCTAGCGAGGGAGGGAGTGGCGGATCAATTCAAATTCATACCATCGCCACTTGAATGGGACTCCATTATCCGGGCTGGCATTTGAGATATTAAGAGAGCATGCTGCATTCTGAAAAGGCGCTTTTCACGGTGACCGGCGCAGTCTGCCGCGCTCAAAGTGGGAAAGAGAGGATGTCATGAATCAAGACATCTGACAGCGGAGGCTGCTCTTCCCCCTTCATAACTGACACACTTCATTATCTCTGTGAGGGGCACAGGCAGCAGGCTTTTGGGGTAAACAGACAGAAAGGAAAGTCAATTAGCCACAGCGCGGAGTTCAATGCCTGGGTAATGTGACCCAGCTACCCTCTATGCACAGTCGCTCGAACTGTCTGAGTAATTAGCCCTTTTTAAACAGGGCGCACGTGGCTCTGAGGAACTGCAGCGGTGAGGACAATACAGAAGCCAACCGTGCTCACGTTGCGCTCTGAGAACTGACTGAAGAAACAAAAGGAGGGGATAAGCATAACAGAAAACCAGAGAATGCAAAACAACTCCTATGGAACCCAAACTTTATACTGCCTGTCTTATTTGAGATGTCAAAGGAAATATTTAAGGTTTGTGTGAAAGAGAAGTGGCTCTTACTTGGTATGGGCAAGGAGCTGGTATAGGGCATGTTTGTTATCATCCAGGCTGGTCATAGCCACCAGGAAGCATTTGATCACCTCCCAAGCTTGGCGCCTGTAATATGGCTCCGTGTTGGCACTCTTCAGACAGTCCAGCGCTGTCTCTATGGCCTGGAAAACAGCAAGAGATCTCTCATAGCTCAGAGAGAAACATATACATAAAAGCATACAAGCATATACCTGTGGAGTTCATTCATCACAGAGAAGCACTGATTTAATCTGTAAGAAAATAATTCAACGATCATTTAAAAAAAAAAAAAAAAAAAAAAAAAAAAACATTAAATGTTTTAGGCATTTTCTCCATTGTATATTCTGTTTAGTTTCTCTCCCTGGACTGTACTCCCCATTATACACACTAATCCTGCTCTGCCATACTGAACACCAGCAGAATTATGAACAGACAAGCTTTAGTGATGGAGATGATGAGTTAAATAGTCTGACTCAAGGATAGATCAGGCAGCATTGCCTCAGTGAGTTCAAGCCACTGAAAAAAAGGATATATACTGACATGTGACAGCTGCTTCATGTGGCAAGGGGAAAAAAGATTATAGGAAAAAAAACGTGAACCAAACTCTTTTTAACTTCTAGAAACCCTTTTTTCATGAAAGGTGAATAAAGTGGCAAAAAGACACTCTTAGAGGAGGTACACACTAAAAATGAGGGGGGGGATGGAATACAACTGGGGTTCAATTCCTGATGGACTTGGCTGCTCTGCCTTGTGACACATTTATAATAGGGTCACCCTTAAGCTCACATACAAACCCCAAAAGACATGCCTATAAAGAAAAACACTATTTTTTTCAGATACACATCACATTTCATATTAATGCAGCTTATTGGTTCAGTAGCTAACTTCCCAGAAGAGATTTCTAAGTTACTTCAGTGCTAAATCTACATACATTGTAGTATTCACCGGCAAATTCTAGAAACTGCAGTGTGTGTTAGACTTTATCACCTTGTCTGAAATCTAAACCTTATTAAAGTCACCATGCTTAGACAAGAGACAAATACAGGCAGAACCTCCAAGGTGACGGAAAATGGGGGAGATTAATCAAGTCGGCTATAAGAGAACTTCGGCGTGAGAGCGCTAGCAGTTCTGACTAGAGTGCTGACTCCGCGATACTGGAGGGCTGGAAACCTGGAGGGCTAAACTGCACTGCATCATTTATTAGCTCTCAATTCCAAGTGTGTAGCTCAGGTGAGTACAATCACCTAAGTTTATCACAACCTCAGAAAAAGAATGGTAGTTATCACAATCAAGAGTTCTCCAAACACTCAAAGAGTAGTCACACTTAGTGCTGGAGCAAAGGGCTGACCGGGGGTTGTTGTTGGTCCTGTGGGGGATATTGAGAGTTATGGAGCATCGGAGCTTCTCTTAATCCAAACCGACAGAGCTGGGCTCCAGGCTGCACTGAAGAGCAGCTGCTGCTCGCCGCAACCGCAAGGCGTATGCAAATGAAATTAAGCTGCGGCAGCGTAATGGCGGGAGGCATCCATCTTGGAGGCACGAAGGCAATTACAAAAATGACAGTTTGTGTTTTCCCAAGTAGCGGCGGGCAGCAGGAAGAGCCATTAGCTGGAGCAAATAATCCCGTCTGCATGGCACAGAGAGATTGATTAAGGAGGGGGAGGAGCAGGAGGACGGGGACGGGAGCTGCTTACAGCCTGATGATCTCTTTAATTACCTGGGGAAGACACTGTCTCCTCTCACACACACTTCCCTCTGACAAGGATTCATTACAAAATAAGAATCTTGTCCCCGGACCCTCCCTCATAGCCTTGGAGCTCACACTGAAATGCAATAGGATGCAGACTTTACTCACACATGAGCTTGCACACGATTCAGACCGACCGTTCTCAAATGTCCTAAATGTTTTGGGTTCAGTGAATGTTTTGTTACTGAATGCATAAAAAAAATTTTAAAAAAAATAAAAAATTTAAAAAAAAACATAAAAAGTGGATGACTGTTAGCTAGTTAATTTGCATATACAAAGCTGCCCCACATTACTGCAGTATTTATGGCTGATATGAAGTTATCCAGCTGATGTCATTATAACCATGTTATTATTTATTAATGAATAACTTTTGCAATTCAAGTCACGAGATCCCAGCTGATAGGTCTGCTGCTTTAACCTTGCATCAGTTCAAACCTGAACTGAGCTATGGCGTGAATAACTTCTCGGATTAGTGACCTTGTCTTTAAATTCATATACAACAGCAACACGTGTTCATGACGCACTGATGGCCAAAAGAGCCATTTGCCTTTTAGACCTACTAACCAAGTACAAGAAATGATTGCACCATTCTCCGCATACATTGAGTAACGCACATGACGTGTCCAGTGTAAATTGAAAGGCTTCACAGAACAATGTCTCTTTTTGCTTCTGGTGTAAAAATGGGCTTTATCTTAAAAAATTTATGGGTTAGACAGAGATTAGGTTTGAAAAGCAATGGAGCATTCATTTAGCAATGTTTCGAAATTCAACTTAACACCATGTATATTCAAACGCAAGTTAATTAAGTCAATTAATTTAACTCAAATTAACTTAATACTTATTAAGGCAGAGTAAATGTGGACAGCAAAGAAAGAATTTCATTGTACAGAGAAACTTGCTTTCCTCACTGTGCACATGACAAACGCTTTGAACTTTGAATTTTTAAAGCATCAGCATCTTAACTAGAACAGAAGAGGAGCAGATTAGACTAAATACTGAGTTTGGGGTTGAGTTAGACTGGTGCATGTTCTCATTTGCGTGGTAGAGTGCTGCTTAAGGAGCTATAATGAAGTTATCAAAATTCAGCAGAAAATCTCTAACGCGACTGGTTCTGAACACAGTATTGCTTCAAATCATTGAGGAAGCATTTGAAGGAAATACCTTCTCCATGGGCAGCTGAATAGAGGCTTTGCAGTCAGTGAACTCGGCCTTAATGCTGGGCCCCTGCACCTCGGTCACCACATACTGCAGCCTCTGAGACTCCTTCAGCATTTTCCGATTGCTTCCTCCAAACTTGCCCAGCACCCGGTAGGCTACATGAGAGATGGTCTCTGCTGGATTCCTCAAAGTTCGCCAAAGGGCCTGGACACAAAACAAAAACCCTGTGGCTTTAAAACCAGCAAGAAAGAAACACATCAAAATATCCTCAAGTTCAACGTTTAAAGGTGAAAGACTGTACCTGCATGAGCTCGGCACGGACAGGCTGGATGTGGTCGTATAGGAAGTCTGGCTGCAGGTTGTCCACACAGAGCTCGAGAGTGCGCAGGCCCTGGCTTACCAGTGTCTGGGAGCCATTGAGCGCTGACACCAGCGGGTCCATGAGCATGGGCAGGTAGGGAAGCAAAGAGCTCAGCCTCACAGGCACAGTCAGACACAGCTCCACAAACAGATCCTTCATGTGCTGCTTATGGAGGCCACTCTGTAACATGTTCAAGCCTGAGAGGAGATTTTTTTTTTTTTTAAACTTAGGCTTGGCCAATAAAGACACAGACATTTAAAACATATCTGGCATGATATCCACACTTAAGTTAGACTACAGGCATGTATAATAAAATATCAGCTCTTAAACCTGTGTTATGTCATGGTTAGCCACTAACCTTGGGTAAATGCCAAATTTGTCCATCACTGTGTTGCTAAATATGATGCTAGGAGGTCATCAATGCTATTATGAAAGCATGATCACTCACCAAAATGACCATTTTTAAAATGTGCTTTTTTTAATGGAGAACTTATGAATTAGAATTTATGGATTAGAATCAATAACAAAATGCTAAGGAAAGATGCCCATGCTTATGATCATGGGAAGCCTGTATAAATAAACAAGACAGGCTTTTTAGTTGTGGGGGATCCTTCTATGAAATGGCAGCCTGCTTATGTACTTACACCCTACTCACAGCTACACCCACCAATGATGTAACGTTTTCAAAGCTGAAAGACTTTAAAAGCTGAAACCCATATTGAATAAAGGAACGGCTTTTTCATTTCTATTGGATTTAAAGTTGGAAATTACAAAACAAGTAGCACCATTTAGTTATTCTCGAGGTGCATAACACACCTCAATACTTAACAGCATAACAGAAAAAACAGAAGTGTTTGCTGACCCTGCAGCAGGTTGGGTAGAAGAGGCAGGAACTCCTGATAGAGCAGGTCATGACTTCCTCCGCCAATAGAACGGAACAGAGCCCTGAGCAACAGGAAGTAGTTGTATGGCTCTTTGGCTGACTGGGCAAGTTCCATGGAGCTGTTCACAATCTTATGGAGATGGGGCTGCACATAGAAGAGAGAGACGGGGGGGGAGAGAGAAAAAAAAAAAAAGTGTTAATTTTTGCAAACACCTGCTTTTGTGTTATTTACAGATATTTGCAGGAATCAAAAACATAGAACCTTTAACCAGGAATCTGAATTTAGAGTTAAGAGTTTTCTGACACACTAACATGCTCCAAAAAAATTCTCAAAGCGATGGCACTGAGCATTTAAACTAGGGCAACCAATACATTCATCTTTATCTGTGAAAGCCACATAAAGTAAAAGTGTGTGATGTGGCACTAAAAAGCTGAAGGATGAATTACAGTTGTCATATTGAAATGTGACAAGAGAGAACAAGTCAATTAATATTTCTGAATATCATATCATGCTCTCAATAAACCTGGAGCTATGGGTCAGAGAAAGGAAGATGGGGAGCTCTTCCCTCTCTGCACCATTATTTCACAGTGACCTTCACTCAAGTCCTTGCTGTCAATCCGAGGCACAAGTGTCATTTCTCATCTGAGCAGCTGACAGAACGCATTAAAATTAATGTAGCGAGGCTGCTAGCACAGACGCGATCAACGGCATGGGTGTTGTCGTAGTTAGGAGTGTGTGAGAAACTCTGAGCCATCAAAATCCACTTTCTAACCCAGATATCTTAGTCAAAAAGACTTTGACGACAAAGGTTACAGTATCTGACCTTAAGCATCTGCTCATTCTCTGCAGCAAAGAGAGAAACAGAGCCAAACACAAGTTTGAAGAGCTTGAGGTAGAGGTTGGACAGCTCCACATTGGAACCCATCTCAGGTAGCCTCTCCAAAAGGTACTCCACTAGGATAGTGGCAAACAGTGCAGAGGTTGACAGGTTAGCCAGGAAAGAGTTCGCAACAATCTGAAAAGAGAGGGGGAAAAAAAAAATGCACAGTTACATCACTTAGCAGAAGCTCTCAGCCTGTATTCACACAGTTATCACTTGTGAGCATCCAACGTTCTGATGAAAAAAATGGTAGTACCGACATATAGTTCCTAAAGCTAACTAGCTAAACACAAATTTAAAGATGCACTAATCAGTGCGAAAATTCGCTGTTTGATTTACATGTTATTTCCTAGGTTGTGTTCTAGTAACCGTACTAGCTACACACACTCACCAGAAGCCCCAATAATCTCTGCTATTTATTTCAAAACATTTTTTTTTTATTTGTAAAGTCTATATACACACTTAATAAGAGAAGTTTTTCTTCCATTTTCGTGTGCCGAACAGTAAAGTAGAACTAACTGCAGACTAAACTTGTGAGCGGGGATCCGAAGAAACTTCGGACCACGCGTGCCACAGGATTGGTCAGAGGAATCACTGAGCCACGCCTTTGGATTTGTCTCTTTACCATGTAATACCTAATTTGCATAGAATCGAGAAAATCTCAATTCACATGTCACTTGTCTGACTGTCGCTTTATCACTTGCTACAGAAATCATGTTTGTGTCACAAACGAATGGCATCTGCCAATTTGACACTTGCTATTGTGATCATAGGGTGATCCAGACTGACTTACAGAGGTGCACTGAAAACCATGTAACAAATAGGCCACGGTCTAAAAATACCATAAGAAGTTAGTCTGAGACTAGCAGTAATAACATTCTAAAACACTCAGCATTCGGTTGTTTGCTATAAGAATTAAAAAAAAAAAAAATTTATACAAAAAAAAAAAAAAAAGAGACAAGCTGTGATCCATGGCATGCTTACCTGCAGGGCGTAGTTTTTGGAGATCCTCTCAACCATGTACGGCACAGTGGTTTGGAAAATCTCTTTAAAAGTGAGTGGGTTCATCATGGTAAAGACTCCAGCAAAGTGCTCCAGGACCTCCTTCTCCTCTTTCATGCGGACAGTCTGACAGTTGGCCACACGAATGTATGTCTGCCCGTTGCTGGCAATCTGTACCTAGCCAAAAGGGGGGGTCGGCTCTGTGATAAGCTGTAGAACTTCATTATCAGCATTAACACTCTTGTGCCTCAGTCATGAGCTCAAAAGCCACAGAAAACTAATCAAACAGCATTATCATTCTACTCTTGCATAGTTTTATAGCCATGATAAGACAGCATTCATCTGTTCACAAAACCAGTTTGGTGAATGTCTATCACAGCCAAGACTGTACAATAATCAGGGGTCAGTCATACCTGGTAAATATCCAAAGCCTGCATGGCATATTTGACCAGCTTGATGTAGATCTGAGTCTCTTTGGGTTGAAGTTGCTTGTTGGGAATAAATTGGGTTTCTGCAATAAATAGCAAAATGTGCAAAATATCATATTATGATACTTGAAAACATTATGATACACGATATACATCATAATATTTAGTTCTGCTGAGGATTGCTTATGTGATGCCGGCAAAACAGCAGTCACAGTTTAAAAAGCGTACAAAATCAAATACCCTCATTTAAAAATCAATAGGAAGAAGATAGAACAATCGCTAAAGAGGATATACATTTTAACGTCCATCCGCTATCTGTTGGCGTACTGTACTGTAATAATCTGTTACAGAAAAATACTCGATACCCACAATGCTGTAAAAATTCGTAGCATGACATTTATACCATGACACACCCACACCTAGTGTCAATCATGGAGAGAGTGAGATGTGCTGTGTATTTGTTAAGGTGAGGGTAATACGTGATGGAAGACAAATCCGAAACTTGTTATTTACAATAGTCAAAAGCTCTTACCTCCTGGAGCTTTGCAGGAGGTGATCCCCCATGTGATGGTCTTCACCCCACACACGAGGGTCTTCACCAGGCTGCGGCAGTCTGACACCTGGAAAGTTTGTTTGTCCTCTTTCTCTCCCGCTCTGTCAAAAGGTGTGGCAGAAGGCGGGGCCGGAGGGACTGGAGTGGGAGGGGCAGGTGGTGGTAAGGCTGGTGTGGTGGCTGTAGGAGTGGCTGGGACACCGGGCAACGCTCCTGGATCCACTACGCCCATCTCTGATTGGGGCTTGCACTTTTTGAAGATGGATACGAGCTGATAGCGTGCAATGGTGTGGAATTTTAACACAAAGACCTGGTGGAAAATATAAGAAAAGTGATTTGACCAACTTCTGATACAAAACATGGATGGAAAATGCATTGTTACAATGACTAGGGTCAGACCAGAGGGCCTGAGAATGAATACGACTCCATTTTGACCAAAACAGCACTAAATCATTCACCTTACTACACCTTACTAACACCCCACGAGACCTGCCGTTTTGGAGATGCTCTGACCCAGTCATCCAGCTATCACAATTTCGCCCATGTCAAAGTCCCTCAGATCCTTATGCTTGCCCATTTTTCCTGCTTCCAACACATCAAGTTCGAGAACTGACTGTTCACTTGCTGTCTAATATATCCCACCCCTTGAAAGGTGCCATTCTAACGAAATAATCAATGTTATTCACTTCACCTGTCAATGGTTATAATTTCATGGCTGATCGGTATATAGCACAGAGATATTCACCTAAAATGTGTGAAGGTCCAGCTACGTAGAATTACTGACATACAAATGTCGGAATAAACAACTAATATGACTGAATGATGACAAGTTACCTTTTAATGCTTTACCATTAATAATTAGTTCACAGCTGTAAATAAGAGAATTTGAATTGGTTACATTCACTTTGTCACTTCTGAATTGGTTACGTTGTCACTTTTGACTAAGGTGTCTCTAATCAAACGAGACACATCAGGTTAGGAAACATACTTCTATCCAGTCATCTTTAATTCTGTTTTCAATACTGATTTAAAAAAAAAAAAAAAAAAAAAAAAAA
>CM040986.1:9963361-9979723 GCA_022985145.1 Pangasius djambal | reverse complement strand
CTGGGCTGGTTTAGAAAAGTAGTCTCACTGAACCACGGTTACGTTTGTTCATACACTGACTGGCCTCTGCTGCAGTATTTTTTTTAGTACTCAGTTTGGTTAGCTGAAAAACTTTGCTGGGTCCGCCAGTTGTTAACTCCAGTATAAATCCTGCCTCACCTCCAGCATCCTCATGAGGATATCTCTGCCGTTGCCATTCTCCTGTTCACTTTTGGAGCGGATGCAGTCCACCAGGTTGAGCAGCAGTTTGCAGGACATGGTCTGAATGCTGCTGGGAAGGGATTCATCATCAATGTTCTTAGCGAACAGTTGTACAGCCAGTGAGAGGTCTGTTAGAGGTAAGTTCTGCCTGACGTGGTGTACCAGGTCTGCAAGCGTGCTGTAGGCCAGGGGTCTAAAAGAGAAAAGGACTTTAACTACACATTCATATCCTTATATTATTACTTTCACCTATGTGATGAGAATAAGATCAAAGCGCAGATGTTGCCCCTTTTTGGTTAATTTGTTTGACAGTGACAGATCTTTTGAAACACACACTTGAGACAGGCTGGCCAAATTTTCAAAAAAGCAGTCCAGAATAAACAACTCTAATCATCCTGACAGATCCAAATATGAGCCAGATTTGCCTGCTGAAGGCTGAAGGCTGTGCCTACTCTGAGTGGAAGCTATGCTGGCAGGCGTGTGACACTTTGTGTCTGAGTGATGGACAGTGACCAGCTCCAGGACAGGTTCCCCACCCTCTATCCCACAAAGGTTCTGACAGGCTGGCACTCAGAAAGAGGTACTTGGACCTCCTTAGTCCACCGGGCTTTTTCATATCAGCAACGCATCATTAACTAGTCATTTTCACATTTTCTGATCATTGCATTTCCCCTCTGCACAGATTTGTCAGTAAAGTGGCAGAGACTGCAGTGTGAGGAGCTCTATGAAGATTCCACAGTACCACTGCCAACCCTAATAAATTTCAGCACACTCTGGGATCTGTTAGAAAATGTGCCAACACCTGCCAGCATCTCTAATGGGACACAATGATGCAGTCATGCTGACTGGTGTCACATTAATTCACACCTGTCCAAGGCATCCAAGAAAGGGGTTATCAAAGGATGCTCTTACCGCAGAGTCTCCCTCGCCGTATAGCCTGAGCCGATGAGTATCGACTCATCGAAAAGCTTGTCCATGCATGGAATGAATTCTGCAAGATAAATAGTCTATCAGATACCAGCAGATCCTCTTAGCATTACAGAAAGGGCAAACAGCCCCTGAACCACGAGCCATCAATGCTGTGTCTTTGTAGTCAGAGCTTCTCATTGATTCATTTATTCTCTACAGGACTAATGATTTAGCCAAGTGTATCACGTTGCCTTCTCAACTGCTATTGATTGAGAACTGAAGCTCACAGAAAACACTGCAGGAGTCTAGCACAATGCGGCTCCATCAGTTTTGCACTTCATTAAAATTCTTATAGGATATTAGACATAAATAATTTCACAAAAGATCATTAGCATCACAAAATGACATTTCAAAACACCCACATTGTGCTAAATATTTTCCCACATCACATCTAACCACAATTTCAGACATTCAGCATACTTTCTTTGTGTACTCTCAATAAAAATAGTGCTGAAAGTGTGTGTGAGCAATGTGGGAGTGTGTTATAGTGTGATATGGTGCATGGAGAGGGGAGACTTACGGCTGCGCAGATCTGTGGTGAGGATGTGCTTAGCAGCGATCAGCAGCTCTTTGCGCAAGTGAGCAGTCTCAGGAGGACAGTTAGACAACAGCTGCAGCATCCCTTTCACCATCTGCTGAGAATACTTCCCAACCAGATCCTGACACACACACACACACACACACACACACACACACACCAATTCAGTAATCACACTAAGAGAAGTCTGTGGATGAATTAAGTCAACATCATTTACAACTCACCTGATAGATGCGGATGATGTAGGCCAAAAAGGACAGGGTCTTGATTTGAGCAGCAATGAAATCTGCATAAAGTTCTTTATTATATAGTTTGTGTTGCCTGTAATGATCAGAGATAGGCACAAATCAGAATTTGATCAACTTGATGTTCATTTATACCGTATGTTCTCATCCTTAGGGTTGTGACCCAATAAAGATAGACCTGAGATGCGGGAGATTTTTATTTTTCTTTATAATGTAGTTCTGTGCAGATGAATTTAATTCATGGAATTATATGAATAAAATTATTTTTACATCAACAATTAAAATTCTCAGAAAATTCCATTAGCTTTAATGCACTTTGAAGTGGCTCTTAAACCCATTTTACAGCAGACTGCATGCGGTGCCATGACCAACATACAGTCATGATAATCAAAGTGGCAGTTCACAGGCAATCTCTTTAAAAATAAACATAAGCTTATTTTTACACAGCATGGCCATGGCTCAAGCTGGAAAAACTAATAATACAATATTCATGCTACATTTTGTAGTATATACCCAGAATCTAAACAGCACATGGGTGATACTTCAGTCTGTAGCCTAGTGCAGCAGTGCTGCTTTGGCATTGGTGAAAAACAAACTTCATGAAAATTCTAACTACCACAGAACGCGGATGAGAAAATCTCAATGTAATTATAAACTATAATTATATACAGTAATGCTGCATGTTTATAATACTTTCTACTACAGTGTAAGAATGCACAGAAATGACTGCTTTTGGTGTAAAATAGGTTTAATGTTCATGAAAGTATTGAGACACAATACGTGAATCTGACTGTACAGAATATTTTATTTATTATTTACAGTAAAACACTAAACTTTTTAAAATAGCAGTCGTGTAATTTCTATTAACTGCCACAATAGGAAATTAGGAGAATTTTGGGCCCTCAAAATAAGTTCCCTAGCCAAAAAAGTTTGAGAACCCCTGCCATATACAATGCCAAACTTTGCACTAGTGGGTTCTTAAACAGAAGAAACTGACCGTGCTTGAGAGGACACTTGCAGCATGATGGTGTTCATGATCAGCGGCACAAACTCAGACACCACATTGTGAATGTTTAGTTTGTAGAGCTGCAGAAAAATGACCCAAGTCATTAGAACATTGGCAGAATGTACAGCTTACTATGGGGGACCAACTAGGGTACAGGTAATATCTACACAGAGTACTGAGATACCATGCTCTTTTATGAGGCTTAAGTCTGTGGCTGTATGCATTTGTTATGTGTCTTCTTCACCTGATACATGAGCACCACAATGATTGGCAGTTCAGCCAGGACCTTGAGAGACAGCGACCCCCGGGGAATGATGGTATGCTGCAGCACAGAGAGGAGACAAATGAGACACACCCTGCGGGACGACATCACTCAAACAACACAGAGCTTGGCTGCTCAATGGTGCACCAGCTGTCACTAATAAAATATGACACAAGGAGTAATTAATTGAAGCGCTTTTCCCTTGCATGCGGCATAATGATCACCGTGTCTATTCGAAAGGACATTAATGGATTATCCAACAGCTGTAGATGATGCAATGTCTCTCGGTTCAGACACTAAACACCATAAGCACTATTAATTGACGGGAAACATGTCAGTCACAGGTGGATGACACCCTCTAGTGGCTGTAAAGAAGAATGCCGACCAGAGGAAACAACGGATGAGACACGCCGAGTGATAAAAACAGATCTCAGACATCACATAAGCATCAGATTCTCAGCTAAGTGTAAAGTAATCTGTAAAGCGAGCTTCAGTGTCAGAGTCAGAGCAGCAGAGACACTCAGATCTTATCAGTTTTACTTTCAGCGCCCAGGACTGATGGTACTTTAAAGTGCGCACTTGCACGCACACACACTATCTCTCACACACACACACACACGCACGCACGTACGTACCATTTTCTGGGCTAAAGCACATCGCTCTCATCATTGTGTCTCAAATATTAATGTGTGCAAAAAACACAAAAACAAACAAACAAAAAAACTACAGAGTAACATGCGGAGCTCGGAAGGCACTGACCGTGCGGGTCTCGCTGTCCTCCCGCTCAGGAGCGGTCTTCACCAGCACTGACGTGATCATGCCCACCATCTCTGGAGAGGGCACTGTGTTCTCCGCTATCACCTGAGGATTCTCAAAGTACCTCGTCTAAGAGAAACAGAGGACAATTAAAAATCGGCACAACACAAATTAGGTCTGCACAATAACGCGGACAATGACGATTCATCACAGTAATGTTAGCTCAGTGCTGAAATCACACTTATTCATCCAATTTAAGAACAAAAATCATTTTATTACACAATCATTTCAACATAAATCAGCACAAAACATTTGTTCCACGCTGTACAGTCCTTCAAATGTTCAAATCTATGAATCGGAATAACGTGTTCTTCCTAGTCCCATTGAGTGGATCTTTTAATAAAGGAATAATGCAACTACTACAGTGTGTAGTTGATTATTTCCCAGTAACAGGACACCCCAATGTGTTTTATTCCTCTTGTATCACAGCAAATTTCCCAACACTAAAAATTTTTTTTATTTATTAAAGCACATGTACTTTTGATCAGTTTAGAGTTGTTTAACGTTTAATGTTCTTTCTCAAACATAATAAGACAAAAATACAGCTTTGCCTCTGACTGCTACAAATAACTGACACTTGAGACGCCTTCCAATACATAAATAAATCTCTCTTTACAGAATATATAATAATTACACATTTTATCATCTGCTCACATGGAGCGTCTGCTACACAAGTCCTTTTGTAAGTTGTTACTATAAAAAAAAAAACCATATCTGAAGCTGGCTGTTACAGAAAATCAATCAACTTCTGAATAATCAGAAACAGTGAATTCAATAGTGCTGTAGTATAAATGCTAATAATTTTAAAAATCCACTCAAACAAACCACCAAAGCATGCAGTAAATGCAAACACTGAGTAAAATGCAAGTAACTGTACAGCCCAAATACAAATATATAGCACCAAATGAATGACATTTTATTATTTAATATTACAACTACGTACCACAACTTTTTGCAGATCTTTGTAGATTTGCTTCACAAAGTCCAGAAAATGATGAATCTATTATATAAAAAAAAAAAAAGAAGAAGAAAAAAAAAAGTATAAATAGCTGCTTTGGCTGCTTAATACTGCTATGAAAATAACACAGCTGGAGATGACGCAGTGTTTCACCTCTTGAGAGATCGGAGGTCTAAACTGCTTATGCAGTTCAATGATGATGCGCAGACAGATAAGCACATTTTCCTCACTTTCGATCTAAAGAATAAAACCGAAAAACTCAAAACGCAGTACAACTGGAGTCAACAGGTAATAGTTACCATAATGTGTAAATATTGGGACTGTGTTGCAGATATCCCGTAGTGAAATCAAACTAACCTCAAGGAAGCGAAACATCACAGAAAGGACGTTCTTTACATGAGGTCGCAGGTGCTCATTGGTAGGGATGCGGTGGATGATTTCAAGGACCAGTTTCCTTAATTGCTGTCAGAGAACATCAGAATAAGAAACGTGACTGTGCTTAAACCACGAAGGGCTTCCAAGGGTTAAGGTTAAAAGTACCAGCACAAAGAGACTGTTTAGGTAGAAAAGAGAGAGTAAATCACCTGGGTGGGTTTCTCCTGAAGAAACTGCACCTCTCCATCCTGAAGAAAGGTAAGAAAGCGGGGGATGATGTGTTCCAGAAAAGTTGAGTACTGTGGAGACGACGTCACGTTCTAGAAAAACAAGATTTAAAAATATAAAAATAGATATTTTATATAAAATATAGAAAAGTGCAAACTTAAGGAAGGGGGTGGGGAGAGAAGAGGGGGAAAGAAAAAAAAAAAAGAAAGAAAAAAAAAAAACACACACAAACGGTAAGGTCTGCATTTATAATTTTAGGACATTAGAGCTTACCTCAAAGTTTTCACTGACTTCCTGCATCATTTTCAGCTTGGTCTCATCCTCTGAAAGGGACATTGGAGAAAACAGCTCATAGTCGGTGACTCAGATATTACCAGTTTCCTTTTACCACCAAATCTTATAATCATGCACAAACACAACCTGTCACAGAGTCACACTCTCCGTCATACACACCTCATAGATTAGGCTAGACTCTTAAGAAGACCTTACTGCTGTACCCCCCCAGTACTGCCAGCCTTCTTTCAGACTACGCACAGTCAGTATTTTGGTTTTTGTAATGTGTATTTATGATATTTTTCAGTCATCCAGGCCGACACCTCAATCACTTTCCCTCTCACACAGCAGCGTCAAACAGGAAATCTGACCATATTTGGGAAACTGACTGCTAACAATTGCCTCAAGTTGTACAATGTATGTTCTTCAAGATGTTTGGGGTGTAGTCACCTTGACATCACTGCCGCATTCGATTTATCTCAGAAGTGGTTAGTAAGAGCTTGGAATGACACCATTTTCGACCCCTGCATTTGAGGTACAAAGTGCGCGTGTACGGGGTTCAGGCACGCTTTCATGTCCGTCTTTTCTTAGCAACAACTTATCCAGCTAGCTGTTATGAGTGATGTATATTTTCCTCCTCCAAACAGTAGACTGTGTAAACAATGTTATAGATTTAACAAGTGAATGTCTGTATGATGATTGACCTAAAAAAACTAGTATATACACAACATAACTCATTTAAGAGTAAAGAAGTGCTACTTTGTTTTCTTTCTGATGCTGTGAGCAGCCCTGTTGATCTGATTTGACGTCACTCGGTAAACTGGGAAGGAACTCATAGCTGAGGAGGACTTGTTGACGAGTAGGAAGGAACATCTTATTTGGCTTTTCCTGGGTCAGGGTTTGGGAATCAGAACCCACGGCCAAATGAACCCTTTTACGATGTGAGATTTTCGTCTGTGAGTAAAACCAGACTGCAACAGTTTGGAAAATATATATATATATATATTTATTATAGTGTTTCTGAGAACTCAGTGAATGTGCCATGCTGACTGACACATGAACATCATGCTCGGTTAACCTGGAGATGTCAGTGTGAGATCTTCAAGCACCACTTTGATGTCACCATCAACTCAAAAACTGAAGAAGTGGCATAGCTGCGTGCTTGATACTCACGCGTGTTGTTGTCGGTGAGGGCAGCTACGAACTGCAGGTACTTCTTCATGAGGGTGGTCTGATCCACCACGGTGGCGCTGGGCGTGGCCACGAACGCCATGACGACAGCAAGTGCAGCTCAATCAGGGGTGGACCGGTGCGTGCAGGGTTAATCAGCTCCAACTCATCCTGTCTGCAATGACATGTACATTACACACACACACACACACACACACACACACACACACAGAGTCCATCACTCACTCACACACTCCACACCTACGTCACTGACTTGCTGGGATGTGCACCAAGCGCGCGGGATTTATTGGGCTTTATAACCAGTGTGTGGGATCATTTAATTATTAAAATAAATACAGAACTTTAAAAACAGCTATTATTGATAACCAACAATGCACATTATACACCAGTAAGGCGGTGTCGCAAACAGTCTGCAGTGCAGAACCCTGAGCTTTACAGTACTGTGCACAACTCCTTACACACACACACACACACACACACACACACACACACACTTAACACAGCAGGCTTTAACAGCTGCACACAAACTTCATTAAGGATCCCAGTCAACTTTGAACTGCACGCGCGCCAAGCTGCAGACTGCAGAGCTACAGAGCTAAGCTAACTAGCGCGCTAACAGCACGAGCTGCTGCGGTAAACAGGACATATCACTGCGGTGTGAAGTTACAGAGAGAGAGAGAAAACACACAGGCTATCATTCAAACACGCTTTCATTCAGCCCTCAAGACGTGAAACATGGCTTAGAGGTGGCCTACCCGCCGGCGCGTGAGCTTTTACACTGAGAATAACACACTGGAGCTAACTTCGCTAACTTAGCAACTCGGAGCCATTTCCGCCTTTCAGTGCTAATTAACCGGCGCTTTCACCTTTAAACACACAAACAAACAAACACGAGCAATACTAAACGATTATATTCCGCCTTATATAAATAAAAGTTAAAAAATAAAGAGAAAAGACAGAAAGAGAATCCACGAACTCACCAGCAAACGGAAAGCGGAAGCAGTTTCATGTGTATTTCCGCTCACACTGAATCAAATACGGCGGAGGGTTTTTGAAGAATCCGGCACTCCGCCAGCCGACTGAGTCACTAATACTGTACACATCTAAGGTTTAATATCAAACCACATTACGGTGTATATATCTCGTCAAACATCTCACACCATTAAAGAAACTAAATGTCTAATATTTTTGCCATTTTCAATACGACAATATAGTCCTAGGCGGAAGGATATTCCACCATAGTAGAAGTGAGAAGACCATCAAAAGTAATGGTCTTTCATTTCCATTGTATTTAAACTGGTGAATAATTTCGATGTAGTTTGCTCTGTACTAAAAATGAAACCTGCTTCCTAGCCATCGAATGTCTATCCATATATCCACAGCATATACCAACATACCAAAAATATTTAGCTGACTATAGAAGTTCAGTTTACATTAAACATTGAGCTCTGGGTACGATTATAATTTAAACCATTTACACATGATTTAAAACCTCCACTGAGTTTAATCACTTCTGTAATGAACCTTCACACATTCAGTATCATGCACACAAAAGAAAGGGCTGGTTGTGTAAATATTCAGGTGTAATTATATTGTAAGACCACATGATGGCAATGTACTGTGTGTAAAACTAAAGTGATAGATAGAGAGATAGAGAGATAGATAGATATCACCCGTACACCTACTCATTCATACAATTATCTAATCAAAATCATGCAGATACGGGCCAGCAGCTTTGTTTAATGTTTACATCAACCATCAGAATGGGGAAAAATGTGATCTCAGTGATTCTGATCATGGCATGACTGTTGGTGCCAGATGGGCTGGTTTGAGTATTTCTATAATTGCTGATCTCCTGAGATTTTCACACACAACAGTCTCTAAAGTCTCTTGGGTTCCACTCCTGTCATCCAAGAACAGGAATCTGAGGCTATCATGGGCACAGACTCAATGAAACTGGACAGTTGAAGATTAGGGGGGGAAAATCACCTGGTCTTTTTCCAGTGTTCAGCTGTCCAGGTTTGGTGAGTCTGTGCCCATGATAGCCTCAAATTCCTGTTCTTCGCTGACAGGAGTGGAACCTGAAGTGGTCTTCTGCTGTTACAGCCCATCCACCTCAAGGTTTAGTGTGTCGTGCATTTTTGAGATGCTTTTCTGCTCACCACGGTTGTAAAGAGTTATTATTCGAGTTACTACTATAGACTTCCTGTCAGCTCAGACCAGTTTGGTCATTCTCCTCTGATCTCTCTCATCAACAAGGCGTTTCAGCCTGCAGACCCTCTGCTCATATGTTTCTTATTTTTCATACCACTGTCTGTATATATATATGTACATATATATATATATATATATATATATATATATATATATATATATATATATATATATATATATATATATATATATATATATATATATATACTGTATGTGTGTGTGTGTGTAGAGACAATCAATCCGCCTGCATGTCTTTGGACAGTGGGAGGAAACCTGAGATCCCAGTGGAAACCCCCATGAATGCAGGGAGAACATGGGAAATGTTTATTGCAAATATTAGCAATAATGAACTACATCATTTATTTTCTAAAAACAAGGTATTAGATGTAGTTGTAACACAGCAGTAACAGGCTAATAACATGGTAAGAACTGCTCGTAGTTATAACAGTAATAATGATTATTACACAGTATTAAATATGCACAGTAATAACACTGTAATAAAATGTACATAATACGGTTATAACTTCACGCAGTACAAATGTGATTATTATGGTTTTAGTGAACCTGTTCCCACTGTGGACTCAGATTCCTGTTCTTGGGTCACAGGAGTGGAACACAGTGTGGTCTTCTGCTCTTGTAGTCTATATGCTTCAAGGTTCGATGTGTTGTCGAGATGAGATGCTTTTCTGCTCACCACTGTTGTAAAGAGTGGTTACGTGAGTTACGGTAGTCTACATGTCAGCTGGAACCTGTCTGGCCATTCTCACCTGACTTCTCTCATCATTAAGGCATTACTGCCTGGAGAACTACCACTTACTGGATGTAAACTCAAACAACTCTGTTGTGCCTGAAATCCCACAAGATCAGCAGTTTCTGAAATACCAAAAAACATACCGTGGTCAAAGTCACTGAGATTACTTTTTCCCCATTCTGCTGTTTGATGTGAACATTAACAGAAGCTCTTGACCTGTATCTGTATGATTTTATACATTGCGCTACTGCCACATGATTGGCTGACTGAATAACTGCATGAATGTGAGCAGGTGTTCCTAATAAAGTGGACAGTGAGTGTATGTTATCTGTCTTTGTGAGCCATAGCAGGCTGATGGATGGACCTGTTTGAGGTGGGTTTCATTATGGGTTTTGCAGTTACATTAACACCAGTATAGTGTGGATAATCTTGGTCAGGGGGTCCAGTCATATCCATCCATCCATCCATCCATCCATCCACCCAGTTTCTATACCCCTCATCCTACACAGGGTTGTGGGGAGCCTGGAGCCTATCCCATGGAACTCGGGCCACAAGGCAGGGGACACCCTGGACGGGGTGCCAACCCATCACAGGGCACAATTACACACACATTCACACACTACTGACAATTTGGAAATGCCAGTCAGCCTACAACACATATCTTTGGACTGGGGGAGGAAACCGGAGTACCCGGAGGAAATCCCCGAAGCACGGGGAGAACATGCAAACTCTGCACACACATGGCGGAGGAGAGATTTGAGCTCCCAACCCCTGATGTGCGAGGCAAACATGCTAACCACTAAGCCACCGTGCTCCCCACAGTCATATCTCTAAATCCGAAAATAACTGATCAGGTGTAAGTACATTACAAAACCACATGAGAGCACTGTGACATCATGTGCAGTCAATGTGAGTGTGTGGAACTTTGTGGGAAAAAATAGATTTCTCAACCTAAATTAGTCTGCTGTCAGGGGTGGAACATACCTGAGCAATTGTCCTTCGTTACTGTATTTAAGTATTATTTTATTTTATTATTAAGTATATATATTATTACTCAAGTATTATTGAAGCAATTTTACTCTAACTTAAGTAAATTTCCAAGAGAAAAAACCGTTCCCTCCAAAAGTATTGGAACAGCAGAGCCAATTATTTTGTTTTTTCTATACCGTGAAGACATATCTGTTTTGAGATCAAAAGATGAATATGAGACGGTAAATCAGAATTTCAGCTTTCTTTTCCTGATATTTACATCCTGATGTGTTAAACAACCTTCTGTTTGAACCCACCCATTTTTCAAGTGATCAAAATATATGAACATCTGATTGACAGGTGTTTTTTTTTTTTTTTTTTTTCGCCCAGACTTGCCCTGGTAGATTAATTGTTTAAACAACTAATAGCTCTGAATATCAACACAAATGTCTTCAGTGTATAGCAAAAACAAAAGAATTGGCCTTTGTCATTACTATAATTTCAGAGGGGACTGTACATATGTTTTACTCCTTACATTTCCATTTTGTTACAAATCTATTAAGTCATGAGATTTTGGAATCTTTTTTTTTTTCTTAGTAATAAGAAGATGTAGTCTTTTGCTGGAGTTACCAATTCATACAGGACGAGCTGTCTCATTTGCCCCCCATATAAAAATGAAATATAGCCTCTACAATTCACCAACAAAACTCAAAATGTACGTTATTTTTAAGTTTGGTAAATATGCTAGTTTAATTGTGTAATTTAGCTAGTTAAATAAGCTAGCAATTCACATTTTGTGTATTAGTTTGTTGAATTTGCTAGACAGTTCTTTCTAAAAGGGTTGCTAAACATTATCTAACCAGCAAGCCAAAATCTAGATTTGTCTGAGTTAGCAGAATATTTTCCTTATGACTGTTTGCTAAGGGAATTAGTCATGCAGGATCAGCACGATGGACTTGCGGTCAGCCCTCTTCATCAGTTAAAATAGCTACGCTTTAATGTTTAGTTACCTGAGAATGTTTAAATGGGTAAAATACTTCTATGTTTTACTAAATAAGATATTGACACAGTACCCGTACATTTACTTAAATACAGTTTCCCCTATACAGTCATCACGGAGCCGTCAGGCAATATTTACATACCGCATCATACTACACTACAGCGACTGTAGCTATAGCAGAGGAAACACGTTAACGTAGAAGTGTTCGTGGGAAAAATCAAGGATGCAGGGTGCAGAGAGTGAATCAGGATTCCTATAACTGCAACTACTACAGTTATAATAATGTATAGATAGCGCATGTCTTACATGTATGTTGCTTAAAATTCCAGCACCAGTGTTAAATGCCTTCCCGCATTCCTGGGAAAACGAATTCAATAAATTATCATTATAACAAATAATAATGAAAAAACTAGCCCTCTGGTAAATAAAGTCATTTTCCAACTTTGTCATATGACTGAGCATGTTCAGAATAGCCACGCTGGAGCACAATAAAATGATCCAGATGGTGAAAAGGTTGCATTATCATTTCAATGGCTTCAGCGTTGAGCTGCGCCAACATAAAAGAAGAGGTGACATCCTGTGACCCCCAGCGAATGAAACTTCAAAACAGATTAGCTCGATATATTCAGATAAAGCAGATCAAACAGGCAGAGCCTCAGTGTGGAGATAAAATGTGGCCTGCTTGTATGGTGCTTGAGTGTTTGATCAAATGTAGACCCTCAACAACCTGAGATCATGTGAAATAATATTTAATTTGAATCGCTGAATTATGACTAAAGGCATTTGTGATTAATTTGGCTTGTGGAAATTAACTAAGACACATGCTTTTCATGTCGCCATACAGTTTAGTACATTTTAGATGTAATGGTTATTTCAAGAACATAAGTATATTTTCACTCTTTTGGAAAATAAATCGAATGACAAAACAAAATGAAAATCTCTATAAAGTCATACAAACAAATGATAGCTCTATCTCTAACACATCACTGTTAATGTTAAAATGTTTTTTTTTAAATAGCAAAGTACCTTCAGATTATTTGTTTAATTTTATGGTATTTTAAGTTGTATTTTTGAAAGCATTTTGGGAAAAAAATACTATTTTGCCTGTTTTAGATGTAGGTTTTATAGATGTCATTTTATTACGCTATATAACAGATTACTTGTTATTAATTAATTAAACAATTCATTAGTTAATTGCTTATTTATTGGGTTTTTTTATTTAAGAAACAGTATATTATCAGTTTCATATGTAGATTTTATAGATATGATTTGAAAATTCTTTTAAAAATAATCTGGAACAGAATCATGGCATGGATTGGTTCTGTAAATTTTGTATCTATGCGCTGGAACTCATTAAATCCTCTTTAATATCTGATTCATTTCATTCAACATTATTCTGTGAGTTACTCACCTAAACAAAGATACAGACTGACTGCTAACAGCAGCTGGTTAGTGGGTTATAAAACACTTTTTTTCCCTGCATAACAGAGTTCATGGTCATATCAGCTCAAGGGAGACTCACGGCACGAACACGTCCAATCCTGCACCAACTTGCATTTCCCCAGCAGCACAGTGTCTGAGAAGTGATATTATTACAAATCTCATTTTCTGAATATGCGGTTTTACATTGCATTTTTCACTGTTGTTATGAAACCTGAAAGGATGTCTGCTCAGGGCTCACTGTGGCTGCAGACACAGCCCTTCTCAGAGCTTTTCATGAAAACCCTTGAGAGGTCTATTTTATCCATTTAATTTTACACAGTATAACGTTTGAGATTATGAAAGGTTCTATTCAAATATCAAGGACTAAAATCTACTGAAAATGGGGCCCTTTACTTTTTTTCAATTAGAAAAATGAATATCAGGTCTCTATTTCCTTTAGGGGTCAAAACTAATGGAGGATTGGGAACTGATTGCTCAGATTTCCAGGTAAGTAAGATATTTTTACTCATCCTTTGTAATATACTGGTCACATATATAGTGAGATCCCTAACAGAAGTGATGATCCCTTGCCAGGAGTTGTGTAAATATCATTGGTATATCAACAGCAAATATGAGCTCACTAGTGATTAGGGCATGATTATTATCTCACCAGAACATCTTCTGGACACCTTTCATTCAAAAAAGATTGCACATTCTTAACCCTTGAATCTATATTTATACATCACTATACACTGAATGGCTTATCATGTTTGGACATCAGTCAAATCATTAAAGCCACAGATTGCGGGTTTTGGTTTATATGCTGTACGTTAGATTGCTGCCTTGGCTACAATTTAAGTTCAGCTGAGGACTGACCCCCAACTGTTACATAATATTGCGGACGTCAGTGGTCAGAAGTTTTACGCTGACAATGAGATTAGAAGGCTTGACCTTTTAAAAAGTACATCTTTGCCATGCCAGAGCTCTGTCCTGCGTCATGTAACACTACCTCCTATTTATATTATAATTACTCATTTTCTGGTAGGCTGATGATCATCTTTGGTGCGAGTTACTCCTTAACAGCCAATAAGATGTTCTATGCTTAAACCATAAAACCGAGCCTTGTATTATCTCCTTTGTGTGTCTAATACCCTGAGCCTGGCGTGAAAGGTGCGAGAATTTTGATAGCTCAGCAGTGTACTGCTGGATCATAGACTGCATCTAGCATCACCTTTCACTGCAGTGGCCGCTGCAGAGAGCCGAGCCGGGGTCACTCTGCTGCTTACAGCACGGTTTATGCACATGACAAAAAAGATGCTGTTAATGTTATATCTGTGCATTGTTTTCCAAATGCGCAAAGAGTGTTTGACCACAATATGTCTTAGAACACTTATACACACCTCATACACACAGTACACAATATAAACACTTATACACCCAATACATGCAATAATTTTACAGGATCGGTTTCCGTATAAAAACTGTAATAGCCATAGACTAAAACAAATGTTAGTTTTATTTATTCATTTCATCTTTATTATTAACCAGTCCTCATAAGAAAAAAAAAACTCATGTGAACTCAAATGAAGACGAAGTGTCTTTATTCAATCTTATGCACGTTGCCATTTGAACAGAATGCTACTTTTTATTGTATTATACAGTATATAGTTATACTGTATATTTGTTGTCCTTCTGACATAAGAAGTAAGCTAGAATTAATATACTGATATTAAAAGAAACACAGAACTCTTAATTTAACTTCAACTTAAAAACAAATAAGTGCATATGAAATGTCAGCCCACAGCATGCCGGCTTTCTCCTTTCCATAATGGAATTTACAGGAAATTGAATCTTTTATTAACCAACACTTTGAATTAATAGATCTTTAAAGGTGATCTGATTAGTCAGTGTTCATCGTGGACTTCATTAACCTTTTATATCATTGACAAGCCAATGCCTCATTGCACAAGTTATATTGCTGTATACTGCGCTGGTGTCACAGGCGTGGTTCCTGTCACAGTTCCTTTCATTTGTGCAAGTTATCTATAGCTGTCTTATAAGTGTGGTACACAAAAAAAAAAATTAAGTATTGGTTAACTCAAGGGAGTGTATGGCAAAGTTCTTAAAGCAGAGCTTTAATAGGGGAGAGTGGGGTCAGTTGTAACATTTGTCACTTTCTTTGTAAAAGTCCAACATTCTAAGACTCCAGTTTTTTGATATGTAATAACAACATTTGTTTGTGAACTATAATAAATACCTTTTTCATGTTTCAGAGAATATAAGCTATAAAATTCAATCAATGGACCAGAATGTTACGAACGGCCCCAGTGTAGTTGTACATGGTTTGCAATAGGTGGAGCAATTTCCTTGGAAAAATGTATTTTTAGGTGAGTGCAAAAATGTTGGGCAGCACATGACACATGCCAAATATGTCAGTCACATGAATAACAGCTTTTTACGTTCAGGTTTTAAAAGGAAACAATTTTTCATGTAAATGACATCTCTTTAGTGTTGTGTTAAATATCTGTTACAACTGTTACAACTGACGCCACACCTTCAACCTTCTCGGAAATTTGACATGCTAGCTAACATCTTAGCATTGTCAACGATCAATCATGCTAACTGATACTCAATAAATTCTTTAGAGCTGTGATTAAGCAGGCAGAGGATGCATGACCACTGTGGCTTTTTGCTGATTGGAGCAAGTGATTGTGTTAAAACGAGTGGACGTTGTAACAGGGGGTCAAAAGTGAAGCCACAATATCTCTGAGGCCCTCTAGTGGCTGGCTGCAGTACAGTAACCCCTGTACATTTACATTTACATTTACGGCCCTTATCCAGAGCGACTTACAATAGTGCTTTGAAGTCTATCAAAAATACATTCTGATACCGGCTCACTAGGTCACAAACTAGGAATACCATCAGCCCAAGACTGTTTTTTTTT
>CM040986.1:9939100-9949782 GCA_022985145.1 Pangasius djambal | reverse complement strand
AGTCAGGTCCATAAATATTTGGACATACATATATACATATATTGTTATTTTAGCTGTCTACCCACTATATTGGAGTTGAAATTAAATAACGAATCTCAAAGTGCAGACTTCAGCTTTAATTTGAGGGCATTCACACTCAAATAGGGTGAACTTTGTAGAAATTACGGACTTTTGTAAGGGTTCCCCTTTATAACGGACCAAAAGGAATTGGACAATTGGCTGCTCAGCTGTTCCAGGGCCAGGTGTGTGTTATTCTCTCATTACTTCACTTACAAGTAAGCAAATAAAAAGTCTAGAGTTGATTTCAAATGTGGCATTTGCATTCGGAATCTGTTGCTGTTAACTCCCATATGAAGTCCAAAGAGCTGTCACTGCCAGTGAAGCAAGCCATTATTAGGCTGAAAGATCAAAATAAACCCATCAGAGAGACAGAAAAAACATTATATGTTATGCCAAATACACAAACTTCATATGCCAAATCAACTATTTGGTAAATTCTTAAAAAGAAGGAATGCACCGGTGAGCTCAGGAACACCAAAAGGCCCAAAAGACCATGGAAAAGAACTGAGGTGAAAGGCAGAAGAATTCTTTCCCTGGTGAAGAAAAACAGGTTGACTTATCTATGTTAAACTCAACAATAAAAAAAAAACTTCACCAGGGTAAATACAGAGGGTTTACCACAGGATGAAAACCACTGGTGAGCCTCAAAAACAGGATGACCAGATTAGCCTGTACAATTCTGCAACAACTATCCTGTCCTATTGACAGATAAGATAAAGATCAACTTGTATCAGAATGAGGGGAAGAGAAGAGTAGTGAGGAGGGATGGAACTGCTCATGATCCGAAGCATATCACCTCATCTTATGGTCTGGGCATGTATGGCTGCCAGTGCAACTGGTTCTCGTGTATTTATTGATGATGTAACTGCAGGATGAATTCTGAAGCGTATAGGGCTGTATTATCTGCTAATTTGCTTTGAGCTGTATTTCACACGCTGAAAGCAAAACTGAAGGCAGAAATGCCACAAGAACAAGCAGAAACTGAAGACAGTTGCAGTAAAGGCCTGCCATAGCTTCACCAAGGAAGAAACCCAGCATCTGTGGTGTCTGTGGGCTCCAGACTTCAGGTAGCCATTGACTGCGAAGGATTTGCATCCAAGTATTAAAAATGACTATTTAATTTATGATTATGTTAGTTTGTCCAATTACCTTTGGTCCCTTAAAAAGGGGAGCACATATACAAAGTGCTGTAATTCCTACACTGTTCATCTGATATAGATATAGATACCCTCAAATTAAAGCGGAAAGCCTGCACTTGGGCTCAGATAGATTATTGAATTTCAGCTCCAATATACTGTCATAGACAGCTAAAATAATAATAACTTTGTCAATGTCAAATATTTATGTACCTGACTGTATATTAGTTTAAATGAAAGAGCGTTCACTTAATCATCTCAGTGTTCAACATTGGCTAAGGTAATTACTTGTGCTGTATACTTTCATGCTGGGGCTGACATGCTGAGACAGTGATGAAGATGACAGAGCTAATCAGGAAGACACAAGGCAAAATCAGCTGACTCACAGTTGACACAAAGAGAGTCATTATGACACAAGTCTATGTTAATGAATAAATATAAAAGTAAGCTTATTGGCCATATCAAGAAGACAGAATGGTTTAATAGGAGATGTTTTTGAGGTCCATAGGTCTGGTACATTTTGTTTATTATCCTATTTACACGAGTAGACTAGTTTATGGTGATTCAGCATTGACTCATAGATCACCCACACATTTTAATTTTCATCAGCCCCAAACACACTACAAAGCAGTGCACAAAGAAAGCAGTGCCATGTGGAATTTAATGGCTGCTCAGTCACCCAACTGTAACCCAATTAAGCTGCTCTGTGAATTGGATTGAAAGGTTTGAGAGACTTGTCCAAACAGCTGCACAAAGCTCTGGAGGAGAAGCTCTGGAAGCACTGAGACTGTTTGTATGTAGAAAGAGTGCAGCAGTTATTATTATTGTTGTTGTTGCTAATAATAATAATAATAATAATAATAATAATAATAATAATTGAAAATGTTGGTCCCAAACTTGCAGTGCACAACAATCCATATAAATTGTTGTATACCCTCTTATTCTATTCTATATTCATATAACTATATTTGTTAAGTATTCTCAAACTGTGACTCAGACTCAATCAAGAGGAAAGTACATAAAAACTTTACATTACCATGTCTATACTAATTATAAAGTGTGATATAGTTGAAGTCTGTCTGAAGAACAGACTGAAGATAAAGCATAGTTTGAGATGTCACACAAATGTCACTCTTGAAGCTAGAAAGAGCAAAATTATCTAGTTAGATAGCCTGCAGAGGTAGATGGACAGCAAAAACGAACTGTTTGAATGAAATGTCACACATGTTTGGCAATGAATAGTAGGAGTGAAATGGCAGTGTGTGCTAATATTTGTGGTCAGACAATTAAATAACTCCAACCAAATAGTCCATGAAGTGATTTTTTTTTGCTATTATTAATTACTATTGTGCATTATACTGATTTTTAGCAGTTAGGTATGAGATTTAAAAATGCTATACAGCAAGCAGCTGGAGAGTCCTGCTCTAGAGTCTGTACTATCTTTGTTCGTAAATTTCAGCTTTCAGCTTCCTTTTTTCCCCCACACCACTTTTAATAAAGGAATAGGAGTTATGCTGCCCTGTGCGTAATGTCTCAAACGTGGTCCTGGAGAAATGAGCTCAAGCGCTTATTAGTACACAAAATTCTGGGAAACAGCTTTTGAACAGTTGTGAATTGAAGCATGACACTAAATTTCATTTTGCCCCTTGCTCAAAGCAATGACAGCACTGCACTTCACTGCAGCATGAAGGTCAAAAAAACCTAACAAGTTGTTTCTAATTCAGGTAGGTGTCTCTGTCACAAAGTTGGAAAACCAGGCCTCTGAGATAATTAGCAATAACTGTGTAACAGAACAGTGACTGTGGGAGCAGTCTGTGGACTATTAACACAGCAGTTATACCGAGGCATTTAAAACACTTATAACAACACCGCACATACCACCATGCAACTACCATGTCAGGGTTACTGCTGTGCTTAGAATAGTCCATCACCCAGATAATATTTGATCACTGATGATCCTGGGATAAAGGGATACATTTATAAATGTAAAATTTATATCCGGAATTTGTATATTTCTGAAAATCTGCTTTGTGACAATTTCCGTTGTGCTATGCAAATAAAATCGAATTGAACTAAACTGAACTTGCAGTGGTCCCTGTTCACTGGCGGCCAAGGTAAAACAGGGCTGACAAACTATACATAGTAAGAAATGAGCTACCATCACTATTTGAGCATGACACAGTATCTGCCAAGAAGATTCACATGCCTGAAATCCAAGACACATGCCTATGTCCTCCAGAATAATGGATCTTATTTTATTATTCAATATTAATTGTAACTAATTGTAAGGCCCACACTGTAAAGAACAAGGTCACATGGTCACAAAGTGGCTTTACAGAAAATATATATGTAGATATAGGTATACGCTCATCCTACACAGGGTCACGGGGGAGCCTGGAGCCTATCCCAGGAGACTCGGGGCACAAGACAGGGGACACCCTGGATGCGGTGCCAACCCATTGCAGGGCAAAATCACGCACATTCACATACTATGGACAATTTGGAAATGCCAATCAGCCTACAATGCATGTCTTTGGACTGGGGGAGGAAACCAGAGTACCTGGAGGAAACCCCCGAAGCATGGGGAGAACATGTAAACTCCACACACACAGGGCGGAGGCAGGAATTGAACCCCCATCCCCAGAGGTTCAGGCAAACGTGCTAACCTCTAAGCTAATTAAAAAATTTTCCCTAATGAGTGATCCAAAAGCAACCACGACAAGGAAAAACTCCCTGAGACGACAAGAGGAAGAAACCTCTCGGAGGAACCAGGCTCAAAAGGGAGCCCATCCTCTTCTGGGTGACACGGGATAGTGCAATTATAAATCGTTTCCCTTTTATAACTAACCTGTAGAGTCAAATAGTGCTGAGGTAACAGGAATGTGAGTATTTGAGCATCATTAGAGTTTTAAGTCTCTCGTATTAAACTGAAGTTATTAACGGTTCAGTGATGGAGACTTGACTGCAAACTGTTCTTAGCCATTGCAGTCAATAGGCAAACAGCTTCTTTCCTTCTGCCATTAGAGAACTGTTCTTCAGAGGCTGCTGCAAATCCCCGCTTCTTTAAATCTGAACTGCTGTGCAGAAGCTTTGCACAGACTAAATTTTACCACTCTGTTAAATCTGCACTATTAAAATATTCTTCCATCAGTTCTGCTGCTTGTTTCAGTCCATCTATACAACTGCAACATTTGCACATACTCTTTGGCTAAATTTGCACTCAGTATTAATGCACATTGCTTGCACGTGATGTCTTGTCTTGCACTTTATTGTTTAGATTATTGTTTATTGTTGAACCCAATGATCACCGGCACTGTTGTGTGGATGTTAAACCTTGGATCCATGTGAGAGAGAGAGAGAAAGACAGAGCAAATTAAATTGTATGCAATCCACTTAATGGCCATTAGGTGGCGCCAAATACAAATGAATACCACAATTTACCTGTGACTCTACTTGGTATAAGGCGCACATTTTGATCTTGATCTTGTTTTGATCTTTAATTATTATTAATATGGTTTTTACATATTTGACGTCTTGTGAATGCCTTGCAACATGACTGTTAACATATTTAATTAGGTAAGGAACTCATAATATTCAAACATAATATTGCTCAGGGTTGAGAAGTAAAAATGAAAAATGAATACGTTTCAGTGAAATTACAGTAGATCATTATAATAAATCGTTCCAGTGGTGCTGTGAAGCAGGGGAGCAGGAGGACCCTGGGGAAGGAAAAAGTTGACCAGGAGAACGGAAACATTTTGCGGGGTTAGTTGGGAGTCCAGTGCGTTAAACTGTGAAAAGACTCCAAATTCCTCGCGGCACAAGAAGTCCTTCTGTGGCGTTAAAGCAGGCTTTACGTTATAATGACGCAGCAGAAATGAATTAGCTGTTTACCTCCGTGAGCTGCCTAATCCTTCAGCTCATTTATCAGCAAAAGCGGCGGGTGACGTCACGGACCCTACCTCTGCACATGCGACCTGTGACACACTGCTGCTCTGCTCGCGCTCGCGCTCAGTCTTCGCTGGCATCTCTCCGCGCGCGGGCTGGAAAAAACATAAAGCTCGTGTAGGGTTTTGTTGTTAAGAGGCGACTGGAGAAACACATGTATTTTACCAGCTGAAGGAACACGATAAAACTCGTTAAGTTTCCTCTGGGAATTTGGGAAAAGTTCGAACGAAGTGATTTTTTTTTTTCAGTTACTTTTTTTCCCCTCTAGTGTTTGAAGCGAATTGGTGGCCAAAATGTCGCGAGACCCGGACGACGTGAACAAGCTCACTGAAAGCACTTATAAGGTAAATATCAACCAGAAAGAAAACCTGTGTAGAAAGACGAGAAATTCCTGTCTTTGGGAATTTTGGAAAAGTTTTTTTTTTTTCCCTGCGGAATACTGAGTGACTGGGATGAGACAGAATCAGGTGTAACCTTAACAGTGGTTATATTTCTCTGCTAAAATTGACCTGAAGTCTGCTGTAATTATTCTTTCAGGGAAACAAACAGTTTTCCTATTTCTTGCTTTTCCTGGTTCTGCTTACCTCTTTTTGACAAGGTTAAAAAATTTCCTCTTTCACTTGGGTTTCTTGGGTTGTATAAGGAAACCAGTTTGATGTGGTGGTGGTGGCGTGTGTGTGTGTGTGTGTGTGTGTGTGTGTGTGTGTTTTGCATACCTGTCTCCTCATTGTTTTGCCATGGGTGTGTGCCTTGGGAACTGAAAATGGAACTCGGCAGCTATTTACCAGGACTTTGTTCTTTGAAAAGCAGCTATCCAAGAAAAAAAAAACATATTAATGATTAAATGTCTTTGTATGATGCTATCTTTAGAACATATTGTCAGTGTTTTTGGGCTGTGGTTTATGAGGACTCCATAAACTATTCATCAACACCACTGGAACATCACCTGAAATGGGACTATGATACACTCCTGAGAGGATTAGTGCCTGTTGTCGTACTTTCCAGCAGCCTTGACATGCATATGGAACAAGCCCACACACACACACACAATCTGCAAAATGTAAACAGCTGTAACTCATCGTTGAACTCTAACCCGTTTTAACACGATATTCAATTGCGTTTACATGGGCGGTCTTTTTTTCTTTTCTTTTTGTGTGTCTGGCTTATGTGACATCTTAGCAATTGTGCATGAACTAATAGCCAGTAACTAATATGTACCATCTACATATGAGAAAATAGGTTTCAGTGGATGTGGAAGAAGCTCTTATCACCAGCAGAGCAATCCATTTTACAAAGTAGGAGAAATCTGTACATATCTGATGAGTTGCAAATGATGCATAGACCTACGTTTTTGACCATCATAGTTTGATAGATAGATATATTACAGACAGTGCTATTCACCGGACTACTGAACCCTCCTGGACCTGTAGGGAAGTTTGCTTGGGCATACACAGGACCTTGTTTTCCAAATACATCATGTCTCAAGTCATGACATTTGTGGCTGTGTTGTTATTGTGGTTTTACGGTCTTTCTTAAATATTTAAAGTTTGAAATTATATGAAAAATAAGAACCTTGCATACAAATCGGTCAATGTATGGAAGAATGCTCAGAATCTCCGAATTCTTAAGTCCCAGGCCTTTATGATATTGACTATATTGTTGTTATTCTGCCACATCTCAGCATCTGAGATTAGACAGGATACTCTGAGTGGGCAATAAAAGATTTGGTGATTGAAGGACTCATATCAGTGTGTGTTATCAGCATTGTAGAGGCCAGTGTTATTATATCAATAAACAAACAGAATAGCATTACACTAAATAAAACGTCGACAGAAATGTACCTTTACTGACAACAAACACGGTATGTTTGTACTGGAAGAACACAAGTATGAACCCAAAAGTTAATGTTTTGTTATTAATTCCATCACTCATTAAACTCTAAGAGAACTGAGTATCCTTGACCCTGCTTTTTCTGCTGTTTTGTCCTGCAGAATGTGATGGAGCAGTTCAACCCAGGACTGCGGAACCTTGTAAACCTGGGGAAGAACTATGAGAAATCAGTAACAGGTAAATATCTAGATATGCTATGTGTTGGGTTATCTGTGCATACCTGTAAGGGCATTCAATTTATTTTAGTGCATGTGCTAATGTTATCTCATATAGACCTGAGCATCAGTAAACACACAGTTCACTCTTACAGCGATGACGCTTGCTGGAAAGACATATTTTGATGCCGTTTCGAAGATTGGAGAGAATGCTGCTGTGTCACCAGTCTCCAGAGAGCTGGGTGAGTGTCTTGGTCAGCGTCTGGAGGCCAGGAATGCTGAGGAAGAGGCCGATTATGTCCTAATGTAGATGATTCACTGCTGTTGGTGTGGAATATTGCTAGCAGAATGTTTTGTACAGATTGTCCTGGTTGTTTGTTGGCAGTGACTAAGCAGCTATATTCATTTGGGGTGAAAACGGCAGGTCTTTCAGCACTAGCCTGTGATTTATTAACATCCATTAAGCAGATTTTAATCATTGCATTTCATCTCAGCATGCCACTGATGTATAAGTGCGAGGTACACTTGCTGAATGAACAAGCATGGTTCACTCTGTGTTGTTCAAGTTGTCCATGTAAAAAAAAAAAAAAAATCCATCTTTTGGTCATATATTGATTAAGATCTCAATACCAGGGTTTGGGTGTTATAATGTTCTGGCTTTGATTCATGGCCACCTGCAGAATGTCTGAGTTCTAGCGTGATTTACCGCCAACCTCAAGCCCAGTGTTCGACCCTGGAGTCCCTGTCAGACAGTTCAAACGACTCCCAGACGGTGTGAATTCTCTCAAGTGTTGAGCAAAGTGCAGCAGCAAACATTTGCCTCTGAGAGCCTGACCACCCTGCACTTCCACCTCCTTAGTCCCCCTTTCTAATCTCCCTCCATCTGCCTCAGAAAGCTCTGATCTCCCTCATGACTCATCCCTCTGTCTCTGAAAAGAGAGTTAGGTTATCTATTTAATGTAGTTATTAATAGATCATTTTAACAGGACTTTGATGATTTTAACAGACCATTACTCTGGCTCTTAATGGGAATCTGCTCACACAATTCTGCTTTCAGGTGTAGCTGAACCCTGTGATGTAGCAACTTTTTAGCATGTAGGGTGCTAACACTAAAGTTTAACTACATTCTTTTAGAGAAGTAGAAATGGATTTGAGAATCGCTTTCTCTCTTTTAGTATGTCATGGCCGCCTCATGTAATTCTCTCATCACTCTCACCACTCTTGTTTTTTGCAAATGGCACTGCATGATTAATTGCCATTGTGGCAGTCCATTACTGCACTTCTGAAAGTGCAGAGGTCTGTAAGAGCCGCTGGAACACGCATTTGGACTGGAATGTGACAAATGCAAAAAAAAAAAAAAAAAAAAAAAAAAGCAGCTCTGTGGATTATGTTTCCTGGGTGGCTAGAGACACTGAAATTCAGACAAGGTTGTAGTGCGTTCACAAGTGCATTTCTAACCTCTGATATAGTGTTTCTTTAGAGAAGTGGAGGACCAGAGCTCAGCACGCTTAGATCATTCCTTTGCACTAACTTGGCTACTTAACCTGGTAATGAAATGGCGAGTTAAATCAGGTGTCTTTGAACAGACGGATATTGGTCTTCCAGTACTAGTTTTCTGACAGAGTTAGTGCATTTAATTCAAACTTTAAAGGGTCTATTTGGCGTAGGACACTCACTTGGACACTCTGTCCAATTAAGGTGCTCCTGCACTTGCTCAGTCCTACACTTCTGCTGTTCAGATGTCCACAACCCTAATGGTTCCTCCGGCATTCACACAGTTCTTTATCAGTCTTTTGCAATTACTGTCTCTGAACAGCACATTTTCCTTAAGATATGAAATAGGAGTCAGTTTTAAGCCTCTTATCCGGAAGCAGCCTGTTATTTTGGGTGAACGTAATTGCTACGATTTTAAAGACAGTCTCCTATAAAGGTGTAATTGGTGTTGCTGTTCACAAAGGTCTCATTAATAGTCCTTTAATTTTTAATTGATTTAATTGTGGGTATTAAGACAAGGCTGTAGTGCTTTCAGTTGTGTCTGATAAGTTTTTAGTGAGAGTATTTACTTATACTGCTCTGGTTTGGAAGTGATTATGTTTGTGATCTTGGGAATGTGTCATAAATGGTCCTGATTTCACACATTTTGTGACATTATAAGGTAATTTTTCCACAGCAAGGCAGTTTCTCAGTTTAAGCCAACAAGTCTCCTTTAGTACCAAATTATATGTAGAAGAGACATCAGGAAATGGCAGTCATTGGAGGGTGTGTCATTTATTTTAAATACCACTGTGTTGTTGAAAATGTCTTTGTTCCGCCTGGGGGTTCTTCCTTGTCATATTTCAAAGAATGATTTCAAAGATACAGTGACAAATAAATTCCTTCTTCCTTTTCAGTCTGGATTTACATTTAGATAGTGATAACTTTTATTTTGGTTCTGTACTACATCATGTCTGTTTAGCAATGAAAAATGAACAGACTAACCACTTTATTTCAAGAGTACATGTTAGAGGAACCCCATAGAAAGCTATTCGATATACTGTACATGGCTCCACCATTTCTGGGGAGTTGGCAGTTTACTTACGATCCCCAGAAATGATGTTTCTTTGCTTGTATACAATCATTCAATCATGCTGGTATCATTAGTTTGTGCACAAGAAAGTTAACAAAGATTCTGTATGTGGAATTTGCAATTGAAGACTGTTGCTGTTATCCCTTAACGTGAGAGAGAAGAACAGTTTGCTAAAAAAGTACACATATCCCCAATTGAGCTCTGATACAAAGTGTTACGTACAGAACCTGTACCAGATGTGTAGCGGAATAGATAAAAAGAGAGTTGACACAATTATGATTTAAAACATAGGCTCTTCTGTGTGAAACATGGTGGTGATAGCGTTTTTGGCTTCCTGTAGAATTGTCTCTTTATTGATTGTGACTGCAGACAGAAGGAAGATGAAGTAGTTTGTAACCAATCACTAAAAATGGTTAATATAATTGAAAACATCAGTTTTACTATTTAATGTATTAGCTCCAGAACTTGGGGACCGTGTATAAAAAGGTTACATTTTCCATGTGGCTCAGCCAAGACATAGATTGAGGAATCACATCAATATACAGTACGTACAGTGAGTGCCTCTGGAGAACAGAGCATATCCAGGTCCAAAAGAAAGTAAATTTTAGAACCTTTTATTTCTTTTCACGCCCATTGTACTAAGACATCAGCTTAAAAAAAGAAAGCAAAACAAATCGTATGTTTTTCCAGCTCGCTCGAGGTCTTGGTTGCTCAGTGGGGTTTGGAGGTGCACTCACTACACCCAGAAGACCGAGGGGAAAAGAACACACGAATAACAAGGTTCAAGTGTGCCAAATCAGCCCTTATCCTTTCCACTCATCCCAAAATCCCTCTAAGCAGGGAGTCTCAGCTTCATCATTACCCACTTGATAGCCCTTCTTCTCAGTGGTGCTGCACAGAGAGTTTGCTGCTAATCTGGTGCTCCCT
>CM040986.1:9918955-9934950 GCA_022985145.1 Pangasius djambal | reverse complement strand
CCTCCCATAGCAGCTCAATGGGGTTAAGGTCAGGTGATTGGGCAGGCCACTCCATGATAGACAAGACACCGGCTCGGATGCCTAGAGTATGTAGAGCTGTAATAGCTGCTAATGGGGATTTCTTTGATGAATCCAAAATTTGAGTATTTTTCTATGTTATGTTCATGTTTATGTTCATAAACTTTTTATTTAATAAAAAATGTTTTCATAGTTTGTGTTGTCCCTTATTATCAATGCAAAATGGTCACTAACTAAAGAGGATTTATGCTGATATTGCCCAAAAACCCTATTTTGTTCAGGCGTTTCCAAACTTTTGGAGGGCAGTGTACTTCTCTAGTTTTTGCAAACTGAGTAGAGTCTGGTGTTGCTACTCTTGCAGGTTCCTCAGTGAAAGGGCAAGAGGGTTCTGCTCAGTGTTTGTTGCTTCATTCTCTCAGCAGCATTCCAGGTTATGGCTGGGTTTCAATCAGAGAATGTAGACCCAGGTGCTTGGGGCGGCAGTTTAAAAACAGTAACGCTAAACAAAGGCTCAATCCGAGGTCACAGTTGCTCAACAAGTTTGGAGGGTCACTTACGTAGGTCCCATTCACAGCTCACACAGATAAGCATAAGATAATGAGATTTACTTGTGCCCCATCAGCCCTTATCCTTCCCATTGATTACAACAGGTTACAACCCCTGCTCCTTGTGGAAACATACACCCAAAATGCTACACTGACATTCTGCATGTTGTCTCCAACCCTGTAGTACTGTTCTGGAGTACAGAATAATAATTAAAAAAAAACACTGTACACTTACTGTATTAAATATTTTTTAAATATACTTTCCTGTCTGTTAAATTCATAGACTGCCTTCTTCCAGGACTGGTCCCAGACAGCAGCGATATTAACTGTGATATTGATGGTGCATTTGTATGGTGTTTACATAGACAGGGCTCTGAGCTGAACCACCTGCTGCTTTCTATGCAGAGGTTTTGCAATGTTTACTCACATGGCTGCTCTAAATTGGTATGGCTTTTGTTGTTTGTATTGATCGTCTTTTGAAATGAGCCCTTGCTTGATGGTTGTTTTTTGACAGAGAGATATTTTTTGTGGAAAATAACTATATGTATTAGAGTAGTCCAACTGAAGAAGTGAATGGCAGGCATTCTTTATTTGCCTGCTCAGAAACATCTAGTAAACACACTCATCAACTGAGGAGGCAAATTGGGTGTTTGAGCATGCCAGTCTGTGCTGTACTCTCATCCTCCAGGATCGGAGTTGTGCACTGCTGGTAGAAATAATGAAATCTGGGTATTGGATTAGCCCAGTGTAGAGCTGCAGTATGTGTCTGGCAGTGAGTGACAGGACTGAGAGAGTGCTAATCAGGCACACGACAGTGGTGTGCACACACATTAGTCAGCAGAGAGCGGGAGATGCTTTTCATCTTATTTTGACAGGAACTATTAGGCATGTATCCCATCTTTTTGAAAGGTGGTTCGGAGATACAGTACGTTTTTCTTTATTTAGCTTCTGACAACAGTAGATGTCATAGAGCTGATAATGTAACCCAAAAAATAGTATAGTTAGAGATGCACGTGTGCTAGTGATTGTATCTTTTTTCTGTTAACCTGGTTGGAAAATGACTGGGGTAAACGGTCAAACCAGGTTGGGGGTGGGGGGTGGGGCGGTTGTTAAGGTTATATTGGTTTTGCGTGGACTTTAATGTGGATGAAGGCTGTGATTTTTAAAAAAAAAAAAAAAATTTTATAACTATAATTATAGTAAACTGTTATCAAATGCAAATCTTATTTAAAAAATTCATCTCAGATGGGACACCGGTCCATCACAGGCACCATGCCCACACGCACACTCACACATTCATTCACAGCTAAGGGCCGTTTCACTTAACCAGTCCACCTACCTGCATCTTTTTGGATAGTGGAAGGAAACCATAGAACCTGGAGAAAACCCACACAAACACATGGAGAATATGCGAAACTCCACACAGACCATAACCTTAGCCCAGGATGGAACTAGAGACCCTGCTGTAAGGCGGCAGTACTACCCACAGTGCCACTGTGCTGCCAAGACACTTTTATTTAAACACAAACTATACAAATTTTAATAAAATAAAGATTACAAATGGCTGCTTTTTTTTTTTTTTTTTGCTTTAGGCCATGCCATTTGGCTCATGAGCAAAGTGTACACCCTGGAGAGCGATGAAAAGTAAGCGTGTGTGTCTCAGTGCTCTCACGTGCACAGTTTCTCTGTATGCTCGCTTCACTGCTACACACTTGTGAATAACTTTGTGTGCACACAGTTCACGGCACCTTGCGTTCATTTTTAAAAGTTTACTCTCGCTGATACTGCTCTGCGTTCTCAGGTTAGCCGCCGCCGTGCTCTCTATTAAATACACTATTTAAACACCATAGCATTAGCTTTGAGAACTGAAAAAAGTGCACGATAAATTTTGGAAGTTTTTATGTTCACATAACCTAGGCTATTTAAGACTGCTTTTTGTATAAGCTAGGTATGATATCTGCATACCATGATGGCATGCAGTGCCCCGCAACCCTCAAGCGCTAACTAACACGACTCATCTATTGTGTTTCTAGAACAATCTCATCTTTGCTGGGTTTAATAAATGTAGTATTAATGTAGAAGACCATCCAACATGTTTAAAAATTCATTTGTATTCTCTTGTTGGACTACTGAAGTTTTGCAATGATTTTCATGAAATAAATCAATAAGTGAACAAGGTTTTTTTTTTTTTTTTTTTTTTTTTTTTTTAAAAAGCTGGCGAGATTGTGCCAGTAGTGGGGGTTGCTACTGCAGTAACTCAGTTAACTGTCACTAGGAACAGACCAAGTCAGAGTATCTGAGTGGGTATGTCCCCTGAAAACTAATAATTAGAAGTTAAAAGCAAGGTGTTGAAGGAAGGGCAGGTGTTCTGGACTTAATCTAGAAGGTGATGGAAGATCTGTGGAAACATGGTCCTTGCTAATGATGCATACCTGAACTTTCAAAACATTTTTCTATACACCAGTATTTCCTTTTATGCTGAGATCTGCCCAGTCCTATTTGATTTTCATGCTAGAAAGCTATGCTTAAGCATGTTCATGTTTTGGAAGATAAACATATCCATGCTTTCTCTGTTCATGAAGATGCAGTGAAAACAAAGTCCTCATGTCCCCCTTTCTACAAAGGCAGCATTTACCAGCTTAATGTGCTGACCTTTACATGGTAATGTTGTTGTAGCTGCTATTAGAGCACCACTGCTCATGCCCTGCACCGCTAATGCATATCGTGATGTAGTCCCTTGCCTCTTGTTTGTTTGCTTTGGGGTTTAGATTATATGAGTAATGCCAGATGAGTGCTAGCAAGCTGAAATAACACTCACAGAACCCTTATTAGTTGCATAAAGTAATGGTTTAAAGCAGGTTTCGAAAAACAGTATGATGTTTTTTTTTTTTTTTTTCTTGTACCTATTTTGCTGATACATGAAATATTTTATGTTATGGTGGGGTAAAATATCCACTGATCTAACAGAATGTATATGTTACTTGCAAAGTGGCTGTGAATTTTCTGCATAAATGTTGTCACTACAAATAGTTTTATGTGCTGTACTAAGCTGACATTTCTGTCTGCAGGGGTGGTCCTGATGGAGATTTCTGAAATGCACAAGAAGGTTCAGATGGAGTTGGAGGAGTCTGTAAGAAAGCATGAGTGACAATACAAATCTACTTCTCTTTTTTTTTGCCTTCTTTCTATTTTACCCTCCAGCTGTGCCATTGACTTCGGTGCCTGCTGTGCCACCCAGACCCCCGTTCACAGACTACACACTTACACGACGCTGAAAATCACATTTCACTTAAAATAGCACATTTTTCTGTTCAAAGGCAGTCTTTCCTCCTTTTCTCACCCATTTCTGTCTATCAGTAGAGAATGTATTGGGTAAGCAGTAATTGAACGATATCTGTGAAAGATGTTTTGATGTTACCTTTAGCATGGCATATGTCAAGATCTGTCATTATGTAGTCATCACACATGTGGTCATTATAAAACCAGTTTTTGTCACAGAGAAGATTCATCTCAGTTCTCAGAAGGTCAGGACATTCTGAGTCTTTCCATTTTTCTAAGTTAGAATTCCTGCACTGTTCCGAATGATCCTTGTCACTGTAGATTATTTATTTTTGATTATTATTTTTGTTTGTTTGTAAATTGCAGGGTCATATGTGGCCTGTTAAAATATTTCCTCATTCCTAACCTTCAGTATTTCTTTGAGAAAACCTCTATCGGTTGATCTTGGCTACACACAGAGCATTCTCAGTGCATTGTGAATATTTAACTACAGATAAGATATGCCTCTTGTTAGATTTATTTAAGTGTGTGGAATGCAGCACAATTATCATGTTAGTGTTATGACTGCTTACCTATTACTCATGACAGCTACTTTACTCTTATCAGTTCAAAAGGTTCCATAGAGAACTCATTGCAGAACTGGAGAAGAAAACAGATATGGATGTCAAATACATGACTGTAAGTATATTTCTCACCGAAACTGTAATTAGACTGTTGAATAGTTTTTTTTTTGTTTTTTTTTTGTCATGTTGCTGAGCAGCACAGTGGCGCAGCGGGTAGCGTTGCTGCCTCACAGCTCTAGGTTTGATCCAGAGATTGGGTTACTGTATGTGTGGAGCTTCTCAAGTTCTCCTGGTGTCTGTGTGGATTTCCTGTACAAGCGTTCTCCGGTTTCCTTGTACTTCCCAAAAACATGTCAGTAGGTGAACTGGCTAGACTCAGTTACCTCTAGGTGTGAAAAGGTCTGAATTGTATCCAGGGTGCTTTCCCACCTCATGCATAGTGTTCCCAGGATAGGTTCCAGATGTACCATAACCCTTCCTAAAGATGATTGAACGAATGTAACGTTGCTCTGTTTTGGGCAGAGTATTTAATGTACTGCTAGATAAAAATTACAGTGATTTACTGAATGCACTGTCCTAAATATGTTCAATGAAATATTTTTGCGACTGGTTCATTTCAGGAGACGCCCATCCCCTCATTCATCTCGACAATCATGGATTGCATTATATTCAGTCTAATGCTAACAGACAGTATAAGAACGCTGCTTTTTCAAAATGTATCATGCACTGAATACAAATACTGCGGCTGAATTGTGAGTACTGCAATTACCAGCCCTTCTGATACTGTGTTTTTATTTTATCTCAGGCCACATTCAAAAGATACCAGTCAGAACACAAAATGAGGCAAGACTCGCTGGATAAATCACAGGCAGATCTGAAGAAATTGCGTCGGAAAAGCCAGGGGAAGCATTCCAGCAAGTACAACTTTAAGCAAAATGAGGTCAGTTTCCTTCATACGTTTCTTTTTTTTTTTTTGAAAAAAGGTTTTTTTTCCCCTCTTCATCCTGGACAGCCTCTTTCCCTTCTTAATACGGCTAGCTTATACCTTCATGAAGCAGTTATTGATGTCTTTTGTAGCTGACAGTTTCCTATTCAAGTGTACACCTTCTCTCTGGTAATTATCTTTAATAATTATGTACTCTGATGACTTAATGATGCTGCTGGTTTTTGATTTACCAAGCACGTTCTATTCAATAATGTTTGCATTTTTAAAAAATATTTCACTGCTTGGGATCTTAATGCCATGCTTTTACATCTGAAGTTATATTCAGAATATGTCTGGATATTTATTACTTATTACTACTTTTCATATTATATTTATAATGATCATAATTATAAAACATACAATATGTGCTCCACTCATAGTATAAGTCTTGTCATTGTGATGAATGACACAGTGACACAGTGAATGGCATTGTGTTAAATTCATTGTGTTCAATGATTGTCGTAATTAGATGCTGTACTCGGATCTGCATGAGGTGTGCCTCCATCTAAGACATTATAGTTATGTTTAACAAAACACGTTGTAGCTTGATTTACAATGTTACATCATGAAGTCTGTGGCATGGGTGGTTTTGTTCTCTAAGGGAGTACTGGCTGCCCTCAGGCAACAGAAATGACGTCAATAAAGAAGCTGACGGGATTTGGCTGTTGTGGAGCATGCTTCTACTTTTAGTGTAAGAAGTGCAGAAAGTGTTTCTATATTTAGGAAAGACAAGTAAAGTTTGTTGGTTTATCTCAACATTCTTTCAATCCTCTGGGCATCTGTTTATTTTGAGTTTGAATGTTAGATTATTAATAGTTTTTCTCCATAAACAACCCACACCTCTTTAAAATGGGCAGAATGTCACATGTATTTCTGGCTGATCAGTGCAGAGAGGCAGCAGAGGTCAATAGTGTGTGTCTCCCTCATGTAGAGATGAGGTAAAAGGTTGTGACAAGAGGCTGAAATGGACACGCAGAGAGCCCACTTGCATGGTCACTATGACAACTCAGCCACAGCAAGATAATAGGAAGGGGAATCCTGTGAACAGCGGAGATCTGCTTCTCATCTGCCGCTTAGCTTCACTGAGTTTGTTGTTGGTCATAGTGGGTGGTGGATATCTTCCGTCTACAGACATCATTACTCACTAACTAATGGTTATGTTGGTATTGGGGGGTGAGAGATGTGACTTGTTAAACATATTGATGCTTATCCCAGTTAATGGCACTATTACAGTTTGTATTTTGGTGCCACAAAACTTCCTGCCACAACGTTCTAACAGTGTGTGACTGACAAAATGTTTGCAATGTTTCTTAATAATTTGGCAAACTAATTTTGGTCTTTAGTATCTGGAGACGATTTCCTCGCAGCAGACAGACATGCAGAAGTTCATAGCAGATGGCTGCAGGGAGGCCCTGCTGGAAGAGAAGAGGAGGTTCTGCTTCCTGGTGGACAAACACTGTACCTTCTCCTATCAGATGGCAGAGTTTCATGACAAAGTAACCAAATTATCCTTTATAATGCATGTGGGATAGATTTACACTGACTTTTTGTCACTATCTCAGATTTAAGAAACATTAATGAACCCTGTTTTAAAACACAGCTTTGACATTCTGTGGAAATAACTTTTGTTTTCCACTAAAACAATTTCAACAACCTAATATTGTGCTAGTGTAATAGACATCACAACACCATTTGTACATTCTGTAACAAACATAACCATTTGTATCTTTCCTCACAATTTTGCAATCACGAGACCAATAAACATTAAAGAATACTTCAACCAATGTGTTTAAAATTAATAAAGCCCAGAAGGCTCCAGTTTGCATAGACATCACGCATAGACCTCATTTGAATAGTGTTTTTATTTGTCTAGAAAATTTGTTTCTCAAGCTAGACGAAAGTTCCAAGCATGATGAATGTTAGGTTATGGAGAAGTGGTTGTGTTATACACCCAGTCCCACTAAAACTTTTCTGTGTGGCCTGCGCCTGTTCCTTTGTCGTCTGTCGTGATTCTCAGGCGAAGGAGATACTCTCTCTGAAGCTGCCCAGCTGGCAAAATAAGTGCAGTGATGCCCTCCAGGTGCCAGACACTATAATATCCATGATCGAGGGCATGCACAACACACCCAAGTCTTCGCCTCTCATGGAGCACTTTGACAGGGTGAGTCTGTGTGCTGGGTTCACACTGGTGAATGATTAAGCAGGATGTTCAGCAGGATTTTCTCATAAAGATGGTTATATGTTTATAAAATGAAAATAATTAGCATAACTGTATTGAGTGAAGTAGATCTCTCAGGCTTTAAACCTAGGTAAAGTTTGTTTCCTTGTGAGGAACTTCTGTTGACATAATTATTATTGCACACTATTTTTAAAGCTCTTCTTGGTCTGGCTCTGTAGCTTTCAGGGCTGCTTCCTTCTTACAGCCCTTCTCATACCCTGCTGTGTGCACTACATTTTCCTTGATAGGTTCATGCTTTGGCCTAAAACGTACCTGAAAAGTTTGCTATTCACTCAGCACCACACTTCTCCTTCTAATTCATAGTACTTGTTTTTGTCATAGTACTTGTTTATCTGTTGTTGAAAAGCAACACTGGGTGTTGAACAGTTTTAATAAATAAAAAAAAAGATCGAGGGCTTCAAATTATGATGTATATCACATGTACAGTATATGGCCAAAAGTTTGTGGACACACGATCATCACACCCATATATGCCTTTTGAACATCCATTTGCAGATTTAGTCCCCCGTTTGCTGTTGTTATAACCTTCACTCATCTGGGAAGGCTTTCCACTGGATTTAAGAGCATGACTTTGGGGAGTTGTGTCCATTGAGCCATAAGAGCATTAGTGAGGTTAGGCTCTGATGTTAGGTGAGGAGGCCTGGGGTGCTTTCAGCATTCCAGTTCATCCCAAAGGTGTTCAGTGGGGTTGAGGTCAGGGCTCTGTGCAGGTTCTACTCAAACCTTGGCAAACCATGTCTTCATGGACCTCGCTTTGTGCACAGGGGTATTGTTCATCGTTTAACAGGTTTGGGCCTCTTAGATCCAGTGAAAGGAAATTGTAATGCTACAGTATACAAAGACATTCTATACAATTGTGTGCTTCCAACTTGGTGGCAACAGTATTGGGAAAACCACATATGGGTGTGATGTCAGCTGTCCACAACCTTTTGGCCAAATAGTGTATATAATGATGTACATGATATATATTCAGGTAAGATATATATTACTATAGGTTCTTCAATTTTGTCACAACCTCCTCTTCTATTTGTTTTCTTACTTTCAGAATTCTGACTCCATGGTTCCTCCACCAGCCCCACCGCTAAAGGCTCAGATCAGTCCATTGGCAAATATGTTCTCACAGGAGATCCCCAGAAGCCCAGTGTCCCTAGAGCCTTACTCAGGCAAGATAGAGACACCCCTCCTATAATCCATCAACACTTATAGAATATGTTTCTAGAATGTGCTTCTTTGACTCTGCCTCACCGTTGTGTTGTTATATGGATTTGTCAGATATAATTATGTTATTGGGATTGGAATGAGAATGAACCGATGCATGTCTTGTGATCTGAAATCAACAGACCAAGACAGTCTGGATGGCAGTGGCATGTCCAGATCCACGTCTGTGTCTAGTGGTATGAACTTAATAAAGAAGCCACGAGTGCAGACCATTTTCCCCCACACAGCTGGCAACAACGTGTCCCTGCTCAGCTTCGATGACGGAGAAATCATCACTTTACTGATTCAGGAAGAGAAGGACGGTTGGCTCTATGGGGAACTGGAGAAGAATGGGCAGTAAGTCCAAATACAGCACAAGCTTAGTGTTTCTCTATCGATACAGTGACTTTTTCCACCGTAAATGGTGCAATATATTTTCTGTTAGTCGGTATCTAACAAGTGTTTCTGAGATTCATGACTGTATCATCTCGGATGTATTATGCATGATCATTTGTGGCAAAAAAACAAGAAGTGGAAAGACTGGTTGTACATTTTTCGTCGTCAATTTTGCACTCCTGAAATGCATACAGAAATTGGTGTGGTATGTTTGCTATGTCAAAGATACAAAAGATAAAATGAATGTTCTGGTGCCTTATCACATGACTTAGTTTTGCCATCTTGTCAGAGTGGCTAAACTTCTTTATTATGCTTAGCACAGATACTGCTTAAAGGTAAGCAACTTTATGATCAGACAGAAGATAAGATGAAGTCTCTGTCAGGTCTTTGTTTTCGTTCTGCATGTGTTTAAAGACATGGTGATGGAGTGTTGAGAAGAAGCTACAAGTTAAAGCTCATTGATGCATTATAACCAGCACCACATTTTAAACATGACACAAAGAAAGCAGCTTCATGTGCAATAGGCTTGTTTTGTAAACCTAATAAACTTTATTTGAGCTTATTCAGTGGTAACCTGTTTTTAGAACAACTGCCTGTATGATATATTAACTTGGTCACAGTGAGAAGGCACCAAAATGAAGCTCCAGGTTTCAATAAATGAATGATGTCCCAGCCAGTGTGAATTGAATTTATGAGTCACAGGCAGTGTGAACTGAAAACCTTAATTTTCAATGATCTCTCACTAGTTTTGGGTAGACAAAATTGTTTGTGTCTATTAGACCAGGCAGTGTGTGAATAATCCCTGATCCCTGGACGAGCTGAAAATGTGGTCCTCAACTTATGTCTAAGGCCAACCCCTAAATCTTTTGTAAAATACACTAATCATGGAACATTTAGTTTAAAGTCAAAGATGATCAAAATACCATATACACATTAAGACAATGTTTTTGCTACATTAAAATCCACTCTAACACTTAAGAAGCAGTTGTAATGGTTATGAACACACAAGTGAAGATGTTTTGAAGCTATTACTCTTTCAAGACTTCGGTGTAATTACTTGTGCTTTTCTAGTCTTTTCTTTGAAAAAGAAACAAATGAAAATGAGCAGTGTGGCTACCACATGTCTGGGCAAAGTTGCCCTTCGTCACGATTTGACCACACTTTTCTCCCAGAAGCCATTATGTTGTCAGTACCGTTTTGAGAAATGAAATGTCTTTGTGTCTTGCTATTACTGACGCAGGTTTAAAACGCTCTAGTTCAAAGTTACGATTGACTTTCTCTATATAAGACAGTTTCTAAGCAACCAAGGCTTAATGCATGTCTCCCACCGGTGGCAGAAATGCACCTCTACAGTGACTCGCTTGTTCTCGATAATAATGGGAAGATTGCATCTTTCTTTTTATGCAGCCATAAATTGTATTTATCAAACATGATTTATGAAAAGGATAAAGATATGTATGTCAGATCTTTTTTGAAATATGATGGTTGTTTTTACAGGAGAGGCTGGTTTCCATTGTCATACTGCCGGCCTTACAGCGAGCCTGTGATCACAAACCTGTGAGTCTTTTCTCTAAATAAGTAAAAACCATTTTTTAAATAAATGTAATTACGGTAGTACTGCTTTTTTAACATTTAACTTGGTAATTGGTTTGAGGACAGGAAGTGATTTGGTATTCTTATACAACCTGCTGTATGTGTGTATCCCCTTTGCACAGCATGAATGTGGCAGATCTCTGTAAGCAGTCTGAAGAGGAAGACGAGGAGGAGGAGGAGGAGGAGGAGGAAGAGCAGCCTGTGCTTCTGCCTCCCCCTGACTATGGTGACTCATCCAGGAAGCCCTCCACCCCCTCACCACAGAACACGGTATAACCCACACCTACACCCCAGTCCATCTTTTCTCTATTAAGTCTGTCTGATTTAGAAAACAGAGGCAGGGAATGCCTTGAAAGCTGAGACTCTTTCAGTGCTTAATGCACAATGTCCTCTGAGGTCTGCATATTTAACAAAAAACTTGAGGGGACAGTCCCTCTCCAGCAGGTCAAGTTTCCCTCTGGGGATGAACCTGAAACCTAATGTTTGCTCTGCAGGTGCACAATGCTGCTCAAAAATAAGCAAGTTTAAAGCAGTCAGCCTGCGCTCCCAGCCCTACACGTTAGATTACACGATTACAGTCTAACCAAAAACTAATAGAACCTGATCAAAAGAATCGAGGAAAGTAAGATAAACAAAGACAAACCTCTGAATGACCTTTGTTCTGGGGGAAAGTGAAGGTTTGTGGAATCCTTTACATTGCTGCCATTGTGCAAAATAAATAAAAAAAAACAGACATGTGAAAAATGCTCCCTGCCTGGTTTTGGCTTCACACACACACACACACACACACACACACACACACACACACACACGGGAGGAGGGAGGACAAAGAGGTGAGTGTTAGATTCCAGCACATCAACATCTTCAGTGCACACTCTGCCAGGCGTCTATGGTTGCACTCTCTGAGTGTCCCTGTACTGTACAAGAAAATAGTTGTTGAACCCGACTCCCTGGCTGTGGGAGAAATGGGATAAAGCTGGAACTGCAAGGTGCAAGAAAGTCTACTTTATGTTGCCAGTTGGCTGTGGATTGTTGGGTAACTAGTAGGGCTGGAATCTGGGAACATGGCATTAGTCTGCCCCCTAATGGACACAATGTGCTCGAAAGCAAGGTTTCTTAACGCCAGTCCTGTGGGCCAGCTGACAGGTTTCCTAACTTCCAATACAGCTGATCAACATCAGGCACATGATCTTCTCGGTGGTGGTGAGCATTTTCACCTGCCGAGAAACACCATTACATCAATTTCCAGTGATACTGATGTAATGATAAAGCAGTGATATCCTCAGTCAGTCATGTTAACTGTTTGACCCTCAAAAACATGTAAAGAAAAATATTCACAATTCGCCATCAGTTCTTTGCTTTCTTTTACTGATTTCAAAGTTCTTTACTTCTGTAGATCATGTAATATTGTTGTGTCTCCTGGCGTCGATCGTTCTCTACAGGACTGAAAGAACAAGGAGCTGATATTCCAATCCAACCAGTCTGACAGGGCAGCTTTGCTTAGCCTGCACTGAGCCAGGGACCGCAAGTGAAACACTGTCAATAGTACTAATAGTTCTGATGTTTTTATTTAACAGGTGTCGTTGTCAAATGGCACATCGAAGCCTCCTTTCCTTGGGTGAGTAACACACGAAGAATGTGGCTTCTGTTGAACTTCTTTTGGTTTCTTTCTCTGTGTGAATAATAATCCCTGTTCCTTCTCAGAGGTGGGAATCCCTTTGCCACGGTCAGGTTGCGGCCCACGGTTACAAACGACAGATCAGCGCCAGTCATCTAACGCCATTCAGCATGAGCCTCGATGGGCCTCATTTTCCTTTTGGTTTTTCATTTACAGCTGTTTGGGCTGCAGTTTTGAAATTAAAAGGGCTTAATCATAAATGCTTTTAACTTTACATTTTAATTGCACAAGCCCAAGTTAACATGTGAAATTGCATGGATTTTAATTAATGCTCAGTTTGTTTTACAGTTAATATAGGTTCAACTGAATTCCTTTATATAAAAGCCAAAAGTGTTTTCTTATGTTCTATCAATATAACACATTGTTTGACCATATTGGTCTTTGTAGCTGTTAAACCGTGACAGTTCCTAGTGTATCTGTCTAGCCTTATGTTAGAAGCCACAGCTTGATCAAGATCAAGTTTAAATATGTAAACTGCAGATATCACAATTTATGTAGAATGCTAGATGAATATACAATATTCTGTATGGTATGCAGTAACATCTGTTCTTGTTAACTTTGTGTTGCATAAAATACTAATTTTTCCAATGTTGAGTGTTTTCATGTTTGGAACGAGGTAACTATAAAAGCACATTTATGTAACACGGTGATTTATTTCTCCAAATTTAGAATAGAATCCTGCCTGGTGTTGACTGTGTACCAGGGAAGATAACAGTGTAGCTCAATATACAATGTAAAAAAACGGGTTCTGTCAGTGATGCCTAGTTAAACCGATGTGTATTCTTATTTTTAATTTAACAGATGTCATTTATATAGGGAAGTGTCTTAATCATTGTTGTTAGATATATTTTATTTACTCCTGTTTTAATATATATGGGGTAACATTTTATTCTGATTTATCATTGTGCTATTTTCTGTCAAACAGCACTGGAATAAAAGATATAGGTTTTCATATGACCATTTCTCAATATTTCCTTTGTGTGCAGGGTTACTAGTGCACATAGCTGTTAACTGTTTCATGATTATAGAACTGATGCATGATATTAATTAGGAACATACAGACAGGTGACAAATTGAAGGAAAAACCAGCATACAGTCAGGTCCATAAGTATTTGGACAGTGACACAATTTTCGGAATTTTGCGTCTGTACTTCATCACAATAGATCTGAGATGAAGCAATCAAAATGTGATTGAATTGTTGACTTTCAGCTTTAATTCAAATGGTTTAACAAAAAATATTGCATTTACCATTTAGGAATTACAACCATTTTTTTACATAGTTCCTCAACTTTGGCAGGATCAAAAGGAATTGGACAAACTAACATAATTATAAATATAATGATTATTTTTGATACTTGGATGAAAATCCTTTTCAGTCAATGAATGCCTGAAATCTGGAACCCATGGATATCACCGAATGCTAAGGTTCCTCCCTTGAGATGCTTTGCCAGGCCTTTACTGCTGCCACCTTCAGTTGCTGCTTGTTTGTGGGTCTTTCTGTCTTCAGGAAGTGAGAAAGCATGCTCATGTATGTCACTTCCCATGCACTATGGAAAGAGGGCAAGGCAGTGTGACACTCTGCTGGGAAACCTTGCATCCTGGTATTCATGTGGATGTTAATAGTGAAATGACATGTGGCAACCTCTACTCAGAATTTATACTCTGCATTTAACCCATCCGAGTGCACACACCCAGAGTCTTGCTCTGCTTTTGGAGGGTGGAAGAGCATGCTGGTCATTCACTCCCCCCCATACCTGAGACTCAAACTCACAACCTTCTGGTTACATGTCTGACTCTCTAACCATTAGGCCACAACTGCTGATATGTACACCCTACCTAAACATTGCTGCAGACCAAGTACACCCCTTCATGGCACCGGTATTCCCTAATGGCAGTGGTGTCTTTCAGCAGGATAACGCGTCCCACCACACTGCAAAAATTGTTCAGGAATGGTTTGAGGAACATGACAAAGAGCTCAGGGTGTTGACTAGTCCTCCAAATTCCCCAGATCTTAATCTGATCGAGTATCTGTGGGATGTGCTGGACAAACAAGTCCCATCCATGGAGGCCCCAGCTCGCAACTTACAGGACTTAAAGGATCTGCTGCTAGCATCTCGGTGCCAGATACCACAGTCCATGCCTCGACGGGTCAGAGCTGTTTTGGGGGACCAGGTGGTTTTAATGTTATATATAATGTGTGTGTGTGTGTTAATGTGTGTATGTGTGTGTACATATGCACACATAAAAACATACATACATAAACATATACACATATACATATATGTGTGTGTGTGTGTCTGAGATTATCTATATATATAATCACATAAATACCTTATAGAAATATAGGAATAATAGCTAAATAGAAATAGAATAGAAAACCTGAAGGACAAGTTGCTGTCTCACTGTACTGAAGAATATGAGCAAGGCTGCCAGAAAGCAGGCACCCCATGTGACTTGTGCGTGTCCTGAAACTTCAGTGTAATGCTCCAGCGCCGCCTGCTGGCTGACTAACACATTTCTCCATCATGCCGGTAGCAGAGGCCCTCTACCGCCATTTTCAGTTTCAAAACATAGCCGATCCAAGTGGCTCCCTCCTCCCTGCGTAAGTGCACTTTGTAGGGTATCAAATAACGTCTTCTACGCCCTGTCTAGTGCACTACATATTGGCCATTTAACCATTTCAGATGCAGCCGCTGTCAACACGTTCGGCCACTTCCTGGTTGGGGATTAGTGGTGAGAGGTGGGAAATAGCAAGTGCATCTGTAGCAATTTACATTCATCTAACTGCTTCAGTGAGCCGTGAATAATCGCAGTGGATAAGCCTTATGTCAGATAACGTTAAGGTAAGTGGGAGATCTCTTTTTATTACCCGCTCTGTTAAAATCTGAGCTGTATCCTTGGTTAGCCTTTTCCCTAATCTGATGTGTTTTCCAGGAAGATAGTTAAGCACACGGTTCTGTCATTCATTCTGTATAAACACTGACATTTCACTGAGTGGGAGCTGGTTTTAGTTTGCATTTCCTCATCAGTGTCACACAGATCAATAACCAGTTTTACAGGCTCCATAAACCAGAAAGAAACCATGAGGGAGATCATGTAAAGCAAGTCATGGTTAAAATACTGCTTTAGTGAGCGTTATTTCCGACCCTGAGACTTGTATTTGATCATATGATTTGCATCTGAAGCCTGTGAGAGAACATCCGTTAGCTAAGCTGAGGTTTGTTGTTTGTTTGTGGTTCATTAACATGGACGCGGCAGAGCAGAGACTTTGTTTTGATTTTTATTGGATTATCATAGAGACGTCTTCTTTCGGCTTTTCCCTTCAGGGGTCGCCACAGCGAATCATCACTCTCCACCTATCCCTATCTTCTGCATCCTCAACACTTGCACCCACTAGCTTCATATCCTCATTTATTACGTCCATATACCTCCTCTTTGGCCTTCCTCTTCGCCTCCTGCCTGGCAGCTCCATGTCCAACATTCTCCTACCAATATACTCAC
>CM040986.1:9898380-9918855 GCA_022985145.1 Pangasius djambal | reverse complement strand
ACTTGGTTTTCTTCTCTATCTCTATCTTTGACCTCTTCCTCTTACAGACCATCAAAGTCATCCTACACACCACCATCCTATGCTGTCTGGCTACACTCTCTCCCACTACCACTTTACAGTCACTAATCTCTTTCAGACTGCCTCTTCTACATAGGATGTAGTCTACCTGTGTGCTCCTACCTCCACTCTTGTAAGTCACGGATTATCATAGAGACTCTTAGCACTTAATAAACTTGGATCTTGGAGTGGTTTAGGGAATTGATCAGCTACGACTTTAATGAATTAAAATCAAAGTATATTTTGTCAGAAGCAGCTGTTTGATTGTTAGTGAGAACTCAGCACTTAGTTCAGCCCATGTCAGTGAAAGGAGAAAGCAGAACATGAGATTATATTAAGACCAGTACAACAGCTAATGAATTGTTACTCAGTTACTCAGCTACTCAGTTGTTGTTCCGCTTTCGGCTGCTCCCATTAGGGGGTGGCCACAGCAGGTCATTGGTCCACGTATTTGATTTGGTACAGTTTTTAATACCGGATGCCCTTCCTGACACAGGAATTATCTGGGCTTGGGACTGGCACTGAGAGCACACTGGCTGGGGTTGGTTGCCTGGCCAGGAATCAAACGCGGGCCGCAGTGGTGAGAGCGCTGTGGCCTAACCACTAGTCCTCCAGGGATCCACAACAGCTCTACTCAGTAAGTGACACTAATTTGCCGGCTGTGTATATGTGTGTTGCAGAGTGCACCATGCCGAGCACCCTCCTGTGGGCTGTAGATGTGTATGGGAGGGTTTACAGCCTGTCGACAGCAGGTCAGCAGTGGGAACAGTGCCGTGATGCCCACCTGGAGTTCAAACGCGTCACAGCTGCACTCCAGTGCTGCTGGGGCATCGCCTGTGATCACCACATCTACCTGTGCGTCCACGCCAGCGAGGTGCCAGTCCGCTTCCGCGAGGAGACCTATGAAAATCAGGTAACCCTCAACCAGCGTGAGCACCGTGTACAGTATGTGTACAGAAAGTCGTCTCATTTGTTTGTGTGTTTGTGGCAGCGATGGAACCCGGTGGATGGTTTCTCAGACCGCCTGTTGCCTAGTGATCGCTGGCAGTGGAGTGATGTGACGGGGCTGCAGCATCAGCCGCTGGACAGCTTCCAGCCTCCGTCTGAGAACTGGGAGTGGGAGGCTGACTGGTACGTGGACGAGAACTTTGGAGGAGAGCCCACAGAGAAAGGAGTAAGTGAATATGCTGGATCAGCTGCTGATGCAATTGTAGCTGTAGCTCATTTAATGCACATTTGCAGGGTTGGACATATGCTATTGATTTTCCGGCCACTTACACTAAAGACAAGAAGTGGAACTCTTGCGTGCGCCGCCGCCGATGGGTACGCTACAGGAGGTACAAGTCACAAGACACCTGGGCTAAGGTGTGTGTAACTGGGTCTTATTTTGTTGGTTTAATGTTTGCATGTTTGTTTGGCTTGTCAGAAGTTATTGCTTATTTTCTTTCTGTGTTGTATCTCACCAGATCCCGACAGAGCAGACGTGTTCCCTGCCAGACCCATTTAATGATATAAGCTGCGGTGGCTGGGAGCTCACAGAGGAGCCCAGGGGGCGTACTTCTCTGTGGGCTGTCTCTCTGCAGGGGAGGGTCTGTTTTTACACTTTTATTATATGGGATTTTTTAAAAATAATTGCTAGTTACATAAAATAAGACTGATTGTATAAGATGCATTTACATTATGTGCACTCTCGCTGTGTATTGGTGTGGTGTAGGTGTGGTTCCGGGATGGCATCAACCACTTTAACCCCGAAGGCTCGGTGTGGGAGGAGGTGCCTACTCCAGGCGAGGTGGTGCAGATTAGTTGTGGGCCGGCTGACCTTCTTTGGGGGGTGCTGTGGGAGGGACAGTTCCTGGTCAGAGAGGGCATTAGCAGGGACTGCCCAAAAGGTGAGTTAGTATGTACAGCGATACATTTAGTACACTGTAATATGATTAAATGTAAGATATGAATGTATAGGTTATTGTATTTATGCCATATTAATGTAACAAATATTTCTGCATTACAAGGCACCACATGGGTAGTAGTTGAATCACCAAGCCCAGAAGTCGGAGCTATACATGTAGCAGTGGGTGTCAATGTAGTGTGGGCTGTGACAAAAGATCATAAAGTAAGAAAAGAATCAGAGATTAGTCACTTACTGAACAGCGCTTTATTCTTTATTCATTCACTGTGTTTGTTACAGCTGTCAACATCTGACATTGTTTTTTTTTTTTTTTCCTGCTGTTTTATAATAGGTCTGGTTTAGGCGTGGTGTGAATTCCCACAATCCGTGTGGCTCAGGATGGATTGGGATGGTTGGGGAGATGGTGATGATTAATGTGGGCCTCAATGACCAGGTTAGACATTAGAAATTTACTTTTAATGCACAGTTTTGTAGTTCAAGTTTTGAGATAATTTAATTTATAATTAATAATGCCGAGTTTCTATGGACTAAGTAAACCTCTTGAAAATAGTTTATTAAGAAAGAGAAACAATTTAGTCATTAGTGCTCTTGGTGTTTAAAAAAAATAGTTTTTTATTCTTTTGGTCTTTTTTTTTTCTTTCTTTCTGCTAGGTATTCTTTATATAAGGAACCATTAAAAGAATGCTCCAGCATTTTTCAATCTCATGGATGGTGTATGTGCAGTTAGCACAGAAATTCCAAACTGCAAATTGAAAAGTCTTAGGATGAGACAGACATGAGATAATGTATAATCAAACTTGTTCTTGTGTAGAACAAATTTCCAACACTGGATTGAAACTGTAAAAAAAAAAATAATAATAATAATAATTGCAGATATTTACCGCTTTTCTTAAGGTTTTGTGATATCCATGCATCTTCAGTAATTGCACATGCATTATAGATGTGGTAGAGAAAAGTTCATTTAAAAAAAATGCTGTAATATTCCTTTATTGTCCATTTTAGCGATGCAGAATCACACAGGGTTGAATTACTCTAGTTGTGTGTGTTCACTGGTCTGGCTTTCCAGTGTCATCTAGTTTAATCTAAATCAGAACCATATCAGTGACTGAATACCCCACAAGCACCACAGAGCTGCAGTGCAGCATGTATGCAGTGGCCCTGATGTGTTTCTGACCATGTTGCCATGTTGCAGGTATGGGGCATCAGCTGTGAGGACCGGGCAGTGCATTTCCGCCAGGGTGTGACTGTCAGTGAGCTGAGTGGGAAGGCCTGGAAGGCTGTGTCTGTGCCCAGAGACACCGAGCGCTCTCACTCCAGCGCCAGTGCTAGCAGCCTGCAGAGGTGAGTGAAGGACAACAGTCTGGTGTTGTTTCAGTGGTGAAAGCCTGGGGGAGCTGTCAGCATGCTTTGTGTCAGCATGGACACTGGTTGACTGGCCTCCAGAATACTACATGGAAAATCAACAGTTCTGGCCACCAGCTGGTGTCATTCATAACATAAGCTGATGTGTTGTCTGATAATGCCAGTTTGAAGTGTGGTAGTGTGCAGCTATAATGTGTGTGTGTGTGTGTGTGTGTGTAGACTGCCGTCCTTATATAAGCAGGCAATGCTCTAGCATCAATGATATTGCAAGTTGTCATATGGGAATATTTAAACAAAAATATTAAAATGTGTTCTGCAGTGCCGGGTGTTTTTTTGGGGGTGAGGTCCGCCTGCAGTCGCAGGACTCTGAAACAGAGAAAGCAGCAGCAGAAGGAGTGCCGCCCTCCTCTGAGGCTGATGAGGCCCCTAAAAAACGAATCCCCAAAGTGACCAGCGACAGCTTCATCTCAGAGCTGGTATCTGATAGAGAAGGTCAGATTGGGCAACGCGCCCTCACGCAGGCCGCGTCCATTCCTGAGGAGGAGTGTACGGAGGGAGATACAGAGGGAAAGGACAAGGCTGTCACGAATGTGCTGCTTTCCTCTAGCCAATCAGGACAGCTGGACCCCCAGTGGAGCAACGTGGACCTGGAGGAGGCTCAGACACACCTGACCATGGGAACTGGTGGGGATGCTGCTGATACCTGCAGCCTGTCATCTGTAGCCACCTACAACCTTGGCATGGAGGAGCCATACGGGCCTGATGATCACCCCTTGTGGGCCTGGGTTAGTGGAGGAGGCTGCTATATTGACTCCCACTCCCAGCTCCCCTGGTTCAATTCCACAGGTCAGCTGCTTGTCTCAGATGTTTTTAGTCTTAGCAATGTTTATATTTCTGTTTTGTATTAGCAATATTTAGGATTTAGATATTGGGTGGTGGTGGCAGCTCAGTGGTTAAGACTTTGTCCTACTGATCAGAAGGTTGTGAGATTAGATGACAGGGGCGCATGGTGGCTTAGTGGTTAGCACTGTTGCTAACCCTCGCACCTCCAGGGTTGGGGGTTCTGTGTGCATGGAGTTTGCATGTTCTCCCCAGGCTTCGGGGGTTTCCTCATCCAGTCCAAAGACATGCGTTGTAGGCACTTCGAAATTGTCCAGAATGTGTGTGCAATTGTGCCCTGTGATGGATTGGCAGGATGTCCCCCTCGTCCCCTGAGATAGGATACAGGATAAGTGGCAGAGAAAATGGATGGATGGATGGATGGATGGATTAAATGACATGTCTGAATAGCTCCACAACTCCCAGGGTCATCCAGTAAGAGGCACAGCACTTGTATTCAGTGTTAGAGCTGCTTAACACTTTAAATTCTTGTCTTATTATTCCATATTATTCAGTAACTACTATGAATTATTCAGTGACTATAGTAGTAACTATGTTTAGTGTACTTGTTTTTAAGTTACGGTCATATTGTTTTCAACAAAATGTAAACCTGCCTAGTCCTTAATATATTAAACTGTTGCACAGAGACCAAGAAAATTTATTTTAAAAGATTTTGAAAAGCTAAGTGTCCACGAAATCTTGACAGGATGAAGTACATAGATCCTCTCTATGCAGGTCTGGCCTCCTCTATGCAGGCCATGTCGCTCTCCATCACACCTGCGCAGACCGCAGCCTGGCGCAAGCAGATCTTTGAACAGCTCAGCGAGAGGTCAAAGAGAGAGATGGAAAACTTCAAACATTATGAACAGGCCATTGAACAGGTGCTGCTGTCAGTGAATCGAACCTAAAGGCTGAATGTGTCCTGTATTTACTTTATCTTTCAGTTTTGTTATCTTCTCTTCCTCTTTCACCTCCTTCAGTCTGTTTGGGTGAAAAAGGGCTCCATGCAGTGGTGGAGGGACTGGAAGCCTCACAAGTGGCTGGATGTGCAGTTTGCACTGGAGCAATTCTCAGGAGCAGAAGGCAACAAGGATGGCATCCTGTTCATATACTATACCTTTAATGATGAAAAGAAGGTGATTTCCACACAAATCTGCGAGCGTTCAGTGCTCCTTAATACTCAGGATAATAATGCGTATCGCAAATACAATTTTCAGTAAAATTAAAGACACAAGGACATACAGGCTTACTACTGGTATACAGCACTGCAGGTATTTCGGCCCGGTTATCGCCACAACCTGGCAGAAAATTTGGGTTGAATACCAATATCCAGTGTACATGTAGCCTACCCTACATATAACATTGCAGCACATTGCCTAGTTATGTTAAGAAACAGCAGTGTAACAGTAATGTAGTGTTTAGAACCATTGTCCTCTTTCTTGCTTCTCCCTCCAGTACCTGCATGCATTCATTAACGAAGTCACCATCCTAGTGCCGGTGCTGAATGACTCCAAGCACACGTTTGCTATCTACACGCCAGAGAGGACTAAGCAGAGGTGGCCCATCCGCCTTGCAGCTGGCACTGAGCTAGAGATGTATGACTGGGTAAGAAAAGACAATGCTTATAAACAATGCTTCTAATTTTACTCACCATTAATTAGTGTAATGAATGAGTGAGGTAGGAATACTATAGTTGGTAAATGTTCAGTTGGTGATGTTCTTTTGTCTGACGGCTTTACACCTCTCACAGACGTATAGTTGTGACAAAACTTTGACTAAACCCTGACATGTGGCGTCTTGTTTAGTGACAGTTTAGGCAGGCATTCCACACCCCACAACAAGCAGCAGACCGTGTTTATCTTGCTGTTGCTGTTTTTTGAGTGACACTATGTATTTTCTTTTAGCTGGCCTTGCTCAGTGTGTCCTGCTGTGATTCCCGTGGCATTCAGGGTCCACCTTCCAAGCAGGCCATCTGGTCTGTTACCTGCAAAGGAGACGTTTTTGTCAGTGAGCCCACGCCAGGGCTGGAGGCCTCTCCTTACCCTACACCCTGTGACCAAATGTGAGCCGTTTCTCTGTTTCACTCTCATGTGGCTTTTCCAAACTGCTGGACTGCATGCTTATGATTATTATGATCACATTGCACAGTTCATTAGCTACAGTGAATAATGTGTGCAATTGGTGATGATTTATTTATTTTTTTTACACAAATGACAACACTGTCTAGTTTTGTTTTAACACAACATTTTGTTTTAACAAAGAATAACAGCAGTATTGATTTTTATGCAAAACATTGGTTTCAAAATTATCAGTACAAAATATTCTATTTTTTTTCTAAATTGATTTCAGTTTCCAGAAACTCAGATAATGCTTTTGACCCAACTATACTCAATATACTGACCAAAAAACAGGTTGATCATCTTTTAAAGTATCATTTTATTTATTTATTTTTCCATGAGCAAAATCAAAGAGCTTTCAACACAAGCGGCACAGTCAGGGCAATAATAAAGTCTTTTTGTAATTTGCCAGAAAGACTTCACAATTCTCAGTCAAATAATAAGGAGGACAGTGCTGAAGGCAAAGAAGAACTCCAAATATCCACAGAGTGATAGAGATTAGTTGGTTCTTGGGTTTCACAATCAACAATTAAATCAGTGTTTACCAAAAAAAAAAACACACACACACTACTACCTAAGAAGACATTTTGATTGTTAAAATAAAACTCTTATTTTTTTTATGTTTTAATCATAATCATAACATTTTAGAGAGTAATATAGAAACATTGTACAGTAACTAACTACAGTATGCAAGGAACTACAACAGCAATAGAGCTGTTCTTAATAAGCTATTTTTAAGGTTTTGGGTGTGGGTGAGCTGAACCATTTACCTGGCATACTGTGTGTATGTATATATGTTGGTCATGGTGTGACCACATTACCATATTTATTGTTTTAAGGCCTAATCAGACAGTTTCATTATTGGGCAGGTTCTGGCGCCAAGTTGGAGGGCACTTGAGAATCGTGGAGTGTAATAGTCTAGGAGTGGTGTGGGGAATCGGCTATGACCACACAGCGTGGGTCCACACGGGTGGCTACGGGGGAGGCTTCTTTCAGGGTAAATGAGCCTCTATGATTATTCTTTTCTTAACAAAGTATTTGTGGTGCATCCAGACAATTCGCAGACATATCTGTTCATAAAAAACGTTTTCTTTCATATCCAGGGCTTGCCAGCAGAACAGATAACATCTACACACAGACCGATGTGAAGAGTGTGTATATTTATGAGAACCAGCGCTGGAATCCTGTGACTGGCTACACAAACAGGTAACTGTCCCACTCTTCACAGTTGGTGATGTAATAGTGTGTGTGCACTCCCTGTACTTCTTGTGTGTGTCCTGCAGAGGGCTCCCTACTGATCGCTACATGTGGAGTGATGCTTCAGGCCTCCAAGAGTGTACTAAATCCAACACCAAACCCCCCTCTCCTCACTGGACATGGGTTTGTGATGATACTCGCTAGCTATCAGTTTCCTAGACTAAAATTCTGATAATATATATTTATAGCATTTGTTTGAGAATGCTTTGGGCTCTTTATTTCTATGTCATATTATAACGTGAGGTAAAGAGTATGGTAGCATGTCTGTTTGATTGGCAGGTGTCAGACTGGGTCATCGACTATGGTGTACCCGGGGGAACAGACAGAGATGGCTGGCAGTATGCAGCTGATTTTCCAGCGTATGTTTGAAAATATTCATTATATTGCATCTGTGCAGTGTAATGTGATCTCTAAATTGGCACAAGCTGTTTTTGTTAACAACATTATTTGTTTTTTCAGGTCATACCACGGTCATAAAACCTTGAAGGACTTTGTCCGTCGCAGGCGTTGGGCCAGGTATTATTAGCTCTCAGTGCTTGTGTGTGTGTGTGTGTGTGTGTATGTATGTGTGTGTGTGTGTGTGTGTGGATATTGTGTACAAAAACTGTACTATTTAATAAAATACTTTATGGTTGAAAAAGATTCTTAAAATACTTGTTGAAATAAACCCCTACTTATTAGTCCTCATATCATGACACTAGTATTATAAGGTTCTATATCCCATTTATTCCTAATCTACATAGAACCTTATAATATATACTGTAGGTCATGATGTGTTTAAGTTTATAATATGACTCATTACATGCATTATTAATTTTAGGTGCCGCAGTGTACACTACACACAATAAACCCTGACCTTTCTATCACTGAATTTATTTTTTTGTTTTTAACCAGTTATCTCCCAGTTTTTTCATTGCTAATTCCCACCCACTACTGCACAGCAGTTATCAGTTTGGGATGGTGAGGGTTAATACATACGTCCACCCACTGCATATTTTCAAACTGTTACACATGCATTGTCATAATACAGCTAAACACGCTTGGAGGAGAGTGTTAACTGTGCCATTCTCATCTGTGGAGGATTGGGAGAGACCATCCATCCCATACAGGGAGTATGACAAGTTGACTCTGGGTGGCTAGCAGATTGTTGTTATTTAAACTTGCAGTGAAAGGACAAATAGTTGGGCAATCCATGTCACTGTGCATTTAAATCTATGGTGTTCTGCTTTTCTCTGTACAGGAAGTGTAAACTCACTACAACCGGACCATGGCAGGAAGTCCCACCCATCCCTCTGAGTGATGTTACAATTTTGCCATGTGGCCCAAAGACCACAGTGGAACAGGTGCCTTTGTGGGCCATCAGCAATAAGGGAGACGTGCTTTGCCGTTTAGGGGTCTCCTCACTCACACCTGCTGTAAGATATCATTTATTAAAACTTAAGCACACGTTATTATTGATTTTATTGTTGTGAAATCCGGTATATATTCCTTTTCAGTAGCATTGTAATTATGGTTAAAATTTGTACAGCCTGAATGAATTTTTGTGTCATCTTAAATGGGGCTTCTAGGGAACATCATGGCTCCATGTAGGAACGGACCAGCCTTTCAAGTCCATCTCCATTGGTGGGGTGTATCAGGTGTGGGCTATTGCCAGAGATGGCTCAGCATTCTACCGAGGGGCTGTGTCATCCCAAAACCCTGCAGGTGACGCACTCATCGTTCTTATTAGCTACTGCTTCTCTTATCACATGCTTCTACTGCAGACCTGCCAGACTTCGGCCATTTTGTAAGGGAGCTCTGCATTTTAACATCAGAATATGAGTTACCATTTACAAATACACCAGAATACATATCATGGAATTGCCACTAATCTGGAATGCCTGATAAATGTGTAAGTGTAAGTCTTCAGCAGAAAATGTTGCCTTTTCTTTGCAGATATTTTTAATGGTAATTAAATTTTGAAAGTTATTTAAATGCAGTTTGTTTCCTTTGCACTTCACTGCCGGTCACCGCAGATGCATTCAAACAGTTTGAGAAGCAGATCAAAAGTGAAACTGTCAGCCATGTGGAAACGTTTTACAGTTTCTACAAGGAACATTAGACAAAAGATTCATAAAAGGACTGAGTTCATTGGTGAAAGGCTGAAAGTCTACAGTTATAGTCTTGACTGACAGAAGTAAACATGATTTGGTCCTGGTTTTAGTGCTCGATAAAAATGAAAAAAAAAAAAAAATAATAATAATAATAAAATCTTTATACTTCTGTCTCTGTTAAAGGTCTGTTGTTTTCTAACACCTTATAATATAATATAATATTATATAAATTATATAATATGCTTCTCAACATTCTGGCAAGTCAAGCTTAAAATATCCATTCAGAGGAGGATCTCCATTGTCTGTGATGCCCCAGGCTCTAAACAGGAGGAAGAAAACACTTCATGCAAGTCATACACTGCAGGCTGACAGCAAAATGTTGTGCATCAACTCTCTCTCTGTCTCTCTTTCTCTCTCTCGCTCTGCCTCTGTGCCTACAGGAGACTGCTGGTACCATATACCCTCTCCAGCTACACAGAAGCTCAAACAGGTGTCAGTGGGCAGGACATCAGTCTATGCAGTGGATGAAAATGGTAATACCACTATTAGCTACTACTCAGTTAGGCTCAGAATCTTTCTTATGCATGTGTCATATGTGTGCATTTGTTATGTAGGTGCACATGATCGTATGCCCTACCTTATGTAGCATGCCATGGATTAATGCTGTGTAATGCTGTGTGACTGCAGGAAACTTGTGGTATCGACATGGTGTGACACCCAGTTACCCTCAGGGTTCTTCGTGGGAGCACATCTCAAATAACGTGCGCAAAGTGTCTGTGGGGCCGCTGGACCAAGTATGTAGAGTTACATACTGCCTGGTTTCTGCCAATGAACATGTCATCTTACATGACTAAACTCAGTGTTGGATAGTGTGTATTTTATAAGGCTTAGAAGATTGCAAAGATCTCTAAAAAAAAAATGCATGATAAGAAGATCTTCTTGTAGTCCCAACCCAGTGTTATTACCCATTACCCTGCAAAATGCCAGGGGGCCACACTCACCCTGAATGTGGGATCCTCCTCCTGACTCAGACTCCAAAATGGAGTCATTGGTTCACCAAAATAGAGAAATTACTGACATGTCAGAACAGTAGGGCCACCTGTGTTCATAGATATTACTTGGCTGCTACTGTAGTATACTGCTACTGTGGTATACCATAGATAAAAGTAGCACATAACTAACCAGTTAATTGCTAATATACAAGCTTGGCTTTGTCACAGTTTGGCATCAGTGGCATTTACATATCTGAGCCATTTGAGACTCGGATACGTAAATGCCACTCACATCCAACAGTGGCAAAGGTTTGTGGACACCTGACCATCACATTCATATTTGCTTTTTGAACATCCCATTCCAGATTTAGTCCCCCTTTGTTGTTATATCCTCCACTCTTCTGGGAAGGCTTTCTACTAGATTCATACATTCAACCACAAGAGCATTAGTGAGGTCAGGCTCTGATGTCAGGCGAAGAGACTTGGGGTGCAGTTGGCGTTCCTGTTCATCCCAAAGGTGTTCAGTGGGGTTGAGGTCAGAGCTCTGTGCAGGCCACTGAAGTTCTTCCACTCCAACCTTGGCAAACCATGTCTTCATGGATGTCAATTTGTACACAGGGACACTGTCATGCTGGAACAGATTTGGGCCTCTTAGTTCCAATGAAGGGAAAGTGTAATGCTACAGCATACAAAGACATTCTAGACAATTGTGTGCTACTTTGTGGCAACGGTTTGTGGAAGACCCACATAAGGGTGTCCACAAACCGTTGGTTATATAGTGTATAACATCCAAGATTTTGTTCAATACTAATAATAGCTAAAATGGCTAGCTGGTTTACTTAGAATGCAAGCTTGCCATCTAAAAGGTTTACATTCTATAATAATTCATATATATGGATATGACAGATGTTCCCTGAATCCGCACATCCTGAAGTGATTTATTATTCTTGTACCACAGCAATTTGCCAACAATTGCAATTTTTAATGTATTAATGAACAACATTTTATGGTTAATTGTTTATAGTTACATTTAATGTTGTGGAATGTCCATGAGACGAGCTCACGTTATCACTTACATTGTAGTAGTTATAAACAGTCATTCCCTCACAAGCCTCTCTTTTTTTTCCCCTCTGTCGTGATATTAATAAGACAAAAACCACAGCTTGTGTTACGGAGAAACCAGAAATTATAAACTCTTCTGTCCTGAAGAGTCTTCTGTGGTGCAAAACGTACTGACTGTTACAAAGCGCTGACACTGGAGACTCCTTCCATTAATCTAAAATATAATTTTATATATTTGTGGACACTACCACTACTATCAGAGCTGTGGTGTTCTAGCAAACTAAACCACACCTACAGATTCAAGAACCCAACAGCACTGTGGTATAGAATAAATCTATATAATACTGATAATTAGAAACAGCTGTCTAAGAGGGGTTAACCATTTAGAAATCGTGTTTTTTAGCACTCGTGTATTCAGGTATTGCTGTTTTCAGGTGTGGATCATTGCTGATAAGGTCCAGGGCAGCCACAGTCTGAGCTGTGGGACTGTTTGCCGCAGGCTGGGGGTGCAGCCCCTGGAGCCTAAAGGACAGTCGTGGGACTACGGCATCGGGGTGAGTCTGTCTTAAGTGATAGCCTGTAGTACAGTACTTCATTTTAAAATTGTTGAGCCTGAAAGATACAAACTTCCTATCTCTAAACACAGGGTGGTTGGGACCACATCACCGTGAGAGGCAATGCCTTGGAGGCCCCGCGTATCCGCATGCCATCATTGACCAACATCGGGAACAGTCGCGCGACACCACATGGTTCGCAGCCGACAGAAATGAACGGCAACACTGTGGGATGTTAGCAAAATAACCCTTTGCCTTCTACCTAACCTCCTCCTTCCCTCTCTGTACTCTGTAGCCCTGGTGTAGCAGCCCACCCCTTCCCTTCTAGCCAAGTAGCTAATGTGTGGTGGAATCGACACTCATGCTCATAAGCTTCTGATTGTCTTTCTAACTTTTACCTCTCAGCACTGACACATCTAATTGGATCCTTTCTTCATACCAAAAGGAAGCGCTCCCATGCCATCACACTGGTTCAAATATTTTAAAAAATGTTTAAACATAGACTTTTTACATAGTTATTTTGTATAGTAGGTCTTAATTTTGTTTGTTTATTTATTTATTTATTTATTTGTCTGTGGTTACATTTGTCTGGTGTTTGTTTTGTTTTTTTCGTTTCTTTATTTGATTTTAGTTGCAAATAATACAGTGTGTTCAGGGCTTGGTGTAGACTTGGCAAGGTACTCTACAGTTGAAGACATCACAAACAAAGCACACACATTTGCAGACAAGGCCATTTTACCAGCATGAAAACAAGAAAGTGAGAGATCAGAGTTATATCATACAAGTTCATTGACTGCTGGCAACAGATTATTTTCCTGCTAAGCACTCAATGTTATAACCAGAGTAACATCCTGTTCTTGAGAAGTATTAAGAAGAAGCGTCAGCTGGCTGCTAGGAAAATAAAGCCTCTTACATTTAGTTGGCCGTTATCTGTAAGCTCACTGTAGTGGTGTCATCAATCCTTGTGCAATACTTAGCATTTAGACAATGATAGGGATGTTTTTCTTTTCTCAGGAATCCCAAAGCTCTTAAAATTCAGAGTGTGTTTCATCAAAATGAATAACAGCGGACTATCTGTATTGTTCCAAAGGCAGCACAAATGAGATCTTGGAGAATATTTATTTTTCAGACTTTCATTATGGCCAGTGCTACTGTATGATCATTGTCATTTTAATGAGACTTTTATGCTGGCAGGTGAAATGTGGTTTTCTCTTGAAGCATGGTTTTAGGGCATTATGTGGAAATATAAATAAAAATAAAATCATTAAATATATAGAAACACAAAAATAAAAACAACTGGAATGTTGTTGCTGGTAAAGTGTATGTCAATAAAAAAGAAAAGGTTTGTACAGGTTGCACCATATTTCTGTCTACACTCCATAATGAAATGTGTGTGATTGGCTTTGGAGATTTTTACCTCCTGTAATTTATGGAGTAACAAAAGAACCTTATTTGTTAAGTACATTAAAACACTCCCCAGTGTTAATGTATGCATGATGTGCCCTTTCAATAAATGTGACTTCAAATATTCCTTAAAAGTTTTCTTCTCCATTACTGTAATTCCCTATCAGTGTAGGCAAGGGCTCTAGTTCTGTTTATGTGTCATTATATACTCTCTAATGGGCAGTTGGGCAGTTCTCTTTTTTTTGCAATTTGTCCCTGTATGATGTTATAACTAAGGAATATCTGCCTGCCTCATTATGGCACAATGGGAATGGATACAGTTCAGCATTGAAGACTATTTAACACAGAATAATCTTTCAAACCAATATTGGACTTTTGCTTCCTCTGTAAGCCCATCTCAGAGCCCATCTCTTCAGTCTCAGAGTTCCTCATCGGCATCACTGTGTCTCTTTCACAGTGAACTGTACAGTCTCACTAACACTTTCCAGTGGTCCGGATGCTACAGTGGCCAGAGCTGGTGTTAGCTGCTGTGGCTGAAGCTGCGGATGTGGTCCAAATACTTGGACAGATCATTGTGGCCCCCATCCTCCAGGTGCTGCTGAGTGTCCACGTGAGGCAGGCAGGCACCGGACATGCCCAGGATGATGGTAGTCAAGGCTTTGATGTAGTTCTGGGCCAGTGTGAGAGTCTCAATCTTGGAGAGCTTTTTGTCCATTCGGACATGTGGAATGGCCTCCCGCAGGGCCTGAAAAGCGTTGTTCAGTTTGTGCATCCTCTGCCGCTCTCTCTCATTGCTCTCCAGCCTGCGCACGTTACGCTCCTTGGCACTGCTGTGTTGGCAACGGCGGCGGCGTGTGCCCATCCTTGTTCTGGCACGGCCCTCGATGCCTGATGCCCGCCATGACGCCCCAAGCGGGAGAGAGGCCTCAGATCCCTCCTGTTCACTGGAGCCAGGCTCTACATCCAGCTGCAGGTCAGCATGCTCCTGCCCAGCCCATGAGTGCTGACTTCTCTTTGAGCCCTTTCTTTTAGACTTCATGCTTAAATCACCCACACCACCGTGCAGGCCCTGAGGTAAAAGAAACACGACTCTGTGATCAACCGTGTCTGACTGAGAGATAGATAAGCTTACTGGTATTTCCAGCATTATAGATGTGACATCAGATGTGAACTCATAGTGACTTGCAAAGTGTCTCATGGCCTCTCGTGGCCTGCACACACATCAGTGAGACGTGGTGTTTATCTGATCATATGACTTTTCAGGGCGAATTCTGATGAATATTTTAAAAAATATTCATATTCACTGATATATACTAATTTAATTTAATACAGATGATATGCACAAAGTTTTACGGAAGACTACATGTGCACATGTGCAGAAAACATTATACAGTGTACACTGATGAGGAAAATCTGGTATAATGGATGCGATAGACAGAAAAAAAACCCACTTGTCTGTGATTAACTGTTGTGTTAAAAAACTGAAATGTACGGTAACTTAGGAAAACTCTAAACATGGTAAAATGTTGGCTTTTTCATGTATGGCCAGTTTAGTAGATGCAGTACATCTATCTAATACCAAAGTGTACTTATACTCAGAATATATCTTTCAGGTGGACATGTGAATATAGTATACCTTTAAAAAATAATTTAAGGTGCATAATTAGATCTCAAGGATCACTGATGTATGTTTGAGGCTATAATTAAAGCTAGTACACCACATGCACATGGTAAGAAATATATAATAATGGTACAAAAGATGTACCAGCCCAGCAACAAGAAAAAGTAGTTTGGTACCTCTGTTTCTGGGTGTAAACAGGAATGAATAAAGTATTTCAGCTGCAGTTTGTGCTCAGGCTTTGGCTGTTCTGTGGTAATGTTGACATTTGGAGGGAATTGCCTTTAACAGCACACAGCCTGAGAGAACTCATCACTAGGTTTCAGTTTATTCCTCTTTAAAACTTTGTCATTCAGGACACATTATACTGTACGCCTATTCAACGTGAAGTGTGTTTTAATGAACGCTTCAGGCTGATAAAGGACATGGCCATGATAAGTTCTCCTTCACCTCCCTGAACAGACATTTTGTAACATTATAAAGAGCATTTTTATCCCAGGCAGTATGTTTATTTACATGAGTGGAGCTTGTTTTTAGCACTACAGCTTCAGCTACACGCTCACTGCACTGTGAATAAGCTTTTTCTTTTTAAATAAAGTGGTAATGTCAGGAGGGGAAAAAAAGGATGTCTTACCGTGAAGCTGAATTGTACTCAACTGCTGCAAAAGTCAGTGACAGTCAATGACACGAACTTAATGAAGAGCACTCATACGCCCCTCATTAACGTTTCTCTCAGAGCGGAGCTTTAAGCCACAGCGACCGTTTACCCAAAAAAAATGAAGCGATAACGGTCACATGCGCGGCTACCTGTTTCTGTCTTATGTCCACGTAGCACTGCTTCCACCAATGAGAGCAGAGATCCCGGGAACCATCCAAAACCGCACACTACCGAGCTCAATAGTGTAATAAAAGAGTATGCCAGCACAGGTTATCACAGTTATCATAGCTGGAACACTATTCTGACTAGGGGGGGGTTTGGGAGGTGTCCCGTGCGCATGTGTCGTGAGCGCGCGAGGAAACGGTTATAAATTTGAATGTTTTGCAGTACTTGGATGGCACAAGAAGAAATAAATTGTGTGTGTGTGTGTGTGTGTGTTGAAAAGCTGTAAGGAATGAAAAAATGTGTCTATGTAACCATCTTTTTTTTCTTTTTGTTTACACAGCTCATGCCATGGTGGCTGCCTTAAGCAAACTCACATTAACAAATAACTTGCTACAGTTATTTACCAAATTAACATCAACACAGCTTTATCAAGTTTTGTATTTCAATTTCCCAGACTACGCATATCACTTAGGTTTTTTTTTTAAATAAAAGATTAGAGGCATTACTTTTTAAAACTTTTACACACAGTTGGCTTTGTAAATCCTGTAAAACTGGCTGTAGGGGAGCCACCCTGTTAATACACTTTAACTGCTAATCAAACATTAAATCAAACAGAGACATGTTTGTTTGCAGTTATCGTTTAAGTAACTTAAAGTGGTCCTAATTCTAGTAGAGTGTAACATGAGGTGTACCAAAGGGACCATTTCAAGGATGTTTCTGGGGTAAAAGTGTAGCGCGCACCTGCTGAGCTCTCAGGGGCTATCAGTCCAGTTCCCCTCATAATCACACACACACACACACAACGATGTCCTTGGTGTGCACAGTTTGAACATTCAAACTGGTGCCAAGGCTTCCTGGTCTTAGCCTGCTCTTTTTAATCTAGCCTAGTCTGGCTGCTGAGACTATGGAAACATGTCTTATGCAAGTACACGGTTTATTCATGGTGGCACTGGTACTGATACGGTGCTCTGGCAGCAGGTCAAGAGCAGTAGATTCATCAGCAATTAATGCATTCAGTAGACATAGACGTACAGGACATGCACACATAGATAAACACAAATCTTCCACAAGCCTCTTCTGTCCCACTGGTTACTTAAGGCCAAAGAATTTACATAATTGCATTTCCTGTAGTTCTGAAGTGTGTGAATACAAAAGAGTTTCTGATTTGCATGCTCTGTTTGCAGGAGTTAGTCTCAAGTACCCCTCATTATCTCTGGTAAACAAGTTACTCATTGGCAAATCTTCATGTGTCACTTTCCAGTGTCTGTGGCAAGCAAAGTAAATGATGTGTAAAAACAGTTTCTTAAGAACCTAAGAACAAGGATAAAGCATTAAGCAAACATTCAATAACTCAATTAGGAAGAAACACATAATTAAAGTTTAGACATCTCTGTCAGGTGCAAAAGCACACAGCTGGCTGGCTTCAAGGACAAGTCTAAAAATAGCTAACCAAATACTGGTCCTTCCTACAAGTGTGCCTTACACCTGTACTTTTCACCCAAGAGAAAAGTGTAGGCAAGCAGATAAAAAGTGTATGACAAACTCACTGACTCTACAAAATGACAATGTTTTTTTTTCCATGCTTCATGCTTTATTGTTAAAACTGTTATTACAATTGAATTTTGAATTAAAATATATCATAATGGGCAACACTAAAAAAAAAAAAAATGCAAGAACCACTGACTTACAGTGTGTAGTCGAGTGCAACAATAAATTACATATAGTCAAACCCTTCACATCTGCTGGACTGTTATGGCCACTGATGATAACAGATGCTCCATGGGCCACTCATTGATGTCACACTGCCTCTGACATCATTACGCCTCTTCTGCTCTCAGTGGACAAGAGATCAGCCAGGAACCAAGGCATTATAGTCTGCCTCATGCACCGTCATAAAAGGTGGATGAGGCAGATAAGTCACTTTTTCCATGAGCCAGAAGCTACCCAAATGAGAGGAAAATAATAATGGCCTGTTATGTCAGCAGGCCTAAGCTGGATGACCATGAAATGCATCAACTAAAATCATTAAAGCATCTGTCTCTCTCTTTCTCCGTCCCTCTTTACCTTGAACACAAATGTGTTGTCCAGTTACCACACACTTACTTGAAATATTCAGAAGCCCAGTGGCTATGTGCTGTAGATAATTATCTCCAGCTTTATACCACAGAGCAAACCCTGTGCATATGCTTTTGTTAAGTGGGTCCCTGAAGAAAAATCTGTTCATATGGATTATAAGGCAAGTCAATGGGACCAGTGTTGGGGACCTCAAAAGGGACGATTATATGTATAAATCTAGGTGTATATCAATGTATATGTATGTAAATAGTATAAATCTTTAGTATGCTGGGCAAGGCACTAAAATATTACTCAGCGAGTGTAGATATAAGGTGTAGTATAATAGAAGTATATCTAGTACATACATACATACTGTATATCTGACCAGAAGTGGGAACTTGTTCTCATGGAATGGTGATTTTTTTTAGCACTTTAGCACTGCTATTAGAGTACTACTGTCCTCTTAATGCAAAGATTTAATTTGAAGATGACGTCTCAAAGATGCTTGTATCTAGAGGCCTCATGACCACGGAGTGTTACTTTTAGGTTATTGGTTGTAATTATGATAAAGCACATTATGTTTTCTTAACATTTAGTGTACTAAAACTGGTTTGATTAAGTGAAACAAGTTGAGTTTATTGAGCAGCATATGTTTGTAGGGTTGAACTCAACAAAAGAAGGGTGAAATCAAGTGGAAAATAATGTACATACAGCTGTTGACTTAACTGAAGTATTGTATCCAGTGGCATACCCAGGTTTTTAGGCATGGGTGGAAAATGGGGCAAGTGCATGCTAATGGGTGAAATCACCTAATTATATATAGGACCAGGTTGGATGTGTAGAGTATCTGAAGTGCTCATTGGTGCAAAAACATTGGTCACATAATGACACTACTGGATTGGCTTTGTTCTATAGGTCCTAAAACTAATCAATTCTGTCTTGAGGACACTCAGCAGAGGCTTAACGAATTTCAGATATCACAAATCTAACTGAAAGACAGCAAAGCAATTCAAATACTATAAAACCACTAGTAATCAGTGACCAGTGACCCGATTGCATTACCAAGCCTCTTCTGGTCAACACTACTTCCATTAAGCACCAAGGACCAGATTAAGTAACTGTCAAAAGCCGGAAAAGTACAAAATTAGTCAGTAAGTTCTTTTTTTTTCCTGCATGGAAGAACACTAATCCTGTCACAAAGAATCTATTATTTTCTCCTGCTCTCTCATAGCAGATCTCGAATAAATATTGGTACCAAGCATCAGCAACTACGCAAAAGGAAACATTTTCCCCTGCCTTGGTCACTAGGCAACCCTGAAATGGGTGACTCAGACAGCATACAGAACGATGACTCAATTGGTGCTGTGACGAAGTCAGAGAAGCAACACACAGACACACAAATGTACACATGCTGAGTTTGTCCTAGCAGATGAAGATCTTAGGACACCTGTTAAGGGAAGAGAGAGGAGTGGAGAATTGTCTGGTCAGACATACAAACACACACACACACACACACACACACTAATTATCAGTGTGAGCAGAGAGGCTTTTTGGGCAGGCAGACCTAATCTCCTGTGCTTCTATCCTGTGGATTAACATCTCTTTGCCTAACAGGTGTCTTTAGGTTCCACCCCTTCACTCTCCACGCCCTGCAAACACACACACACACACACACACACACAGTGAAATTGTAAGGAGTGGTCTAAACAACCGGTCTTAAACAGTGACAGTCTCAACAGTTAACACACAAATTAATCTCAACTGACTAGAAGTATCATATACAAACTAGCGTTATTGGAAAATCTGCTGACACTCAGCTAAACTAAGTCTACCTATGGATCCTTCCTTAACTGAATAAGGTAGTGCCTATTCATTTGCTTATATTGTCCAGAATAACTGGCTCTTCCACAATTTTATCTTCAGGCCCTATTGTGAACAGTTGTAACTCACACAACAGGCAGGGGTGGGAAATACTTGAGAAATAGTATTTTTACTATACATAAATATTATTTTGGGATATTTATACTTTATTGGAGTGATATTGAATTTTAATACCTGTACTCTTAGTTAATTACACTTTCAGGGGAAAAAATGATTACCTACTATTATTAATTACTTTTTACTCCTTACATTTTTGTGTAGACCTTCAAAGTACTGGTTACAAATCTCAAAGCTGTCTTCTTCTCTCATCTAGCCAATGACTGTACACTATACATGACTAGAATGGGCTCCCAATTATTTTATTTACATTTAAGTTCAAAGCATTCAATCATATTTAAAAATGTATTTAAAAAAA
>CM040986.1:9880029-9893236 GCA_022985145.1 Pangasius djambal | reverse complement strand
ATATATATATATATATATATATATATATATATATATATATATATATTCCCTATAGACTTTCATTGTTGTTGGCACCATAGTTAGTTTAGTTTAAGTATTTCAGAAGCACAGAATATTGCAAAAAATAAAAACCAGCCAGTGTTTGGTGTGGATGGAAAAACTTTGTTGATGACTGGTTAAAAATAGTCACTCTTTACAACTGTGGTGAGCAGAAAAGCACCTTAGAATGCACAACACATCAAATCTTAGATGATTCCCTGAGTTTGTGAAAGTCTCTCACTCACACTACAAAATCGAAGCCAGCACTATCTTGGATTTCTTACAGCAGTGTAAGAGTAGAAGTGTGGATGGTAAACTACAGGAAGCTTCTGTCAAAGTTTTGTCACACAATATAAACTTTAAAAGGCTAGCTGTGCAAAATGAAGGAATTATATTTATTCATTAATTTAAATTTTTTAGTTATTGATATTGCTTTTAATTCATTTTAATGTAAACTTTCAGTGAAATATTCTGCAGTAAATGGTAATAATAATAATAATATAGAATAATTGAAAGTGTAAAGGAATGTCAGTGATGGCCAGTACGGCACTTGACCTGTTCTCTGGGACCCCATGGGAGCTGGACAGCTGTGAGAAATTTAATGTTTCCTTTTCTCTGCTGTGTTTACAGACGGGATGAGTTAACATGGTCATTAAAAAGACCAGGCAAGCCTGGCAGACATCTCACTCACATGAGACAGAGAGCCAACAAAGAGGTGTTTCAACTTTAGTTCCTCATTTCTCTTTCACCGCCCCTCACAACCAGCAATTTTCATCTATGATAAATGAGATAACAAATGTTAATTGGCTGAAATGTAAAAACAAGGTTTGTTAATCATGCAGGAAGGATCAAGTGTTAAGGATCAAGTCTGTCCAGCACATGCCGTAAGCCCATCGACAGGCCAGTGGCTGCTCAGGGAAACCCCAACTGGCACACTGGGTAGCACCCTACTCCAGTTGCACACTCTATATTTCAATCCACAATTTCAAAACACACTGAGCCAGTCAGGTGTACTACTGGTGACTTCGTCTACAGACTCATTAGCATGTTTCTTTTAATGTCTCACACACCAAATCAGACATCACTTTAATGATTTCATACAACCAGAGTCAGATATTAGTCAAGAATTTCAACTCTAAAATGCAGTCAAACTCTCAAAGACGTTACAACCACATATTCAAGAGGGGGAAAAAACTGTTTAGCTGTCACAACCAGGTGCTATGTAGAGGTTCAGTGCCTGCAATCTCTTGAGTCTGCATTTGTTGTCTCATTTAACACCCAGGATTGTCAACGCCTTGTCCACTAAATCTAGCTGTCCCCTAAAAATGGAGGAACCTTCAAAGGGTTTCCCAAACTAGATCACCTTTTCGTCTGATCTACCCGTTTCAACTTTACAATTTCAGAAAATTTATGTGGTAAGTAATCAATAATGCTCTTACTCAACATTTTGTGGTACATCTTCAGAATTCTGTTTTAATATTATGCTTGTCTAATGCCTATTCACTTAAAGGAAAAGATCTGTTTCAGATGCCAACATAGAGGAGGAAAGACAGGAAATTGCCCCCTGCGCTGGCTTCTCTATTTTCTGCCTGTGTAAAAGTGCCAAAAGACTTGTTGCCGAGGTAGAGGATACCTGATCCACAAGCTGAGGTTGACCATCTCTGGCAAACCATGTGCTGGAGAGTGTGATTGACTGCAAGATATTACACAACAGCTTCGGCCCTGTCTGAGCCCATCATATGAAGGACTGTGCAGCTTTGGCCTCTTGCCACTGCTGAATGTCTGTGTGGACCATGTTAATTCCTCAAACATGCTGATAGAATGATCAGCAGTGTCTTTGTGTACTGCTCCTGGGCATCTGTTCTCAGACACATAGGAGAAATGAGAGCATATGGGTTTAGATGCATGATTTATTTCACCTCTTTGTGATAACAGGAGAGAAAGATAAAATAACTCAAAATATGATAACCAATTTTATGTGTACTTTTATATTTAGCATTTCACTGATCAATTATTTTTGGAGAAGTATTTCACTGCATGTCATAATGTGTATGGTTGTGTATGTGACCAATAAAATTTGAATTTGAATTTACATTTAGTGATCTCAAGGGCTCTGATCTATACTCACAAATGCAAGAGGGTGTGTACACACCCAGTGTTGAATGATGGATGTCAGAGTTGAGGAACAAATGGACCCTGTCTTGGCTAAGCCCAAGAGTCCTGCTGGCATGCTTCCATTACAGCTGGTTAGCTGGAAATAGCCAGGGCTGTAACTGAGCCCAGGAGAGCTGGGACCACAGTCTCAGACCATGGTAATAGTAAAAACCCTTTCTTAATGAGTAGAGTTTTTTCAGTAAGATTTGTTAGATAACACAAAAGCAGGACTGCTTTGGTCAAATTGCCTGATGACAATGTCATTAAAGCATGAAGGGCAAGCAAAGGTTCCATCAAGAGAAGATTAGTGGTTGGATTACACAGAACACTCCAGAGATATCATGAACATGTGTGGGAATTAGTGGACACAGTTATTTTAACACAACACTCACATATCAGTGCATTAATCATTATTTCATTTCTTGTACCATTTCGTGTTACTAAAGCTGTCATGAAAATATGTTGTATAATAAATAAATAAATAAATAAATAAATCTGCAATTAACCAAAGAAAAAAAAACAACCTATGGCAGAACATATGTATATTGGTACTGAACCCATACAATATATGTACGTGTAAGTTCAACTACAGGGATTTGAAACTTCAGCTGTATTTAAGACTATACAAATATTCTGACATGCAAGACATAATAATAATGATAATAATAATATTTTGATGAACTAAATACGAATGAATGTGTTCAGCTAAAGCCTTCAGAACCACATGCATATGGAGCGTCCACTCATTACGGCGCCACACACTGGCTTCATGCTAGTTATTAGCAAGAGGTTATTACAAAGCCTATTACAGAGTCAACATCATCATCAGTATATGAATCAGTTTAACCATGGGGTTAAATTCAGATGTGAATGACAACATACAAATATACCAACATTTAAAAGATGTAAGAGATAATGTTAATTATTTTGATAAACTAAATATATCATAGGTCAACATGTTACCATACTTTATCACAGAGCACCACTGCAGAAACAAACCTTAATAAATCTTATCTGCAAATGGCCGTTGTGGCTCCAGGTTTTTTTTTTTTTTATTCGAACCAAAGGGAAACTACATAATAGGCCACTTAAGACCAAGAAAATAGGTGTACTCCAGTTTGGCCTGAAGAAAGACCTAAAGCCACACCAGGATTCTTGCAGATAAGACCCCTGCAGTAAACAGTTATAATTGTGAGACTCTCTGTTCACTCACCATAAGACACAGCCATGCTGAATAAACCCACTGTACACTCACATGCAGCTGAATTTGATGATCAAAAACCACCTGTGTATATAAGCATTGAAATGGAGAACAAAAGATGCAGAACTAAGAGTCTAAGACAGAATATGGACTCCAGCCCCCACCAATCCCTGTCACACAGGAAACCTGGCCTTCCTGCAAACAAGAGAATGTGTATGGAGAGGAACAAGGCCACAGGGGCAGGTAGCAGGCTGGGAGGATGTTTTTGTCATTGCTGGCTGGCAGCAAACACCAGTATGCAAGCGTCCATCCTGAGGAAAAGAGCCTGCGGAGGAAACGGAGCTCACGTCACAGCAGAACACAGGAGAAGCCCCTCAACCTGTTGCACATGCAAACGTACACGCACGCTCATGCTGCATACACACAAACAGAGTGTAGTGGTCCAAACACACAAACAGTATGAGTCCAAAGGGACTATCCTTTAGCTTGACTTGAGAAGAGAGCTCAAGGCTCAGGGGAGAATAGAAGAGACATAAAATGGTGTAGGATGAATATATATGGAAGATACTGTATATGGATTGAATGTTAAACCTCCTCTCATCAGGGGTTTGCTTACAGTGTCTGATGCCTTTCAAGATATGTAAAAGGGACAAATTGCTAACATAGTCTTTCCTGTAGCTTAGTGTGTAGGAAAAAACCTACACTTTGACTATAATTACACACACTTAAGCTACAAAGAGACTCCCCTTGCTGACTGTGATAAAATCATCTTGGTGTATGGAAAGGCCCTGTCATGACAACTTAGCAATAACAGGATGTTTACAAAAGCATTCAGCTTTAAATGAATGAACCACTTACACACAAGACCTTTGTACGGAAGCATACAGATATAAAGAGGACAGAGGAAAGTAGGAAGGCTGACTACATCTCGCTGAACCAAATACAGTCTGCTCTAAACAAACTTACCAACTGATTAGTGTCTGCCACTTATATACAGTGAATTTAATACAAGACAGACCACAAGAATCTCATAGCTGCTAACATTATTGGCATTTACAGTGCAGTCTGTATGCAGCATTAATATGAGAGTACTTACTGTAGATAAAGTATTGACGTGCTATTTTAATCGGGCAAAGAGGAATTAGGAATTATGTAGGATTTACACATCTTTCTGTATATAGTTTCATATTTATAGGTGATTGTGTAAATTTTATTAATGAAAAAATCAATGAAAATGACAAAACATTATAACAAAATAAAAAAAAAAAATCATGCTTGTACTTAAAATCTATGGTCCCTATTGGGCAAATAGTACACTGTAGTTTGAAGAAAAAAATAAACTGAAATAACAACTATTATTTATTTATTTTTATTAGAGTAAACTTAATTGCTTAAACTATAGCTCCCAAAATTAACACTACAGCATAAATAATTGGACATTTGTCTGCGCAGATGTTTCCCTAGTGTATTATTATTGCATTCACGAAACAAATGAGCAATAGTTTAATTCTAGACATTTGAATCTGGATTTGGTTGCTATTGTCTCTCAACACGTGAACCAGACGAGCATCAAAAAGCTGAAAATACTTTCAGTTATGAAGAAGAGCTCACTGTAAAACATATGTATTAACTTAAAAAAACAACCGATTGTCTTAAAAATTTTTGTTCCTTTAATCTCTAGTGGTAAGTTAAAACAATGTGTAACAGTTGTCTTATCTGAACAGCCTTGATGCTGATGTGACATTTCTGATAAGACAAATCAGAATTACCACACAGAGTATAAATACCTAGCAGGACCATAGAGGGACTGCCACATCCATATCCAAACCACTGGTAAGGTTACACGATAAACAATACAGAGGTAGATTTCTGGAACAAACACTTGAATAATTGAGATGAATATGAACATCCGCCATACTGATTGGACTGTGATAGTGAGTGAAACACTGTGGGAGTTAATTATGTGACTGAAAACGAAACATGACAAACTGCGAATTGATTTTAAGTGCAAGCATGGATTTTTATTTAGATAAAGTTTTATTTTCATCATGAAAAAGAAGGCTGTTGAAGAACACCTTTTGTTGACTCATCATTCTGTCACCAGCAATTATGAAACTATGTACAAAAGGTGGGTAATTCCTATAAAATTCTTAATTCCTGTCTACCCAATTTAAATAACAGGGCAAGTCTTTATCTACAGTAAATACACTCAGATTAATGCTGAATACAGAGCCATCTTAACTCCTCAATTCCTGTTTTTTTAAGTGGACCATGGAAGTGATGGATATAAGTACATTCAAATTAAAGCTGAAATATTACAACTTAACCTTATGCTTACTGCTTTATTTCAAATCTATATTGCTTACATACTACAATAGTATCTATAATGCAATAGTGTTATCATTGAACTACTCTCATTTCACTCATCTTGTTGCATGGATGATCAACAGGTCCATGCATTTTTATTTATTTATTTTTTTTTTTTTTTTACCATTTCATTAAAGACAATTTAGTTTCTAGTGTTGTTCAGTGCTGTAAGAAGTCAGGTGGTGTAAAGGGTTCAGGTGCATTTGACACAGAGGCACTGATGGTTTCTGACATATACTAACAAGCACAATCCTTCCTCTTGCCATATAGCAGATAGGCAGAGCTTCAGAAATTCTCCTCGCTTTACTGAAGATGGCATTTACAGACTTTCTTGCTGCGTCTGATATTTCTTCTGCCATCAATGCTTGCAAAGGTAAGGACAACATATTTGTGTCATTTCTTCTAATAGCTTGTATCAGTGTTTTAAGTTTTCTTATGATTCGTGTTCTAATCATAAGGCTTTGAAAAACACAGATAGAAGAACTTAAGAAAAGAAAAGTCTTTTCTGTGTACATTTGTGTTTTTGAATTTTCTAATTCAAAATTTCCATATTTCAGCAAAAGATTCCTTTAGCCCAAAGACGTTTTTTGCAACCCTCGGTCTATCCAAGAAGTCTCCTTCTGAGATAGAGAAGGTTTTTAAAATGCTGGACCAAGACAAGAGTGGATTTATTGAGCAGGATGAGCTACAGTTGAGCATATTTAAGTTTTCACCATGAACTCAGTTTCAACTTCTAGTGTTACAAATAATGCTTTTTATTCTCACATTACAGCACTTTCTGCTTTCTGCTTTCACTCTAGATTATTTCTGCAGAATTTCTCAAAGGGGGCACGGACTCTCACCGCAGCTGAGATGAAGGCCTTCCTCGTGGCTGGAGACATGGATGGGGATGGAAAGATTGGCTGGGAAGGTAGGTTCAAGTAATTATTATATTTTATAACACTTAAGTTTATCTCAAGTGATAATAAAATGTTCTTCCCTCAGAATTCTCAGCTCTTGTGAATGATTCTTGAGCCCAGATCTGCCAAACAACACTGGAGAGAGAAACACTGCTGAATGTTTACTTTGAAATGGGAAATTAATATTAAATATAAAGTTGTATTAATAATCTTTTTTCAATAATAATATATAAAAGGAAATTATCACATGCCTATTTTACAATGTCACTCTTGTGCTTGGTTTTGAAAATCAATAACATGGTAATAAAATAAAGATGTTTAATCAAAGTCTATTTGAGTCATTGCCCTTTCAATTTGTCTTTCGTCACACGTAAAAAAACATTTCTCTAAAGAGAGCCTTTTTCTGACACTGTATGGCAGGTGATCAACTACAGATAGCAGTCATGAGAGATTTTTCCCTGACCTTGGAATAGAGTATTTGAGATATGACCTTGAGTGTGAATACACACACACACACACACACACACACACACACACACACACCACAGGCAAAAGTGATTACACAGCAATAATGAATTTCTCTCGTATCTCTTGACCATTCTGGAGTCTGGAGACAGATCCATTTCAGTCCTTGAACTGCCATCTGACACAGAAGTTAGAAAGAGAAAATGTCTGTAATATGAAACATATTAGTTACAGGCAGAAACACTCAAGCCTATTTAGGATTTATTTGTATAGGCTTGTTCATCATATAATATTATAATATTATATATCATATTTAGTGATATGACACATTTACATTTACAGCCTTTACCAGACACAGTGACACAATGAAATAATGAATAATGAATAATGAAGTTAGACATGGACTAATATGTGACTGCAGAAAGCAAACAAAAAAAATGATTTTGTATTAGTCAAGTTAGTTTCATTTATTTGTTTTAATTCATTTTTTAAATATAAAAATATAAATATATAATTGTTTAATATTCATTTAGCCCACATTCATCGTTTATTTTGAGTCAGTTGTGTTGCAGATCTTAGTTTTTTAAGATTTTCTCCACACATTTTATCAGGATTATTATTTCGGACACGCATTACTTTTGTTAATTAGAATTGTTCATTTAATTTAACTACTTACAGGAGCGTTTGTTACAGCTAAGCTTTGTGAAGTTAGCATAACCTTAATATTAACCGTTTAATGTAATTAAATGGTAAAACAATATGAATTAATCAAAGAATGAATGAAGAATGAAAATCAGTGAATGAACAGGATGACACTTAAATAAATATTAATAACTGATGCCACCGTAAAAAAAAAAAATAAAAAAAATTTAACTTAAACTGCCCTTCTTGCTTTATGCGAAACTAGCGGAGCTCATGGTAAAATATTGTGTTTCGCAAAAGAGCTTAGCACATTACCCATTTTGAAAACCTATAAATAGTCCTATATGACTACTGGACACATTTTTTTCAAAACTATTGCCAGCCTAAGCATATGGTGTCTGTTACAGTGCTAGAGACAAGAGTATAAATGCGAGAGAAGCCACTCTTGGCCAAAGCCATCTGCCACATCTGTTGTAGAGAGCAGCAGCACAAAGGTGAGGCCCATCACTGCACACTCATCTCGCCATCTTTCACCACCATGGAATACACATAACGAAAAGAGGAGCAAAAACTTGCTGGTGGATGCAATGGATCTACTTCTGCAGGATATGGCTGCCTTCTTTATTCTAAGCTATTATCTCATCATGGATTTTTTTATCTGCCTGAGGATGAGCTTGCTAGCCTAAGCTTCTCTCATTCGTGCTGTGATAGGAAATTTGGTGTGACAGGTTTAAGAATCAGGCCTGTACAGCTAAATTTAAATGTCTAGATCTGTATGTCTCCAAGATTTATATGAACATTGTATTTGAAGATTATGTTGGGTACAATGATGGTTAAGTGATGTATAATTAGGTTTTGTTGCCACTGCTATACAGCACAACTTATTGTTCAGATTCACATGAATTCACATGTATTTGCTACAGCGCTAGCCTTAATACTTTACGCCAGTATGGTATGCAGGGTAAATGCTAAAAGTCAAGTGTATGTCTTTTAAATGTGACATTTAAATGGACTTCTCTGACTCTTATCGACAGTTACAGATACCTAAAAATGGCCTTCGCTGGAATTCTTAAAGCTGAGGATATTGCTGCAGCCATCAGCAACTGCGCTGGTAAGACATACACATTAAAGTTCTGTTCATTCTACAGTCTTAGAAAAAAACATTCCTTAAGCGCTCTTTACAGTCAACAGTGGTAGCTTTCCAACTGGGTTCTAACTGGAGAAAGTTAATAGTGATCATTCATGACAGAAGCCGTTTGAAAACACTAGATTTAAACATTAATCTAAAACGTTTCATTTGACTGGTAGTATTTGAAAAACAAGCTGTTAGCTGCGAAAAAAGAGGAAGAAAAAAATACTAACAAGTGGAATTTCTCACTTTTTCTAGCTGCTGAGAGCTTCAACTACAAGACCTTCTTTGCCAAGGTTGGCCTGTCAGCCAAATCTGACGATGATGTTAAGAAGGCCTTCTATGTAATTGATCAGGACAAGAGTGGATTTATTGAGGAGGAGGAGCTGAAGTAAGAATCAAACATTTGTCCAATGTGTAAATCAACTGCTGCTATTTTTTTAGTGCAGATAGATTTCATACATATTTATGTTCATTATATCTGTAAAACCTTGCTGTCTTTCCTTCAGACTGTTCCTGCAGAACTTCTCCGCTGGTGCCAGAGCTCTGACTGATGCTGAGACCAAGGCCTTCCTTGCAGCTGGTGACAGTGATGGCGATGGCAAAATTGGAGTTGATGGTATTTAATTGCATTTCATTTAATTGCAAACAGATTAGTAATAGGGGCAATCCTGCAGGTTTTGTAACTTTTGTAAAATAATAAAATGACAACACTGGCTCCATAATCTACGATCACATCTGAAGATGAACGATAACATATTACAATACAAAAAAAAACAGGGCATTTTGTGAATTTGTTCTGAATACTAAGTGCTACAATTTAAGAATCAGATGAACACTTTTCATTCTTCACACATCTCTAATCTTAAAATAATGAATAGAAGACTGCTACAATGCATAATCAGTACCAACAAAACCAACTTTATAGCTTTGGCCAAGAGACAGCAGATACTGTTATCTTACATACTTGCTGTACCTACTGCCAGGGTACTGCGATTGATTGTGTAGCTTCATTAATTGGGTACCTTAATGTTATCAAATGTCTAGTGTATTTATTAAGCTTATTTGGATTAGTTCTTACACCAAAGTTTTAAATTCTAAGTATAATCTACTGTAGGCACACACTTAATGCTACTCATTGGACCGACGCATCATATATTACTGACAGACAGAGCAAAACTACAATTAAATGCCGTTGTTTTATTATTATAACACCTCATGCAAATGTGCCTTTCGTGTAGAATTTAAAGCTGGTTGTTAATAAAGCGCAAGTGTAATTCTGAGATGATGGACACGAAACATATCATAGACCCTAAGTATGTTTTATTAATTGTTTGTTTCTGTTGTTTTCTGTTCAACAGAGTTTGCTTCCCTTGTGAAGGCTTAAGCACTCCCGGACTCCATTTCTTTTTTCTTTTTGGAAATAGGTCTCTCTACTTTTGTAGAGCCCCTGGCTCCAATACTTAATCAATTTTTTTTTATATATGTATTTATTTATGACAACTCAGAACTCCTCACTGCAAGAAAAATTGTCTTAAAAACTATTTATTGCTCATTTATTGCTTGTTAGGTATGTAATTATGTACAGAGCCTATCTTATGCAAATGTAAAATGCCTTTTGCACTTTTGACAATGAAATAAATTTGCATTTGGTGTACAACTGTCATCTGTCAATTATCTAACACACACATAATATTGCATGAACCAGCTTCTTATACAATTTTTATACAAGAGACATAAAACAGTTGCAGAAATATGGAACTGAATATTTACTTAGTTCTTGCATTTCATGTACATGACACTTAGGTGACACATTGGATACACTGTCAATTGGGATAAATGGTATAGTGAAAAAAAAAAAAACTGTTAAACTGTTAAAGCCAGAAATTTCCAGCTCTGTCTCTGGCATGGAGGGACTGAGCAGAAGGAATGTACAGACGTTTCAGCACTAGGATCCACAGAGGATTCCTAAGCAACGTTCCTCTATACGCACTTGGCTACATTACTGTACAGGCATCACTTACTTGTGTCTATAATTATCCAAGATGGATCAGTAACATTGCGCATGTATGTAGTACATACATGAGGCTGGTGTTGCTATACTAGTTAGGTCTTACTGGGACTTACTTTTACAAGGCTTTATTTTAGTCAGTCAGCTCAATTTTTATTACAACACAAGAATAAACTGTGAAATGCCCTTCTAAATTTTAAAACTCAGATAAAAGCGTTGCATCTTGGACATTTCTTGACATGTAAAAAGGCTTCTGTAAGCTTCCCTCACATTGCACATGTAGAAATCTAATTTATTTTGAAATCTTATTGAAAGGATTTATTTTGAAGGCTAAGCTTCAAGATTTAGGATTTTTAAATGAACAAATCTCTCAGTCTTTTTCTGTCACATTCCTAAAAGATTACAGTCTGCCGTTTGATTCGGTTCGGTTTTAAAATCTAAAATGGAAAGAAACAAATAAATACATTTCTGATCTCAGAGAAGGACCAAAACAGGCATATTTCGATTTTGTGTAATTTTTCAACAAACAAACAAACAAATAAATAAAACATATAGTGAGTGATGATACTGCCACCTGCAGCTGTTCCCCAACCTGCATAGGAGTTCATTAATAAACAGCTGGATATTAATATATAGCTTGATATAAATGTTTTTCTTAGTTTTTATGAGCTGAAGAAAAAAAAAACGATAATCATAAATGATCACTTGCTTTTCCATATAGCTTAAATGTTAACTTTTTATCATTTTACACACACACACACACACACACACACACACAGAGAGAGAGAGAGAGAGAGAGAGAGAGAGAGTCCTCCATGGAGAACCTATAGTCAGGAGTGCCCTTTCCCAGCTAGTGCTGAAACTCAATCCAGACCAGGACAGCATTCAGGCAATCCGGCCCAACCAAATTAAAAAAACAACAAAAATATAATTACATTGCCTATTGGAAAGATGTCACAAAATCACAAAAGAGAATGGAACTCTATTTAGAGCTGAGAACAGACTACACACCAGCAGAATATTTCAGTTCTGTGAGAGATCATGAGTTAAGGAAGACGTTGACTAAATGCAGACTCAGCGATCACCCTCTGGCCATTGAAAGAAGCCGCTACAGACAGAGATGGCTACTGTGAGAGGAGAGACTGTGCTCCCTGTGCATGCAGAAAGCAGTGGAAACAGAGGAACCTTTCCTGATTACAGAACATTACAGTGGGACAATTACCAAAACATTCGATTGATCTACTTCAAAAAATGTAAAAAAAAAATAATACCAAATTTTATGGCACTGTCAAATCAAGAAAAATTACGATACATTTTGGGAGAAAACTCAAGCCTGATCATAACAGCAGCCAGATACGTAGCAGCTTGCACAAGCTCAGAGAGCCAGCCAGTGGACAAATCTAAAGTCAGTCACATTCGTCCACTTCTAAGTGTTCGAGTGGGTGTACAAATGAAGTGAAGTGAAGTGACGTGTGGCCAAGTATGGTGACCCATACTCAGATGTTTAACTTTGTCTTAACATAATCATTTTCTTGTTATATATATTTGTAAGACTTGATTTATTTATGTATGGTGTTTATGTATGTTTATTTCATGGCCAGTGCTTTGGCAGTACTTTACCACAGACATGCTAATAAAGCTTGTTTAAATTTCAATTTGAATTGAGAGAGAGAGAGAGAGAGAGAGAAAGGGAGGGGAAAGAGACAGACAGACAGACAGACAGACAGAGAGTGAGAGAGGGGAAATAGAGAGAGAGAGAGAGAGAGAGAGAGAGAGGGAGGGGAAAGAGACAGACAGACAGACAGACAGACAGAGAGAGAGAGAGGGGAAATAGAGAGAGAGAGAGAGAGAGAGAGAGAGAGAGAGAGTGTGTTTTGGCTATTGGTTAAGTGGGGTAACCTTAACGTAAACAAAATTCCACTCACGATTGTGTCTGAGCATTTTAATGACGAACAGCTATCACCTTTCACAGCCTTCATAAATACTGCCTTCACTGTAATAACATGTTGGCAGAGTAGAAAAACTTGAGATGAAACAACTGAGTCACTAAATACAAAAGTACACTTTCTAATAAAACATTTCTGGTGAATTGATTCAAATAGCATTTTAACTGTCATAAAAAAGCTAACATAGCCTATATATCCTGAGTTGGATATATTGTATATTGTGTATATATTGTATAGCCTATCCTGAGTTGGATATATTGTATATTGTGTATATATTGTACAGCCTATCCTGATTTGTATATATTGTATATTGTATATATTGTATAGCCTATCCTGATTTGTATATATTGTATA
>CM040986.1:9848786-9879929 GCA_022985145.1 Pangasius djambal | reverse complement strand
ATATATTGTATATTGTATATATTGTATAGCCTATCCTGATTTGGATATATTGTATATTGTATATATTGTATAGCCTATCCTGAGTTAGATCTATTTTATTATAGTATCACCAATACATTATAAATCATGTCATGCCTTTGCTTCAACACTGGCTTTTTCTCATTTTCACATAGCCTAGTTGCAAATTTATAAGCCAGTATAAAAGCAAAGACATGCTTGCTGTAATCTGACTGACTTTAAGTACAGATGGATTTACTCTTAATATACTGAAACAATGCTTGCCCCATTTTTAACCTGGCAATGAAAATCTCATTTCTTTCATGTCCCACTATTCAAATATACTACATTATTACATCTCTTTAAAAAAAACTTTTGGAACTAATATTCTCTTAGAGATAATTAACTGCCTTATAAACATGTATGCAAAAATATAGTCTCATAATGGCAACATTCATGTGTTTTATTCCTTTCTAGCCATCATCAAGCTACAGAAATAAATGCAAAACATGACTACGATTACAGGAAGACTACTGACATACCAACAATGCAGAAGTCTAAATTACAAGAAGGCAGCGCAATAACATTATTAGAACAATAACAAACCAACAATGTAGTAGCTATAAACCTGTCACTGGACTGATTCCGTTTGTTTGATTGTTTGGTTTTGAAAAATAGGATACCGTCAGTTTCAGAAACTATACACAGAAAGCGATCTGATAATCCGATTTGTTTAAAACTGAGGTGAATCCTGAAAGCAAAGTCACTCTACAGCTTCTTCGAGGAGCAGCAGCGGTGAAAGAAAGAAGCAGTGAAGAGAGAAGATAATGTGGACTCCCTGTTCATCCGGCTCAGCAGCGTGTATTATTAGCCCGCTGGTGAGTATTAAGCACTTTTACATATACGTACATTTTAACCATCTTCATTTATACGCTTATAAATAGAACGGCCTGACTACTGGATACGTTTTTCAGGCAACTGCTTGGCACGCGGTGTCTGTTACGCGCGTGCCTCAAGTTTCGGTGAGTGGACACACAGCGCGAGCGTATATAAACCTCACGGCGCGGAGCATGTGGTCACTGCAGTCGCCAGTTTTCATCAGTCCGAGTGCACATCGCTGCCCCAAACACAACCTGAGGTGAGTGAGTGTCTGCAGCCTCAAGCCCAACACACTTTTATTTGTTTATTTCTTTTTCTTTTCGGTTTTTTTTTAACCTTTGGACTAACTTGGATCCTGCATCAGGAATCAATATGAATATGGATATGACATAAGTTTACAAATGACCTGGATGTGGCACTTCAAACTTAACATTGAAGTGAATAGTCATTCACTTCTAATTTACCTTGTAATGAATCTGCGTAGTTTATATGTTAATATAGTGTAGTGGTAACACAATGTGCATGTAACACTGTATATGGTGCTTTAGTCAGGAGCAATAATGCTTCACTTGTCTGTCTGTGAGATGTTTTTTTTACAAACCTTATAAACCTTATCTCCATTTTTTTGTCTTTTCCTTTAAAGCAAAAATGGCATTTGCTGGTATCCTGAGTGATGCTGACATCACTGCAGCCCTGAAGGCTTGCCAAGGTACCGTCAAGATCTCTTGGTCCTCCCGATAATTACAAGACTATGACCACATTACCTGAAGTTGTCTTGGTTTTACATCCTATCATGGCTCAACTATGAAGAACACTTTAATTTCAAGTAGAGCTGTTGCTCTTCAGAGCATTCTAGACAAGCTAGAGACTCGCAAATGTGCTTTTAGACTTTCTCACATCAATGCATTTCAAATTACTCGCCGTAATGTCCGATTCATCAAAACCATAACTGTCATTTGTTCTTCCTGATTGTCCTGTGCTCTCCAGCTGCTGACTCCTTCAACTACAAGACCTTCTTCAGCAAGGTCGGCCTGAGTGGAAAGTCCAGTGATGATGTCAAGAAGGCCTTCGCTGTCATTGATCAGGACAAGAGCGGCTTCATTGAGGAAGATGAGCTGAAGTAAGACTCTAGCTCCTTGAGTTTTAGTTGGCTTTAGTTTAAAATAATCCCATAATACCCATACCTTAATACTTAAACTTTACCTGTTCCCTTCAGACTGTTCCTGCAGAACTTCTCCGCTGGTGCCAGAGCTCTGACTGATGCTGAGACCAAGGCCTTCCTTGCAGCTGGTGACAGTGATGGCGATGGCAAAATTGGAGTTGATGGTACTTAAGCAATAGTAGTCCTTGCATAGCTTGCAGAGCTTAAATGAAAGGCATTATCTTTTAATAATGGAGACAAATCTGTGAAAGACACAGAATATGGACATGCTGATTGCTTACACAAATGATTCTGTGTGCTCAATAGACATTTTATTAATATTTTAATCACTTTTTAGTCTGGTGACCATATAGTTATTTACTCTTTACATTTCAGAATAATGCACTTTTGTTAAGCCATTGTGATTATTGCTTTGCTCTGTATTGCATGTTAAGATAGAGAGAAGGTTTGCATGCATTGGGGAGGTTTTATAAAACTGTTTAGTACCTCTCCAACCATTCATTTCACTTATTGTTGCTGTCTTTTTATACTTTTCCAGAGTTCGCTGCCCTTGTGAAGGCTTAAGCGCGTCATACAGCCTGTTTTTTGGAGTTGATGGTAAATACATTTTCCTTTAACATTTTATTAACCCCAGTACACAGTACAATGCTTGTTTCCAACCCCGTTTCTACTGCAGTTATTTAATTACATTTTATACTTTCAGAGCTTGCTGCTGTGGACAAGGGTTAAATGACAGCTGACTATGACAACCTCTTACTGAAAAGGAACAACAATTCCCAAAGCCTCACCTCAGTCAAGCTGATTTTTTATACGTGACTGACATGCCTGCGCACCTTCTGCTCCCAGGCTGCCCTCTGTCCTGAATTACTTTAAATGTCAAATGGTTGTTTAAACATGTCACAGACATGAACTTGGGGTACTGTACAATCTGTGATGCACTTTTTTGGGAAAGGATGGTGAGAAGAGAATAAATGTCCTTTTTTCATTTTTGTGTCCCCTTCTTTTTCACTGTAACATTCTTCTCTTATGTTAATGTGTGACTTAGGAAATGCATAATAGTGGTTATTTAGAACCACTCTAAGGCACAAACAAAATGGATTTACTATAAGGTGCAGTTTGTAATGTTTAAAAAAGTTTCTAGACCTGTAAAAACCATACTGATTCTAAGATATCTTAGAAGGACTGCTGTTCTCATTATTGATATACAATGGATCTGGCTAGTTTCCTCATTTCAGACTTCTGAGCTTCAGCCTAGATGCAGAAGCTCCAGATCAAGCCAGAAAACAGAATAACTCATCTATGCCCATTTTCTTAAAACAACAACAACAATAATAAAAAACACACACAAAAAAAACACCAGAGGCATGCAAAGTTACAAAAGAGGAGGTGTGGTTACCTGGGCTCTAAAATTACAAACTTTAATATAGATAGTTTTCCCATGTACAAAGCTTAGAACACACAAACAACCTATGGTAGTAAATAATGCAGTAAATGGTGCTGTTCACTGGGACAGGCCCAAAAACAACTGGTCTGAGAGAGCCTGAGAGAGGTGGCCTACACTTCCAATTAAACCCTAGTGAAGTCTCTCTAGGTTCTCACTAGTGAGTGCAGTGAGAACCTGATTCAACCCGAATCCAACCCATTTGCAGGAGATGGGATTTTTCAGTAGGGATTGAGAATGCAGAAAACACAGATGTAACTCAAAAAATAAAAAATTCAAATGACTAATACATTTATGTAAGAACAGCATTGAAATGAACTGAAATAAACATCTAATGGGAGTATATTATATTGCCAATATATTTCTGCATGAATAATCCTAGTTTTAATAATCTTTGTTATTGGCAGCTTATAAAATAGCACTTGATCCTAATTTTTTCTGTATTTTAATTGTGGCCACGAGATACAAAATCAGTGTCATGAAACTGTAATCTGAGTGTGCTATATAGGCTGTTTTATCACACTTTTAATTTGTTATTTTGATGTGTTGAATTGATAAAATAATGCCAGCATTTTTGTTAATTTGTTGTGCTCTCCAGTAAAGACAACATGACCAAGGTTTGAAAGACAAGTTTTCCAAGTATTCTTCTGCTCACAGCTCACTTTAAGTGTTTTAATAATCCAAACAAACTTTAGTCCTTGGGATTCCTATAGTTCTATAGAATCTCTGTTGTTTTTGTTAGTGTATTTACAATCTAAAACATGAATTTGAGCGTGACATATTGTGCTTACATCAAACTGTCAGACAGAGGTGCGGGACTTAATACTGCGTCCTCTCCAGCTGATATCGAGCAAGAAAAAAAAGTTCAAGTTCAGAATTGTGTGTAACTGACACACGCCTATGTTTTTGACAAACTCTGCCCCCTTCTCCTGTGCGACTGTCTGCATAGCACTATGTCTCTATTTACATCTATGATGAATATCACTGTACACAATTCCAGTATTAGCTCCCACATGTGCGTGTAACTCAACTCTGAATATGGCCCAAGGGTTTTTGCGGATTGAAGGTAGTATTTTCTGACACTGTTTTCTGTGGTTGAACACAGAGCTGGATTACTACAGAAGTATGATTTATTTATTATTATTTACTTCTTTAAGCATTCTTTCACACCAGCTCCATGTTTTCCATGCTTGGTTGCAATAATTTTTGAGTGTCACCATATTTCTGACAAATGAATCAACGATCTTTGTGGGTATTTTCAACCCTTTTTTTTTCATTTCTCAACCTATGCCCCTGCAAATGTGATTTTATGGTCCCGTAAATGTGTGCTGCGCAGGACTGAACTTGGCCAAATAAAAAAATTTTTTTAAAAAAACCTGAAATATGAATCTATCACTGTCACTAACTAATGAAGCTGATTAACAAAAAGTAACCTAAAAAAGTCATTCAGCAGTGCTTGTAGTTAACACTAACTGGTATTTTGCTACATTGCTACAACCTGCGGAAAGCTAGCATGGTCAGTTTGCTTAAAATAATTACCAAATGAATTATTATGAATTATTTATTTGTTTGCCTGGTATAATCATCCTTCAAAAATATGCAGCTTCTGTCCACAAATGCAAAGTAAAATGTAAAGGGATAGTTCCCTACACTGTAACAGTACCAGTACGTTCTGTGACATTAGACTCTGTTGTCGGGCTCATATGTCGTCTCTTCTTCCTCAGTACAACCTCATAGCCCTGAGCTGCACTGCTGCTCTATCATCTCGCACATTATGAACATCATGCCATGCTGAGAGTATGCTGATGTAAGTCTGACACTGAAACCGCTGTCACTCATCCACAGGTTGCACTTATAGCATTATAAACACATCTCTTCCATGGCTATTAACATTGGTAAAGCTGCCAGAGCTGGCATATGGATATATGTCAGAGATATGGACATCATTATATATCTAAAAAAAATTTATTGCACTGAAGTGAGACAAGTTTGTCTTGTCATGTAAGCTCTTTATCCTGATCCTGAACACTGTGGTGGATCCAGGTCCTCTCCTAGGAGTACTGGGCCAAGGCAGGAACACACAATAATTGAAATTATGGGACCTCTCTATCTCTCTCTCTCTCTCTCTCTCTCTCTCTCTCTCGCACACACACACACACACATACACACACACACACATTCAAACCAAGAGGGAATTTAGAGTTGATCTACTTTTCTTTCTTTAAATAAGTTAAATTTGGCACTGGTAAAGCATTATCACTGTACATATACCCTAAATGTAAAATAAACAGGTGAGGAAGACCCCACCTGTGTAAATCAAAAGAAATATAAATGAGTTCACTACAGTGATCTCTAACAACCCAACAAAATCCCAGTGATAAAGGCTACATATATACTGTGCTTGATAGTTAGTAAATTTAGGAAAGCTTAGTTTATAAATTCATTGGAGCAAGATTTCTATTTAGTGGAATAGATGTGGGTGGCATGGTGGTACAGTGTGTAGCATTGCTGCCTCACAGCTCCAGAGTCCATGGGTTTGATCCTGAGCTTCCTAGGTTTTCCCCATGTTCTCGTCGACTTCCTCTTGTGGGTTCTCTGGTTTCAAAAACATACAATAGGTGGATTGGTTACACTTGCTCCTACTTGTGAATATGTGTGTGAATTGTGCACAACGATGGACTAGCGTTACATCCGGGGTGACTTCTTATGCCTTGCGCCCAGTGTTACTGTCATGGGCTCCAGATCCATTGTGACCCTGACCAGGTTAAAGCAGTTTCTGAACATGAATGAATGAATGTAGTAGATTTAATCCACATATTCAGATGTGTTTTGTGCAAATGAAAATGTTTTATCAGGAATGTTATAAGTGTGTTGTCAGGTTGTCATATCGTCACCTATATGATATGCAGATGCACACACTCACATGTAAGAGAATGTGCATGAATGTGCGGACTGTAGAAGTGTGTGTGTGAGTGAGAGTGTGTCTAGGTTGTGAGAGTGAGAGTGGTAATGAAGCACTGAGTTGTGCGAATTGGTGTGTGTAGTGCATGTGTCTGCAGGGTGTGCACCGCTCACACTAAAGGTTAATTAGGCCAGTAAGTAGAGCCTTGTGGCAAGAACCTGATCCACCGACAGGTAACCTTATAGTCAGACATCGTCTGTGTCATCAGCCCTTATATAAGTCCACACTCCGTGGGAAACACACACCGAGAAGAGCTGTGCTTTGAACCAGCAGGGGAGTGACTGCACATCGGTGAGCATCATCTCAGCATCACCATTTCACTCAGTCAGAGAAAGTTAATGGGATAGACAAAGTTAGACCTGAGACCTAGAAATGTATTTTTAAAGATCATTTTAAACTCATTTAAGCTGAAGCATATTTACTAAACTAGTGAATGAAACTTCTTAAGATTTATATTTATGGCTGTGATGGATTGATGGTGGTAGAAATGTAATCTTGAATGTAGCTTATTTTCTATATTTAATTTTAGCATTTTAAAAAAGAAATCCATTAACATGTAGCCATGGTAATATGTTACTTATGGTAATCTGCTGGAACTGCACTCTCAGCAATAAAGAGAGTCCCTTTTCTTGTCTCTGGCGTGGTACCATTAATGGCACAGATTTATTTTTTTTGTACCTTTAAAATGTATCCTTTAACTGGGTAGGCGCATGTGGTGTATATTTATCAAATTTTTAGAATAAAGCTTTAAAGGTACATCAGTGGTCTACCTTGAATGCACCAATATATTCAATTATGTAAGGTGAAATATATATACTAATTTACAAAAGATGCAGCATTAATGGCACAACCCAAGAGACAAGGAAAATTTCAGTTTGGTCCCTTTATATCTGGGAGTGTGTAGGATGCCTTTTTCCATGTAAGTGTAAGACATGCTTAAAAGAGAGTTTTCACTGAAAATAAATTGAGAATTGTACTTAATGCTAGGAATATTCTCAATCTTCTCAATATTCTCAATTCTCAATAGCTCAATCGCTTTTAACTCTAACATTTACTGTATCTACTTGTTTACTACATTAAACATTCCTCCTGTAGCCTTTATTAAAAAAAAATGCACAAATGGTTTTATTCCTGGATTTATGGAAATCGTTTACCATATTGTTTCTTAACAGGACAAATATGTCTCTCACTGATATCCTCTCTGCTGAGGCCATTGAGAATGCCATCAAGGACTGTGAAGGTGAGCTGAAGCAGAGCTAAACACACAAAAGGGACACATGGTGGATTTGTTTGCTAGTAATTAAAATGAATTAAACAAGAATATTATAATTAAGATCACATGAAACATAAAGGCAGTCCTAGCATTTGAGACGATATTACTGTGTCTGTAAATTTAGTGCTGAAGTCACTGCTGGATCTTATGCTGGATCTTATGAATGTTAAGATGCAGTGAAAGCTCTACTCTTAAGAGAGGCCATGTTGTTTGGTTCTCAGTTTGGTAGCATCACCTGTCTCTCTTGTGCACTCCTCCCGGCAGCACCAGACTCCTTCACTTACAAGAAATTCTTCCAGCTCATTGGCCTGACTAAGAAAAGTCCAGAGGAAGTCAGGGAAGTGTTCCGCCTCTTAGATGACAACAAGAGTGGGTTTATTGAGGAGTCAGAGCTCAAGTATGTCTATTTTTTTAAGTTTACTGCTTTTTGTTTAATGTAAGTAGCGGAGTTTCCCAATGATTACTCATTACTTGATTTTCAAGTTCCCTCTGCTTTTATATTGACAATGTAGTTGAGCATTATCTAAGCAAGCTATGAGAGAGAACAGATGCAATACATAAAGCAGTTAAGACTGCTTGCTTTTTAATCATGAATAAACAGTTTTTGCTCTAAGCAGCTTTTGCATCAACTTCAATTAGGTTCTGCGAGGGTGGTATTTTCTCTAAGCCATTTCCAGATGTAATCCGTCAGTTGGGTGTTTTGTGTGGTTTATCTGCATTACGTAATTGTGCCTGTAGACCTTGTGGCAAGGGCAGGTAAGTGACTTTGATGGGGACTGCAGTATCATTTTTGCTGAGGGTTTTGCACACGTGCAGTGAAATAGAGAGCCTCAGTGCTTTGGAACTGCTGATACCTGATTGGTTAGGAAACTGAAAATGAGAATGCATAAAAGGTGGCTTGAGTTTAATTTCTAAAAGATTACGCTGTGTTTATCCTTACATGCATGCATGCTGGTTATTAGTGTGTGATTAGTACTTTATATATATTTTTTTTGTTTGACTCAGGTTCTTCTTGCAGCGGTTTGTCCCAGGGGCACGGACTCTGACAGAGAATGAAACCAAGAACTTTATGTCAGGTTCAGATGGTAACAGTGATGGCAAAATTGGAATAGATGGTAAATCCCTCAAATGATTATGCTTTTTTTTGGGTGTTGTTTCAATAATTCTGTCTGTGTTACTGGCATGATAGATTCTCACTGCATGTAAAAGCCCATAAGCTCAGAGTAGCACTCTGCATTCACCACAAGTAAGAAGAGAACTGGGCTTGTGCATTGCACTGCAGTTTATTAAAGTCAGGCGATGCCGTACAAAGTATACATGTCATTTTGACTGTTACACCCAACATTGCATCACAGCCCTTACATATCAGGGTGTGGAGCCTCCATTTCTGAGCTTTTCTGCAGTGGTTTAGATATAACATGCATAAATCTGTACTGTCTTTCAGAATATTATAATCATTACGATCGTACCTACCTACTTTCACAATAGCTGAAAAGTACCTACCAACGTTTGGGCTTTTAATGGTGCGTAACACAGACAACAGCTTTGCCTCAGTCCCTTAGATGTTGTTACATGGTTCAGTGTCTATCAGAGGGTAACAGCTGATTTGAACATTTTTGTTAACTAAGCAAAGGAAAAGAAGTTATGGGGCATAAGCTGTTAGCTGACTTTGGTAGAAACTGACTTAGAAATTGTTAAATTCTATTCTATACTTTGTCTTTAACTTTTCAAAGGGTTCAAATGTGCAATGGAGGGTAAAACCCTCTATGACACACTAGGTGAGTTGGTAAAGTAGCCTAAGGGGAGGTCATATTCTGGTTGCAGGGCATGGGTGCTTGGTAAGGCATGGTACTTGCCTATGTCAGTAGGAGGGACCACTTTGCGCAGCCTTAATCAAACACCATATTCTGCTTAGATAATAATGGCAGAGAGAGAGAGAGAGAGAGAGAGAGAGAGAGAGAGAGAGAAAGAGATTTAAATTCTTATGTCTGTGGCTCAATTGGAGTATGTGGAGTATGTGTTGTTGCGTGCCAATTTACATGTGCTTCTAGTGGAGGACCATTAGCAAACATAATGCATGTACAGCCTGTTCATATTCAAATCACATATTAAACTGACAAAGAGGTTGCTCTCAGTGTTTGCTTTCCGAATTAATCGAATTAATCCTTTTCATGTGTTCCGACAAACTTTAAAGACTTTAAAGAATGACAGAGCATGTGCTTCTGTGGTGTCATATGTGCTGTTTAGATTGTAGGTATTTCCTGCAAAATTGTGCATGAATATTTTATTTTGTGTTTCTAGCTAGCTAGTGGGTTCAATCTAGAAACCACACTGTGCTGCTCAAAAATACACTCTGTATATTGCTAGTGTCTGCTGTAAAAGACTAATTTGATTAACATGATTGATGGACCTCGGGGAGCTCCAAACTGAATGAAATATTAATAGTAATAATCTGACAGTTTTAATTTGAAAATTATATTTATAAAAATAAACTAACAAATTAAAAAAAAACTGTATTAAAATATTCCACAAACCAAGTATCCATTCATAGAATTTTCTACAGTGAAGACCAATAGAACAGTAACAAAATGAGGGGAAAAGATTTTGTAAATTAATAGAAGAAGAAACCTTTTCTCAGTTAATAAAGTGCTGGCTTTCAGATGCAACAAATACAAGTTATTCATATTTATATGTGAAATGCCACACTCTATATGAGGATGAAAAATAGTGGCACTGAGATGCCATAGAGCGAGTAATATATTCTTTGTTTCACTATTCATTTATGAATAAGTAATAAGTGTTAGAATAAGTAAATGTTAGAACATACTAATTGCTTATAACCAATCCTCAGTATTCATTCATTCTTTTTATTTAACAATATCATACTGTAACACATTCTGATAACTTTAAAGCATGGTCCAACAAAAATCACAACTGTTTCCATTTTAAATGCTGTACATGAGGACTTTCTTAATAGTCCTCAAGGACACAGTATACAGTTTGGTTCACCTCACACTTGATCCAGATAAGTGCATGCTCTTATGAATGCTCTAGAGATCCCAGAGAACCAGAAAGAAAACCTCTACTGTATATGCACTAATGTCTCTTGTCTGTGTTTGCAGAATTCCAGAACATGGTCCTGTCTTAAAAGAATGGCCGATTCCCAGTCCTCTACCAGCAGCCATATGTGCTGTGGTTTCATCTCTCCCGCTGCTTTTCACATTTCCAAAGAGTTTTCAAAGACCAACATGCACTCCCTTTTTATTTGATTTGGGAATGCATGTTTGATGGTTGTTGAATGTCTGTCATTGCCCTCATGCTTGCCCCACATGACCAAGGACAAAACTGTTCAGGGAAACAATTAAAGTCATTCTAACTGCAATATGTGATGTCTTGTTTTTTTTGTTTTGTTGGTTTTTTTTTTAAACCTGCTTTAGATTAACGTGTATCACACTGCTCTGCTTATCATTGATTAATCCTACTGCCAAGGATTCAGAACTGCTGCAGATTTCAGATTAATCCTCAAAGCATTAGATTGGACTTAAACAGAATTCACAAAAACAGTGTGCATTCTCTGTTATTATTCAGATGTTATATGCTGAAATGTTGTATAAACTGTTATTATTTATAATAACTCATACACATTACATATTAATTAATTATATATATTTAAAATATCTAGTGGTTTCAACCCCACAGCCTCAGAAGCACATCGCTTGCATGTCTGAAACATCCTGTTTCTCCAGAAACTATGTGTACTACACTGAACATTCACTATATTTACATTTACATTTATGGCATTTGGCAGACGCTCTTATTCAGAGCTACTTACAAAAGTGCTTTGAAGTCTTTCAAAAATACATTCTGATATTGGCTCACTAGGTCACAAACTAGGAACACCATCAGTCCAAAACTCTGTTGGGGAGGTAATAGACAAGCGCTCACTATATATACTCACTGGCAACTTTAAGGAACACCTGTACACCTTCTCACTTATGCAATTATCCAAACAGCAAATTGTATGGCAGCAGCACATTGCATAAAATCATGCAGAAACAGATCAAGAGCTTCAGATAATTTAGAATGGGGATAAAATGTGATCTCAGTGACCTTGACTGTGGCATGGTGATTTATGCCAGACAGGCTGGTCTGAGTATTTCAGAAACTGCTGCTCTTCGGGGATTTTAATGCACAACAGTCTCTAGATTTACATAGAATCCTGATAGGAAAAAAACATCCAGGGAGTAGCGGTATTGCAGGTGGAAAAGCCTTGTTGATGAGAGAGATCAGAGGAGCATGGCCAGACTGGGCTGAGCTGACAGGAAGGCTACAGTAACTTAAATAAGCTCTCTCTACAACTGTGCTGAGCAGCAAAGCATTTCAGAATGCACAACTCATTAAACATTGAGGTGGATGGGCTACAACAGCAGAAGACCATGTCGGGTTTCCTGTCAGAATCTGAGGCTCAGTTTCCTGCTACCTGAAGTGGCATGAGTTTCAGCAATAAGATGCAAAAACATTTACCTAACGCTGCTGCATTAGGTGTCTTTTTGCTCTCTCTCTCTCTCTCTCTCTCTCTCTCTCCCTGTTGACAGAATTACTGAAGGCCTCAGCAAAGTGTGGCTACACGCTATAAGTATATTTAACATAGATAACCTTCCATCATTCACACATACAAACAGAAAACAGAGTATGTATCCCACTCTTAACTACTTCCCTAAACAGAAGTAGTTAAGTGTGTAAACAATGTAATTTAACTGGCTGGACCTGAAATTTTCAGGCAAAGATACATGATACAGTAAAGCCTTTACAAAAAATGATCATATTCTGCCTTAATAATTAATGGTCATTGTTAATTGCCTGGACTGAGAGAATACATTTAACATGAAATAATCACTCAAGCAGTATGGGATATGTTATTCATTCATTTATTCATTCATTCACCTTCATTTTTCAGAGCCTATCCAGTGACACACCCTAGATGGGATGTCTGTCTGTTGCAGGGCACCATGCACATGCACATTCACACACTCATACACACCTAGGGGCAATTTAGTGTCACCAACCTAACGGCATGTTTTTGGAAAGTGGGAGGAAGCTGGCGAACCCAGAGGAAACATGCACAAAACCACATACAGACAGCAACCCGAGTGTATTATTATTATTATTATTTTATTTTCCCTGGTGGTCTAGCAGCTAAGGATCCCACAGTCTCACTGCCACGGCCTGGGTTTGAGTCCCGGGCAGGGAACCAACCCAGCCATTGGCAGTGTACTCTCAGTGCAGGGCCCACGCCCAGATAAAATGGGAGGGTTGCATCAGGAAGGGCATCTGGGGTGAAACCTGTGCCAAATCAAACATGCAGACCAATGATTCATTGTGGTGGTCCCTAACAGGTGCAGCCAAAAGAACAACAACAACAATATTATTATTTGATTTATTTTTTTTATTACGATTTTTTTTTATTATACCCTGCTATAATTTTCATCTACATCATATTATTGTACACTATAAGACAAAAGTATGTGGACACCTGACCATCACATTGATGTGTGGATCTTCCCCAAACAAAGCTGGAAGCACAAAATTGTCTAGAATGTCTTGTACGCTTTGTAAGCATGACAATGCCCCTGTGCACAAAGTGAGTTCCATGAAGACATGGTTTGCCAAGGTTGGAGAGGAAGACCTGGAGTGGCCTGCACAGAGCCCTGACCTCAACAACACCGAACACCTCTGGGATGAACTGAAACACAGGCTTTCGGCCATATAGTGCACCTGAGCTCAGCTTGCCTTTTATGCAAGTAGATAAACAGGTTATTCTGAAGCCGCTAACTGTCTGTATACAACATAAAACTGTTTTAAAACTGTCAAACTCGTTTCTTATTAACAGAATAAATAGATAATCTTGAGCACAACACCTATGGAGCCAGCATTAGTGAGGTTTACACGGAACTGTATTTTCACCGCGTTTGATTTACCCGAGCGGTTACACACGGTGTGCTGTCAGAACCCGGAAGTGTGTTCGAGCACGTCAGAGGTTTCCTTATACAGATTATCTCCTTGGAGGAGGGTCTCTGAGCACACTCACTGACCACTGTTCTCCCATGTTTATTTTTTACGCATTCGCTAGTAAACTTGGCTGTTTGTTTTCTGGGTCGCAATGCTGTAAGAGATACGCATGCTGTTGGTAAGCACCTCATTAATGTACTCGAAGCGTAGTGTGAAACCGTGTCACAGTGTTTTATGTCCTGTTGCTAGCAAAGAAACCTAGCAAGCAACAGTGCTAATTTGTTTCATTCAGCTAATTATGCTGGTTGCTTGTTGGTGTTGTTTTTCTTTTATTTATGCGAATTGTAGTGTCTTATGCCTCATAGAGGATATGTCTATTCAACCCGTGTTTTTGTTAATGATTAGAATACCGTGGCAGTAGACTAGCCTTTTAAACATCTAGATACTTTGAAAACATGCAGATTAATTTCTACAAACAGTCAGCAAATTCAAGAAGTACAAGGACATTCCTTTGCTGTCATTTCTTCTCTGTGTTCACTGGCTTGCATGGCATTAGCTACGTTGCAGAAGTCTTGGTCATCTCCAGTTTCATTTACTATATACAATGTTTTGCAACAGTATTCAACACCTTGAAAAGTCGTCAGATTTCTCTGTATTACAAAAACAGATTGTTCCAGTCAGTATTTATATTACAAACCAGCTCCTTCAGACTAGCACTTGGCAGAACCACCTTTTGCTGCAGTAACAGCTGTGGGTCTGTTAATCTGTGGTAAGTTCCTACCAGCTTTGCACACTGTTTGGGACTGATTTTCACCCATTCTTCCTGGCAGGTTTGCCGGGTTGGTTGGATGTTGTTTGTTGACTGCAGTTTTCAAACAGTGCCACAGATTCTCTGTGGGATTCAGACCTGGGATTCAAGACTTTTAACTTGGCCCCTATAGAATATTTACCTTTTTGTTTTTAACACTCCTGCATTGCTTTGGCTTTGCGTTTGAGAATATTGTCCTGTTGAAAGGTGAAGCATGAGCATGATGCTGCCACCACCATATTTCACTGTAGGGATGGTGTTAATTGAGATATGGCCTGTGTTAATTTTGCACCACACATAGCACTTTAAAACTTGCCCAAATACAGTATCTTCACCTTGAAAGAAACCAGAAAGAAAGCAACCTAGAAAGAAACCATTCCACAAGAAGAGCTATGTGAAACACGAGAGTCACCCAGCCATGGTCCCATATAATCTTCAATTATGCAGACCTCTCTAGATGGTTGTCTGGTGCACCTTCACTCCGCTCTCAGCCGCTGTACTTTGTAACTCCTTCAGAGTGACTGTTGGCCTCACTGTGGCTTCCCTCACCAGTCTCTGTCTTGTATTTGCATGGAGTTGTGAGGGAGGGCCTTGTCAGGGTAGTGCTTGGGCAGTGTGATGCTTACTGGGATGTCCAGTCTCTTTACACCCTATTCACACCTTTACACCACATAAGTTATGAATTTCTGTAACCTTCTCTTTAACCTCCTTAGAATGGTCTTTAGTCTTCGTTTTCACAACTGTCCTTCATTCCGGAATCTGGCGGGTTGAATACTTACAAATCTGATCAACTCCAGGGAGACTGAATACTTTTGCAGGACACTGTATGTAGGCTATATGACTATATGGTTATGTTTATGGTTAGCCACATATGAACTATTATATTTATTGCTGTTTAAAAGATATATTCCTTCTGCCAAATGTTCACTCTGCAGATTAAAGGCATGCCCATCAGGCTGCTTCAAGGGAGGACGAACAAACTTCAGACACAGTCAAATGCTGATGATCAGGTGCTGACTGAGTAAAATATCCACCTGATATCCAGCAGTTTGTATTGTGTAGTTAATTCCTCTCAGATGTTATGCCCCATCTCTTACAGCTTTTTCTTGCTATTTCTGTTATGTCAGTCCAAGAATGGCTTCTGGAATGCAGGAAAAACAGTATAGCCCATCACTGCTTAGTTTTTTCATCTATAACCCCAAGTTTGGACCACGTGAAGGGGAGGTAAGTTTCAGCAATCCAACAAGAATCCAAGTTCTTATCATTTACCCATGCTGTGATATTTCAAAATCATTTGCCTAGTTTTACATGTGTTGATGGATGAATAGGATTGAACAATGCAGTCAGAGTGGAATATCTGACACTTGAAACTTTCCGGGAGGTGAAAAAGGAAGTGAAAACAAATTTGTCAATTAAGGATTTTTTTTTAAATCGTAAGACATGACAGGTCACATAAAACCGGGTGATCTTTTTCTATGATGGGAAGTTCACAGGTTTTTTTTGTTTGTTTGTTTGTCTGTTTGTAAATTAAATTTTATTAACCAATCAGGTTACAGTTTTTAATAAAACAACATGTAATTAAGATTTTTATTGACACACTTGGCATATTACAGATGTCATAACATTTAAACTTAGAGTTACAATAAGAAGGACTTTTCAAAACAGTATAATGGGGCCATACAAACAAAGACAGACCAGAGGTCAAGGGACCCAGAAGTTTGCAGTTTTAAAAAGGAGAATATACGGTAACTCACATAGTGGCCAAAATGTGACTGTTGCAGTGATTGCAATTATACACTGTTTCCTACACTCATTCAGCTGACACACCAGTCTCACTGCTGTCGCTGCTGTACTGAGAATCTGATCAGTGATTGTTCAGTGGTGGTCCCTTTCCATTGCTGTATAAAGGATTTTAATTCAGCAGGGTTTCATTGATGCTAACCTTTTTCTGCTTGTGTAATCTAAGGGGCCATTGTTTTCATACTGAGAAATATACAGTTAGTTACGATCCTTATTTTAATGTTTCCACTGTGTTCTGTCCTGCAGGAGGAGAAAAAGATCTTATTTTATCATCCCTGTGACGTAGAGAAAAATGAAAAGATTCGCAACGTTGGACTCTGTGAGGCCATTGTTCAGTTTACTAGGTACGCGTTTATGATCGAGCAAAATTAATATATATTTATAGTGTGTATGTTTGTGTGTATGCATATATAATAATTCAACATGATAATATCAGTTAATGGCAGAAATAGCTTTAGTTTATTATGTGTTTGCGTAATCATGAATTCAAAATAGCCGCCATATTTCACTGATCTTTTGACATTTGCAGGACCTTCTGTCCCACAAAGCCAGCAAAATCACTTCACACTCAGAAAAACAGACAATTCTTCCACGAGCCTGAAGAGAATTTCTGGATGGTCATGGTATGATGTTTAAGGCTTTTTAAAATGTTCTGTTGTACTTTGCTATAGAGTGCTGTCATCTGTAATATTTTGTAAAACACTTGAACAGTGATTATTTTGTATTCTATGAACTAATGGACTTAATTTATCAAGCTGGATATGGACAAATTTATTAATAAATAGTTAACAAGGGCATTTAGAAAAGTAGTGTAGTATTTATGAAAATCCAGTTAGTTCAGAAAAACATTTGCTTTATATATAAGTTTAAATAGCTTTTTTTAATAGCCTACACAAGTTTAATAGCATTCTGTGAAATTCAGTCAATTCATATTAATGACTTGAAAGAAATCAGCCCAAAAGCAGCACCATGCATCCTTTTCTTGTTTGGGCTGACTCTTGTATTAATATGTGACCGTATTGGTGTCTTATTTTCTCTCTGGTATTTTGTCTTTTGAGGTCGTACGGAACCCAATGGTAGAAAAACCCAACAAAGATGGAAAACCACCCACTATAGAATACCAAGAAGAGGAAATTCTGGTTTGTAATTTTTTTATTTTTTTTTATTTTTTGCTAAATTTGGTTTATTGTTATGCATCTGTGTCAGGCCAGTACAAACACTCAGCGTTTGTGAGCCAGTGACATGGAGCCTGTACTTTTTTTTAATGCATATAATGTCATTGGTACCAAGACTGATGACAGTGTTTTTTTTCTCCTGCATTCTAGGACTCTGTTTATGGTGCAGTATTACAGCAGTGCTACAGCATGTATAAGGTAAATTGCATTTTCCATTCTGCTGAACCCCTTGATTTGGTGAGTGCATTTGCTTATTCAGTGCTACATGTTTGTGGCCTCGTCCCTGTTTGCAGCTTTTCAATGGCACTTTCATCAGGGCATTTGAAGCTGGTGGAATGGAGCTACTTACCCAAAAGCTTGAAAAGTTCTTCTACAGGGTAAGATAAACTATTGATAAGGAAAGTGATCTTCATCAGCTAAAACACTGAGTGAGTTTAATGTGAGAAGTGTGCATATATTCCACATGGTAGCAATTAGAATATGAGATCATGGATACCAGACAAACCCCAATTACCAATCAGTGATGATTTAAAAATTAGATTTACACCTCCTAAAGGGAATATGATGATAACATATGATTAGTTTTAAGTTTCTTTAATTATTTGTCTCCATCTAGCAAGAAACTCAGCTGTGCAAATTAGTGTTGTTTGTCTGATGAGTTGTTCCATAAAAAATTGCATCGCTGAAGGACTCATGCTTACTCACCTGTCTGAATAATTCAGCTGTGGTCAGGGGAAACCCTTCACATCACCTCCGTTCAAACCCGAGCCTTGGCCTAGTGCCCTCTGTGAAGCTGTAATCTGGTCCCAGGGTGAAATGGCACTGACTGCTGTGCAAAAGCAGTTCAGCATCTTACTATATATCACTGTCAAATTACATGACGTCAGCCTCAGATAGGAAGACTCGCTGGCATCAGCACTTGTGGCTGCAATGATTTTTCTAGTCCTTTCGTGACACAGAAATGGTCCATTCCACTATGTCTGAATTGTAAAAGGCAGTTTGAATGGCAGCTGTTGCAACATTATGTTGTGGGTTTTATTCAGGACAGAATATTGAAAGAAATTAGGTGTAATACATGGATCATTGTACAAATTCATTTACTACTTTTAACAGTTATGTCACTGGTCATGCTGTAAAACAAATTTATATGTGTGTTGTGGTCTGGGACAAAAAACTGATGATTGTGGCAGCTGAATTCTGGCAAACAGCCAAAATTAACAAGAAATTGGGCTTGACAAAAATTGTTTTTTCTGACAATACCAAACTATGATACATGTACTTTAAGAAAATATATAAATATATTCCTCCAAAATGATGCAAAAATGTCTACTGACTTCTAAGCTTGCTTATGCTATCTTTCTGCAAAAATCAGATTAGGTCATTAAGGAACCACTCGCTTGCAAAAGCATCTGTAGGATGAACGACGTCTCTAAATATAGACATAGTTTTCACGGTCATATTTATTATTTTTATATTATATTTATTACATGTATATGAATCATTAAATAGCAGTTGCTTGTAGATATCAATAAAACTAAGATTTTTCTCCCTTTTTACTTTTGAGGATAACCAGATTTTAAAATGCTAGAACTTTGTGTCAGAGCCTGTAGAAAAAAAAAAAATCACAATGTGAAGAGTTTTCCTAAACCGCCACATGTTTAAGCTCTTATACATTGTGTGTGTTTTTGTGTGTGCTTTACTGTAGTACATACAGACGCTGCACCTCCAGTCATGTGACCTACTGGATGTGTTTGGAGGAATCAGCTTCTTCCCCCTGGACAAAATGACATACCTGAAGATCCAGTCTTTTGTCAACAGAGTGGAGGAAAGCTTGAGTTTGGTCAAATACACAGCCTTCCTCTACAATGACCAGCTCATCTGGTAAAGTTCAGCACTGCTTATGTACTAAATAATAATTTACTGATAGAGTTAGTAGCACTCCTGAGCAACAGCACTGATTCGAATCTTTATCATTAGATGTGGCTCTGTCTATTATTCTTACATGTATTCTGCTCTGCTTTCTGATCATTTTAATGGAAACTCGCATCTTGCTACACTTCTGTCAGTCTCGGCACCTTTAACAGCTCTGTGCTTAGATTGTGTTCAGCTTCAGTCAGAGTCACTTTGGATAAAAGTGTCTTTCAAATGAATACCTATAAAATAATTATTGCATAATATTGCCCATTAAATATTGAACTGAGAAAGCTACTTTAGCCGTGTGTGTGTGTGTGTGTGTGTGTGTGTATGTATGTATGTGTGTATGTATGTATATATGTATATACACACATATACATATACATACATACATATATATACATACATATATACATACATACATACATACATCAGAATTTGATCCTGAAAAGCAAGTTCCAGTATTTACACCTGGAGATCAGAGTTCAGTGAGTTATCAACAATTTAGCTGCAATTTTTGCTCATTTATTTTTCAACCGTGCAGGTGTATTTGGTTACTGTTTAAACAGACATCAGATAATGCAAGTGTTAACTTACTTTGTTACTTTGTACAACGTTACTTATGTTTTATTAATGGTTTGTAATTGTTAATTAACGCAGTAAACAATGTCAGTTAATGGAACCTTAGTGCAACACATTACCAAGATGTCTATATACAGTGAAAAGGATAAGCCCTTCCCTGAACTTTTGCCTGTAATCTCACTCATGCAAAGGTTTGGATACAGACTGAGCTCTGACATAAAAGCTCCTAAAGACCTGCTACAGAGAGTAATTCCTCGTATGTGCAACATACCTGTCAGATAAAACAGATTCTCTTTCTAGCAAGCCTTGTAAAGTATATAAAGCATACTATATCAAATTTACCAAGCCACATGGTCATGCAGGTGTTTTGGTTTTTATTTTGCAGGAGTGGGCTGGAGCAGGATGACATGCGCATTCTTTACAAATACTTGACAACATCACTGTTTCCAAGGCACACCGAACCTGAGGTGTGGTCATTTTCACTATTTAGTGCATTATTTACATATACACACACCGAGCACTTTATTAGGATCACTATGCTGATACTGGGTAGGGCCTCCCTTTGCTCTCAATACAGCCTCAATTCTAGTCCATGTAGACATGACTGTGTCGCACAATTCCTGCAGCTTTTTCAGGTGCACTTTGATACTGTGAATCTCCTGTTCTACCACATCCCAAAGGTGTTCTACTGGATTCAGATCTGGTTACTGGGAAGACCACTGAAGAACACTGAACTCATTGTCATGTTCATGAAACCAGTTTGAGATGACTTTTACTTTGTGACATGGTGCATTATCATGCTGGAAGCAGCCATTAGAAGATGGTAAATTGTGGTCATGAAGCGATGCACATGGACAGCAACAATACTCAAATAGACTGTGGCCTTCAAGTGATGATTGATTGGTATTAACGGGCTCAAAGTGTGCCAAGAAAACATTCCCCACACCATTACACTACCTCCACTGGACTGTTGACACAAGGCAGGTTGGGTCCATGGATTCATGCTGTTGGTGCCAAATTCTGACCCTACCATCTGTGTACCTCAGCAGAAACCGAGATTCATCAGACCAGGCTACGTTTTTCCAGTCTTCAACTGTCCAGTTTTGGTGAGCCTGTGTCCACAGGCTGACAGAAGTGGAAACCGACATAGCCTTACAACATAGCTGTTGTAGCCCATCCGCCTCAAGGTTTGACATGTTGTGCCTTCTGAGATGCTTTTCTGCTCACCACAGTTGTACAGAGTGGTTATCTGAGTTACTGTAGCCTTTCTGTCAGCTTGAACCAGTCTGGCCATTCTCCGTCGACCTCTCTCATCAGCAGGGTGTTCCCGTCTGCAAAACTGTTGCTCACTGGATCTTTTTCTTTATTGCACCATTCTGAGTAAACTCTAGAGAATGTTGTGCATGAAAATCCCGGGAGATCAGAAGTTAGAGAAATACTCAAACCAGCCCTTCTGGCACCAACAATCATGCCACGGTCAATATCACTGTGATCACATTTTATGCCCATTGTGATGGTTGATATGAACAAAAGCTGCTGGTCCATACTACTGCCACATGATTGGTTGATTAGATAACTGCATGAATGTGTAGGTGTACAGGTGTTCCTAATAAAGTGCTCAATAAGTGTATATTGAATTTACATGGAACTGCATAGCAGTCTGTATAGAGCACAAATTAATTTGCTTTGTGTGTGCGTGTGTGCGCGCGTACTCGCGCTGTGGCAGCTCGCAGGCAGGGACTCGCCTCTGAGACCGGAGGTGACAGGGAATCTGTTGCACTATGGCAGGTAAGTACAACCACATTTCTGATCCTCTGCCGGTGTTAGACTCAGGTGTCCGGGGTACTTGGCTCAGTTAGCAAAGCCTGGCTCTGATAGATTGCCTCTGATCACATAGCTCAAAGAGAAATTGAAGTGCTTTGATGGCCCGGAGCAAAACCCTGTTCTATCCGAGTCTTTACTGGATGGTGGATTTTAGGTCAGTGAGTGTACCAGCGTGGTGTGTGTTGCAGCTTATTGGCAGTAGTCTTAGCTCTGCAGATTAGTTTTATGCACTGAGTGGAGCTGATAGTGTGTTGGCTCTCGTCAGTCAGGCTGATTAGATTAGCCACTGAGCCTCCTGCAGCAGGAATGCCTACACACACATTATGTTTATGTGATCAGGGCAGAGAACCGTGCCAGGGCTCTTAATCAAAGACCACTTCCACACTAGTAATCAGCTGATCATTTCCTCTACATAGCCATTGCCTGGACTTGAGGTAACCTCAGGTTAGTAGTGTCAAGTTTCAGTTGTTCAGTATTGTACTGGTGGTGAGATTCAGTTCAGTTTTATTTATATGGCGCTTTTAACAACGTAACGATTGTCACACAGCAGCTTTACAGAAATCTGATATAAATTTTCAATTGAAATGAATTTTAAATTGAACTATTTTTAATCCATTATTGCTATATATTGTTTGTGTAAGTAAGTATATTTGTATACACTTTTGCTCTGGTTCATATTTTAGTTTATATGGTAGTTATGTTAATTGAACAATTTCTTTAAGAAATCAATCCTATTGTTAGTAGAAAACGTTGTTTCTACTTGGATAATCACTGGGAGCACATCATCATGTACACCCGTTGCCGGAATGGCACTCTAGTCTCACTCAGAAGTTTTTGTTAATGGATGAAGATCCTCCTTTATGTCTGTTGTGTCAGGAAATTCCTGCAGAGGGCAGAGCAGTGTGGTTGCTGAGATGGAACCTGTAAGGGTGTGTTTCCGGGGGGAACAATAAAAAATGGTGCGCCTCTAAGAGCAGATGGAGGTGAAAAGTTCGGAGGTCTTCATTGACAAAGGAAGGACTTTCACCCATTCAGCTCAAATTCAACCCTGAAGACGCAACTGGTTATCAACCTCCTTCTACTACTGTGCTGCTTCTACTATTGCTTTGCTAAGCCTTTGCAAGCAGAAGAAAAATAAAAAACAGTAAAGATGAGTTGTCCTCTTGCGTCCTTCAAAAAAACTTAAAAGCCATTTATCAAGTTTGGGCAGAGCTGAATGGGAAAACCTAAAAAACTTGACAATGTCCCTTATGCCAAAGTCCAATATTTAATGGACTATGATGGTTTCAACTCCTCTAATCACTGAACATGGGTCAGTGATTTTAAATTCAGAACAGCTACACATTCCCAATATTTGTTAATAAAATATCCATTTAGAGAGAAAAAATCCAGTCTCTGTGGTGCTGCAGGCTCTGTAAACAGGAGAGTAAACAAAAGACGTTGACCAAAAAGGACCAACCAGTTCAGACAAGCAACGGTTTCTACTCTCAGTCATGTTGCCTGTTAATGCAGAAAGCTTCCTTGTTTGCACAAGTGTTGAGATATTCCAGATTAGTGTGTTTTGGGGGTGTGGCTTTGCAGAAAATTTGAAAGAGAGGGACTATATTTTGAGCATTAACACAATTCTGCCAGAATCCCCTGTATTATATACCCGTAATGTCACTAGTTGAGATGATGTTCCCGAGTTGTGTCTTACTGGTAATGAGAAGTTCAATGACACAACTGTTTGAATAACATCCTTGAGTGCCCTGTTTTAAACAGTGATAATAGTGATAATCAAGCCATTTATAGATAGCATTTAAGTTCCATGAAGTCTTTGGTGGTATTCTTAAAATAAGTAGCTTCTCTAGCATGATTTGTCTTCACGCTAGCATCAGCAGCAGAGGCGTGCTTTGCTTGAATGCATCACTGCAGTATGTATGTACAACTTTGTGTCTGAATACTATTTAATGTAAAATGTCTGCAGCTCCTGGAATTACGTCAGAAGGAACTTGGATGATTGACAGATTTTTAAAACGTTATTTTACTATTAATGTGTTCGTTTTAATATCTGTTAAATGTTTCTGTTAAACTCTGTAGCTTGGTAACTCTGAGCTTTAATAGCTTGGATATTTAATTCACTTGTCCTTTTTGTGTTTGTCTTTTATTAATCTAGATTTTTAACTGGACCAGCCAACCTAAAAGATCCCGATACGAAGTTCAGGTTTCCGAGAATATTTGTGAACACAGACGACAGTTACGAGGAGCTACATTTGATAGTTTACAAGGTGAGAGTATCAGCCATGTTTAATTTTGTTAGGTGACCATCCATCAAGAAAAACGTTCTTCTATAAATCCCATTTGAAGTGACAGAGTGTGACAAGGGTGAGGGCACATAAGTAAAATCAACGAGAAATGTGACCGAGAGATTGTAGAATATGAGAATATGACAAGATGTTTAAGTAATGTGGTGCTTTCACATGAAGCTCAATTGAAAACATACAAATATCTATCATCATCTCCCTTGCAGGCTATGAGTGCTGCTGTGTGCTTCATGATAAATGGTGAGTTTCCTGTGTTTTTGCGTTACGTAGTCCTTCAGCTAAGTGGAAAACTAGCTTAATCTGTCTCATGTGATTAACATTTTTTCCAGCATCAGTGGAACTGACGCGAGAGTTTTGCGAGCAGCTGGATGCTCTGGTCGGCCCTCAGCTCACGCTGCTAGCCTCAGATATTTGTGAACAGTACAACATCAACAGGCGGATATCAGGGTCAGTACTAATCTGAAAAGTGCAGTTTAATGATCATTTGCCTTTTCTCTTTCTTTGCTTGAATCAATCTGAGCTTTTGACATCGTTTGTACCAGAGCATTGTTGAAATCTCGAATTTGATTGGTCAGAAGTTGTTAACTGTTTTTCTGTAACAGGACAGCTCAGAGAGTAGTGCAGGCTAAGAGGCAAATCACAGGTTTATATTAAAGATGTGTTATTCCTGTAGTAGCGTTTTACACAGGGAATTATAGAGTGAGCACTCTACGTAATCTGAGTCTAATATTAAACAGATTACAAGGCAAAACATCTTATCATTGTTATAGAGAAGCTTTCTGTAAGGACACAATTAACATTTATTTCTAAGTCTCCAGCGTCAGCACTTTGTAACAGTCAGTAAGTTTTCAGAAAGACAGGAAAGGCTTCAGGACAGAAGGAACATGCTTTCTGATTTCGCAGTAACCAGATGCATTTTTTAATCTTATTAACTTGAAGAGAAAGTAAGGGAACGACTGTTTATAGCTGCTATAATGTAAGTGACTTGTTTCATGGATGTTCCACAACATTAGCTGATAAAAAGTATGTCCATTAATTAGATAGAAATGTAATTAAAACTTGCTGTGGTATAAGGAATTAAAAACACATGCTGTTGTAAGAAAACAATCCACTTTTGGAGTTGTAAGTCTGTTTTCACCGGGCCACACCACCCCATTTTGTTGATCATTGTCCTGTAACGGCACGCCCCCAAGTGTTTTATTGCCTACTTAACAAGTGAGGTTATCATGTTATCTTTCCAGGATTCACCTTAATCCTCTGAGCAAATCTTTTTCCTTAGTACATTAACCTGAACAGTGTTTTAACACTAGTTACTGGACATCATCATTTGTTGCGTATCTGACAAGCTGATCCTCTCTCATGTCACCTCAGAAAGGGCATACTACAGTATTGTTTTATAATTAAATATGAACAACTGCCATGGTACCACTCACCACTAAGTGTGGATATTAGGGCTTCTGTCCTGTTTTGTATATATTTGAATGCCAGTTTGCGTGTGTGTTTTGTGTTTGCATGACTAGGCCTGAAAAGGAGCCCCAGTTTAAGTTCATCTACTTCAACCACATGAACTTGGCTGAGAAGAGCACCATCCACATGCGCAAAACAGCTAGCGTGTCTCTCACCTCGGTCCACCCTGACCTCATGAAGATCCTTGGAGACATCAACAGCGATTTTGCACGGTAGCTACCATCTCAGGACTGTGCCTTGATTAATCTAATAAATCAGATGCTAATTGTTTATTTGATTCATCAGATAATTTGTCAGAATTACCTTTTTTATATTTTTTCCTCCCTCATATCTCTAAGGGTTGATGCAGATGAGGAGATCATTGTAAAAGCGATGACTGACTACTGGGTGGTGGGCAAGAAATCAGATCAGCGAGAGCTGTATGTCATTTTGAACCAGAAGAATGCCAATTTAATTGAAGTGAATGGTATGTCCCTGTGCACTCACTAATTCTAAGTAAATGTAGTTTGAGTAGTTGGTTGTGATCATTAGTTAAAGATGAGCTATAATGTTTCATCGTTGTGTTATTTGGTTTAATTTGGTTGACAGACTGTTCGAAACCCATCACTGTTTCTCTTTTTGCATTACAGAAGAGGTGAAGAGGCTTTGTGCAACACAGTTCAATAACATTTTCTTCTTGGATTGAGGACAGTAAAAGAGAGAGAGAGAGAGAGAGAGGGATATGGCCTCACCACAGACTGTCAGCTGTTCATGTTTTAATGACAGCATCAGTGTAATGCAATAATTGCATTGTAAAAATGAATTTTCATATTATGCAATTTTTAAAAGATTTTTATTTAATCTATACAAAAAAAGACTACATTCTTGTAATTAATTAGACAATTTAAATCAAAATTTTACTGTATATATATATATAATATGGACGTTGGCTCTTTTGTTCCATTCCTTTTGTTTCTGCTTTCTTTGACAGAATAGTCACAGAGTAATTAAACTGTGCATTAACTGAATCATAATTATATTTGTCATTTAAACTGTCCTTTATGCTAGTATGTCATCTTCATTATAGTTTGTTAATGTTTTCCACTTTTTTCAATTGACATTAAAATTTTAATTCACTCCAGTGGTTGTTGTATTTCATGTCTTTACCCCTACTCAGTGCACGTTTCTAAGATGTGTTGGATATATGATTGCTTATAATTAAATCTAGTTTATGATTTATAATGTATGTAGGATGGAGAATTATAGTTTTAAAAGGATAAAATAAAAGTGTGTAAAAATAAAATTAGAGAAGTGCCTATACACAGGGTTTTACGGTAACCATCAGGCGCTCTGGTTTAGTTAAATTTTACACACTTTCTAAATCATTAATGTGGGTAATATCTTTTTCTAGAATAGCTTGTTTGGTTTTTGCATAACTTGGTCAAATATAAGTATTCATTTTTTATGTAAATATACAAAACAATGAATATCTCAGTTCTATAATTCACAATAACTAGATAAAACACTGACAGATTTCACTGAAATTTCTGAAAACATGCAAGAAAATGTTTATTCTACAGTACTGCTCTGTAATATGTGATGATATATCTACAATACTGATGCTGATTTAAAAAAGTTTTAATGAGCTGACAAAATAAACGGTATATCCTTGCAAAGTACAACTTTAATATTTCACCTTGTACACATGAGAAATCAATCCGGAAATCTCGCGTCAGCGTCTCACAGCATCGACTACGGGCTTCGTCCGTGCGCTCGCGCAGAGAAAAACGACCAATCAGCTCCGACTTCCGGGTTTCCATCAGCAAATCAGAAGGAGAGTGTCGAATTTTCAAAACCTACCCGCCATCTTCTCTATGTTTTAACTGAAGTGCTCGAGGAAGAGGACGACGTTTGTTTACTTCGTATTTGATGCGTTTTTATTAGGCTAGTTGCCAACGAACAGGCAGTTTTAACATAAACAACTACAAATTACAGGTAAGAAAAGACATAGCCAAGTTCCAAAGATACGCTTACAAATAACGTTTGTTAGCCTCAGTGTGAGAGGAAGGCTGAGTGAGCTAGGAAAAATATACAAAACTGCTTTGGTTAGCAAGCTAATAATAACCAAATAGTCTTAATGGTGGTACCACTACAGGATTTATATAAACTGTTTTTATATTTCTCTATAATCAGCTGATGAGAAAGCTAACAATCTAACCTTAACTGACTTGAAGTGGAGCTGTTAGGCATCAACAACACTAGGAAAAGATTTTGACCTGTTGTGCAATTATAAATATAAGGCTGACATATTACAGTAAGAAGAAAATGATTTCTTGAGTTTGTTCCTAGACTATTTTGTGCATTAAGCTCGCATTCATTCCTGTTCTAGTTTTAAATCTTTTTCATTTACTCATATATTGTGTTTTTACCTCTTTTTTGCATATGTTCTCACCCCTAAGACAATAAGCATGAAACTATGAAGTGCATGTTTTTGAGATTAGTCACAACTGTTTCTTGATTTTAAACTAACAATGGCATGCAGTGGTAGTAATGAAGCACGCTTTTCATCCTTTAAATGCAGAAAGATTACTGAATTGTATTAATATGCATCCTGTGCAGGATGGATTCTCGCTTTGCACATCTTTACAAGCGAGACAGCAGTGTCTCCATGATAAGAGTGAAAATGTCCAGGCGACGCTCCCAAACACAAAAAGAGAACAGGGAAAAGATGCAAAACCTCCGCAGAAACCTGGACAAACTTCCAGAGCTGGAGGTCTCGTTGGATGTCTCCACTCTTGAGAAGTCAGTTCTTCCTTCCCAAGAGACGGGATGCAAAGTTAAAGCAGATAAAAGTAAGACATGTTTCCCCTTCCCACTGATCATTTTTCATAGTATGTGGTACAGCAAATAACACTGTATGTTTTTGACTAGATAACAGTGCTGCAGAGGAGAGGAAAAAGATGCTGGCCCGCTTTAAAGAGAACAAGGCGCTGCAGAAGGAGAAAGAAAGGCGAGAAAAGGAAAAGAAAGGCACCTTTAAGGTTGGCCTCTACCACCCACAGCCCCTGGGCTACTTGCCCTCGAATCCTGTTGTACCGAGCACAAAAAAGGTGAGCTTAATTTAATTTGCATGCACATTTGGACCTTGCAGCTGTAGTGCTCAGTGACTCGAGTGCTCTTATTTCAGACCACAGAATCTATGCAGTCCACCAGAGTGACCCGTTCTATGAAACAGCATCTACAGCCAAAGGTACATCAGTCTTCAGCATTCTCCACTATTTCTTAGATTTTTGAACTCACTGCACATCTGTTACATGTGCATGTGAAAGTGCATTTATGGCAGCTTTTTCTGTTTTTCACACAGCAGCCAGCTGAAAAACAGACTGCACCAAAGAAGGGTACGAGACATTTATTTATTTATTTATTTATTTATTTATTTATTTTGGACATTTCTGTGGGCTTTTGCTTTTTTGTCTCTGGAATATTTGTATTCATTTTCACAATGTTCATTTGAAAGCACAGTATTGCAGTGACAGTAAATCAGGTTTCTTTTTTTTTTTTTTTTTTTTTTTTTTTTTTGGTCATCAGCTGAGCCACCCAGCACCAGAGCTAACAAGACGTCAGTGCCAGCGACTGGCAGAGGCAGAACTGCTGCAGGTAAACTGTTGCCATGTTGTCCACATGGTCCCTCATGAGTCTCAAAGCTGATGAGGTCTTCTTTGTTAGATATAGTTTGGATTTAATTCCTCGTTTTTTTTTATAGTTGAACCAGCTGTCCGAGCTCCAACTACTCGATCAGCTGCTAAAGCTGTGACAGCAGCTGTAACAACCAAATCTGTGGCTAAACCTGCTGCAGGTACTTTTGAATTCTTTCATTTATCTGATTTTCTCAGAATGCCTTGGCATCCACTGCATACATTGTCATTTTTCCTTATTTTCTTTTGTTTGGTGTTCACTTATTGCTAGATCTCAGACCTCCCAAAACAAAATCTGCTAATAGGCAGCCTGCAGCACCCTCTTCAGGTAGAGGAACAAATATGCAGGGTAAGGGCAATGTACAATATATAATTTCTAGATGTTTTCTGGGCATTTTTTTATATCCAAGCTAAATATCACTTTTCCAACAGGACATATAGAGTCTGTGGCAGATGAAAAGAAGGAAACTAAGGTAAATAAACCTGCAGAGGTTTACAACTTGGCCTTATTCTTTCTTTCTTTCTTTCTTTCTTTCTTTCTGTCTATCTTGTTTTTATAGCTCAGACTAGTATAAGTCAGTTTTGGTAAATGTTTCACCAGGTTGCTGATGTAGTGGTCGCTGCAGTGAATCCCTCCCCTCCTAAAGAGGAAAAGATGGTGGAGGAAGCTAATGTGACTCCAGCTTCATTTGCTCCCCAAGGATTTGTGTTCCAGCCTCCTTCTGGTCTGAGAACATTCCAGCCTACACCCCTTTCTCCTCGCTCTGCTGATGCCTTCCTCTCACCCAGGTACTTCATTCACGTGAAGTGCCCCTGAGAGTGGATATCTTAACATGGATCTCTTTTAAGCTACAATCTAAAGGTTTATCTTGTTTGCATTTTGGAGTGCACTAATTTTTGCTCTTGCTTTCTGCAGCTGCTCAGTTGAACCCCAGATGGAGTCTGCAAGCCCAATTACTCCACCATCTGACTCTTCCTCTGCTCCTCCCCTTTTCTCACTTGCACCCTGCATGTCCGAACCTTGTCCTGCGTCTGCTTCTAAGTCTGCTCCTTCTCCCCTAGCCCCTGCTTCATCTGCCTCTCCTTCTCCACCTCCTCCTTTGCCTCCTGCCTCTCCTTCCCCTTCCTCTGCACCATCAGAGCCTCAGCACGACGTGCCCTATTTCAGGTAAGAGCAGTTGTCTCTGTAGTGTCTGTTTGTGTGTGCGTGTGTGTACACAATTCCTGAGTGTGTGGTATCTGCTGTACATGTGCTTGTATGTGTTCTATAGGGATGTAATGGCTAGTGAGACAGAAAGGTTGACTGAGTTGTCTGAATTTTGGGAATTGCGATTTGATGATTCCTCCATCCCGGAAGAGAGTGAGTGAGCAGTTACATTTTATTTTTTTTCCTAAAAGAACATTGAAAATCAGTCACCTGGCAAATGCTGATACAGTCTTGAAGTTCACGTGTTCTCCTGTGCTCTGTCTCTCCAGTGCGGGACCGAATGCGCACAGCTGTTGGCCAAGCCAGGCTGCTGATGAAGGAGCGCTTCGGCCAGTTCAGCGGCCTGGTGGATGACTGTGAATTTGGCCGAGGGGAGAAGATCACGACCTGCACAGACTTGCAGGGGTTCTGGGACATGGTGTACTTTCAGGTGATTATTTGAGACGTCATTACTGAAATTTTACTGAAAAATTTACTGAAAGAAGGTAAATGTCATTGCCTTAGAATGTGTTTTGTACTGTATAAAAGACTCCGTAATCATTTAGCTCTGTTCACCTTGCCTCTTGTATTAGGTGGAAGATGTTGATAAAAAGTTTAATGCATTGAAAGAAGCTGAAGCCAGGGGATGGCAAGAGGAGATCAAACCTGTCACCAGGCAGAAAAAAG
>CM040986.1:9827919-9848686 GCA_022985145.1 Pangasius djambal | reverse complement strand
TTTTTTTTTTTTTTTTTTTTTTTTTTTTTTTTTTTTTTTTTTTTTTTTTTTTTAAATCATAATTGTTTAGAAATTTATTTTAGTTAAATGTTTACAACTAAGCAACAATGTGGTATTATCTTCCATTTCTGTGCCTGTCATTCACAGTGAATGGTGCATGTCTTTTCCCCTCCTCAGAGCAAACCTCCCTTTTTCTAATACATTAAATTGTTTATATAATCCTAAATTATATTACCTCACCCTGAAACAGATGAAGTGTGCACAGGGTCGTTTTTGTTTTTTGTTTTTGTTTTTTTTACACCCCACTTCCAAAGAAATTGCAACTAATCCTGCTTTCTCCCGCAGTTACTTTTTTTTTTTACCTGTCTGCAATATTCGTAATGAGTATCCCTAAGTATAAACAAATAAGTAATGTAAATCACACTGAACCTGACCAGGATTAAAAGTACTGAAGATGAATGAATGAACTGATGAGTCTGATTCACACAAGACTCAATAAACATGTCGTTAAAATAACACTCTTGTGTTTGTTTGTCCCCGCCCAAAAAAAAAAGAATCTATATTATTATTAAATTGATGCCAACTAAATGTACATTTTATATTTTGGATTGTTTATCACATGATTTTGAGCAGATGAGTGGTAGATGTGTTACTAATTCCTGTGTTACCTGTGCATGATATTACAGAAGCCCCCTGCTGCAGGGGGAAAGACTGGAGCAGGTGTGGGAGCCAGCGCAGCTGCAAAGAGTCGTCTGGCTGCAGTGAAAGCTGCCATGAAGGCCAAGCAGGCTGCAGCTGCTAAAGCAGCTGAGGCTTCAGACAGAGCTCAAGATGACTCGGCTCCCGCTTCAGATGCCCTGGCTAACACACTGACAGCCCAGACAGTAGTTTTTCATGGAGGCTTCTTCCAGGTGGAGAGTCCGGTCAAAGTAGTTGGTACGAGTTCACTACAGCCTTTTGTCTCTGTACACATTGTGATGTTTTGTGACGGTGTTTGACTGTGTCCACTGTGTAACGGTATGAATACACTTATCCCCAGGTGTTGTAAGAAGATCATCTCGGTTGAATGCTGCTCCCTTTACCCAGTGTTCCCCACACGGGTCTAAATTCAGCACACCAGGCAGGCAGCAGAGAGCCACTGCAGTCGTGCACCCATCTCCTCTTCCATGCATTCTCACTCCTTCTAAAAGTGCACCTCCTACTGCATCCCCTCCCACGTCTCCTGCTGCAGTAGCTCGCACCACTGCATCTCCTGTCTGTACTCCTAAACAGCATCCTGATCCCCTTCCCTGCTCCCCCAAACCCCTTCACATCAGCCCTGAGCAGCACAGGTCAGCCCCCTGTCTGTCGCCTAATGGAGCCTCTCGCACACATCTCAGCCAGCCTGATCATAACACAAGTCTCATCAATATGCAGTCGGATGTCATGATTACACCAGTAGATGATCAGATGAACCAGTCAGCAGAGATCAAGCCACACAATTCTCCTTGCCACTCAGAGGAAGAACTGCCACTTCATCTTCCTGCGCATTCAGGCAGTAGTACTGAGGGAAGTGCTCAAGAGTCTGCCATGACAGCATTGTCCCAGGAGCAAACTGAAGAGACTGTGTTTGATGAAGTGGACATGTTCCACTCAGACAGCCAAGCTCACGCTATGAGTTTCACCCACTCGCCTTCAGCATGCAAGACAACTCCACGAGCAGAGACTGTGGAGAACTGTGTCTCGGTCCCTTCCTCCCCCTGTATGATGTCCACCACACCACAGCAAGTCCAAGTCGTCTCTCCAGCACCATCAGATGAAACTGACACGTGTATCGATGAAAGGTAAACACCACTAATGAATTCCAGTTGTAAATTTGTGATAAAGGCAAACTAAGTTCTGCTTAAGAAATATAAATAAGTTAACATTGAATTCACAATTTAAAGCTTAATTTGAACTGTGGACTACTTGGGAATCCAGGTTTCGAAAAACATGAATCTGGTGCATATGCATCAGTTCATTTTGATTTTGCACACCTAATAATTTACACTGCGGTTACTTCATGGATTCTTCTTCAGATTAGTGTTCATCAAATTTGTGTATTATGTGCTTTCATTAATTTTCTTACTGTATTTGTAGGTAAGATTTATTTGTCATACAGTAAATTGAGGTTTTTCCCAATGAGGATGGCATCTAAATTTTGATAGTGCCTAGGCTTTCTTAGGAAGATGTGCAAGAAAACCAGATCCACCTGTCAAATATAGGTCTCTAGACTGGACCACTGATTTTCCTATGAGCAAAATGTAATTAGGTGGTTTTTATACATCATTTTTATACAGCATGATTTTTTTTTTCTCTTTACAGATCTCCCATCAGTGCAGACTGTAAAGTGACTGAAAATCAAGACAGTGAGGTAATCATAAGACATCATCTAGTAATGCTTATGGGGAAATTTCTGCTAATTGATTATAATGTACCTACTATTATTATTTTAGAGTATTGTCGGTTTGGACTTTGAGCGATACCTGCAGCCCACAGCCCGATGCAGCTTATCTCCTGTGAATAGCATGGCAGCGGACAGGTTCTCACTTGGCCCAGAAGATGCTGAAATGGAGAGTCCTCAGGCCCAGGCAGAGGAGCCTGTTCAGGATGCACTGATGACTCCTACAGGTACTCTAGGTGTTCATATTGCTGGTATTTTCACCTTGGTGTTTCATGGAGGTGGATTTAAGCATGTGGCCCTCACCACTCACACTCTCTTTCACACTTTTTAATTCAGCTTTCCCCAGAATGGCACCACTGGTGGTCACTCCCTGGACTGAAGAGGTGGATTTGACTCTTCCTTGAATTTCTATTGCACTTTCTCACGTATAACAGCACTATAAAATAGCTCTGATACTGTTTAATGTTATCAGCATTTAAGCATTAAGCAAATTTATGTCACAGTAGTTGTGGTGTTCAGGTCAAATGTCTCACAGACATTCTGTTATGTTTCAGATGATTGCCAACCCACTGCTGTTCACCCCAGAGCAGAAGGAGAGAGTGAGACAGTCGGTGTGTGAGAGTGACCTCATGATGTTTACGCCACCTGCCAATAATTAATTTGAGCAGAGATGGGGACAAACAATGTGTGTGGTTTATTTACTTTTTTACTTTTCAACTTTTCACAGTAAGACTGATGTAAAATGTACTTAGATGACCAAATTTATATATATCTATCTGCATTTATAAAATTTTGATCAATTAAAACAAGCTTCTTTTTTTTTTTGGAAGACCCTGGTGTCATTTCCTCTTTTTCTTCTTCTTGTTGGTGGGTGATTGCTTCAAATCCACAGAGTTGGAGGAGGTCACTGGGGTTGTGAGAGCTGCAGGTGAATTGTTCTGGTCATCTAAGACATGGCTTCTCTCTTCATCTTCCTCCATTTTTTCTTTGGAGCTCTCCTCTTCTGCCCTCCGTTGCTCTCTTAGTCTAAAACCAACATGTCTGATCAATAACATGTCTTTGATTCTATGACCACCATCCCTTGAGCTGGAGTTACTGAAATAATTCACATTACAATGAAATGAGACTTGTCAAAATGAGATGTAATTAGTAAGTCTAAAGATAATGTACTTAGCATTCGCCTTGGCCTTTTCTAGAGTGATTCTGTGTTCTGTGGCTTGTCTTTGGCGTTCCGTTTGCATCTCCTTTTTCCACACCAAGTTGTGCTCATATGCTGGGAAGAATGTGTGTGTAAAGAACTGGTGAATACGGTTGATCCAGTTCTCCAGCTCTTCTTCTGGTCCCTCTTTAGCTACCTCTAGCCAATAATACACAAACCACAGTAAGAGGCAGGTGTTGATGGAGACTAGTGCTGCATAGTAGCATGTATTCCTCTAGTGGAGATGGTTTTGGATGGGTAAACTTTAAACTGCTCAGTTCATCTAGCTTTAGACTGAACCCAGTGTTGGCTGATGCTCAATACAAGCACAAATATTATGGGCCTGATTGAGTAATTAAGAATCTAAACTATGCACATAATGTATGCAGGTCTGTGAAGCGCTTTAGAGAAACTTTTAGAAGCTAGTTTGTACCTGTGTTTGTACATGGTGGCTTGGTCCCATGTGTGTCTAACACACTGCTTGTAGTTTGTTTGTTCAATTCCATCTCAGGTGTGTTTGTAACAGCCAGCTTAGATAGGTCAATTCCCTGATCTAGTACGTAATAAAAAGCCAAAGAAACACATACATACTCTGTTGTTTACAACCCAAAACTATTATTCATATGTGCATCTGAAAGTACATAGTACCTTTATATTGTATTTCTTCAGTTAGGGATGACTGTATTGTTGCCTTGGATTTAAATTCCTAGAAGGAGACATGTTTAGGAGTTTTTTCTGTAAACAGAGTGATTTAAAGAAATTGTATAACTTAATAAAACAGAAGAAACCTCAAGTGATTTTACGCTGGTGGCAGCAGATGAACTGATGCTGCTTGAGGACAGCACTGTTGACTCATATTGCTGGAGATAAAAAATGAAATATGTCCAATTAGGTACACATACAAATCTCATTTAGCTTAATCACACACTCTCAGTATTAGCTCTAAGATAGCGTTGTGAACATTCATATTCCACATTTCTGAACTGAAATCTCAATCATTAAATGTGAAATCATTTCTTGGACATTTTCACTAACCTGAGGAGAAACCAACTGGCTCAGAATAGGGCTGTTTTTTATCTGATCTTCTGATGAAGTCTCAACAGGATAACCCAACTCACACTGTCTGTGGTGTTCAGTTCTGAATCCATGTGTGTTCTTCACTTCAGCACAACCCAGCAGAGCCTCAAAGAACTCAAGAAAAGTGATCTGCAATGCAGTTCTTATATTCAATAAGATCCCATCCCCAAACTTTTAATTAATATCTTGAGTTATTTCCTTTTTCATTTGAAATTTTCCTCAAACCAGTCAGTGACTCCAGACAGTCCACATTTTGCTCCCACCCAGACCTTGGATAATGTACCTGGTATTCATTGCTCTGGATTGATTGGTTTTAGCATGTTGGGAGCAAAAATGTTCTGTCTGAGGTTTTCAAGGACCGGGTTGCATTATTACTTAGAGCAGTTATCTTTGAAATGTGATGTTAACAGTGAACCCAACCTCCAAATCCAGGTTACTGAGAGTAGAACTGTAGATTGCAGAATTTTCCAGTGAAAGGATCTCCAGTAATCTTGTTGTGGTTAGTGTACGGTCAAAGAGACCAAGAACCTGTACATAAACAATTGATAATTTGTTAAATTGAGTTTTATTTAAAATTGTCTCTAGTGATAAGTCCTTACCTTAAACATCCAGATGAAGTGCCTGGCAGTCATGATGTTCTCAGAGATGGCAGCTGAGGTGACTTTAGGGACATTCTGGTATATCTCCCAGCATCTGTCAGTATAGTTCTTGCCAATCACAGCACGAAGAGGGTGGCAGTAAAAAGGTCCTGTGTTATATATTATACATTATATCACGTGGGTTTTTAACTGATTACATTTCGATGAGATTCAATGAAAATTAAATAAGTTAGGTGATAGTGAAAACTATATTGTACTTATGGCCCTATATAATGAATACGCGATTACCTTTTACATTCTTAGCATTGGGAATGATGTTCTGCCTCATCAGCTTGGAAAAGCACTCTGCAAGTACATAGCTAGAGGACCTGAACCATTAAAAAATATGTAAGAGCTTATCCTTCACATTGTTAGCAGTGATCAACTCTCCACTTAGGAAAAAGCAAAACTTACTCAAAGTCTCTGTGGTAAATATGGTATGCTGCAATGACAACACAACTAATCCACTTTCTCAGCAACATTGTACTAAAGGGTGAATGAACCTCCCCTGGAGAGATATCCTCTATATGAAGATGAATAGAAAAATGTCATCAGTTAATCTAGAAAAGAGGTTTTTGATGTTATACATCATTCTACCAAAAGATATCAAACATGTGAAAACATGCAGCAAGTTTTACAAAGATGTATTTACTGTTAATAAGATGGTCCAACTGTGCCAGTGTTAATCCATGCTGGTGGACACTGCAGTCCTTAAGAAAGCGCCAGAACTGTAGATGACTGAGCAGGAAAGTGTTGTCTGGAGAGTTCTCATGTCCAAGGCTGCTATACAGACTGTATATTGGCCTCAGCAATGCAATATGTCTCATAATGGCAAATTCCACCTGAAAACATGAACACACTGAACATCATCACAGTAATGGTACAACACTGCATCCTGTCAAGGCTACTGGGGATTAAGTAAGTAACAGTAAGACTTCTACTAGATACTAATGCACCAGATTTGCACACTGAATGTCAATAAACCTGTGTTTCTGATCCCTGAACCATGATAAAATGATTTTACAGACTGGGCCACACTGACCTGTCTGAGCTCCCGACTTCTTTGCGCTTCAGGAATTCGGTTTAATAGAGTCTCTATGCTCAAAGCCATGTCAAGCCCAAGTAGTGAGGCACTATTGCCTGATTCTTCAGCTCTACTAGGTAAGCCACCTAGTGCACATAATGAAATAGTGGAGGATGCTGGGAATTCCGCCATACGGTCATCGATAAACTCCCCTTCATATATGCGGCCATTTTTGAAAATAAATTTTCCCTGTAACAAAACATTTCCAGTAATGCCATGGAACAAAACAATGTGCCTACTTTTTAGGACATAGAAAGCGCAAAATAATTTACCTGACCGTGTTTTTTGTTATCCTTCCAACATCCAGAGTAAACTGCTCCACTTGCGTAGATGAACGTTCCTTGACCATGACGCAGGCCTTGAGCAAATTCCCCTTTATACTCATTCCTGAGGGGGTACTGAGAGCCGGGAACTCGCCGCACAAACCACGTGTGTATCCCATATCCATGCTGCAGAGAATACGTAGATCTATTTACAACGTAGAGATGGCAGTGAGGACTACAGTGTGCTTGGAATACAGTGAATTGCCTAAGACTAGAGACCAGAGAGACTGACAGACCTGAACACCATTTAGCCATTGCCCACTATATTGCTGACCCAGCTGAACCCATTTCATAGTTCCTTCCCCATGTCTGACGCTGTTCTTCCACTGGCCTTCATATGTGTCTCCTGATGGATAGCTAGTGTGAAAGAGAAGTGCATCAATAATTTTCATGTGTTAGTGGAATGTGAGCACTGAATGAAATTTGGAATCGTGGGAGTCAGCACATACCAGCGCATACCCCAGCCTTCTCTTTGGTTGTTTTCCCAATTACCCTTGTACCATGATGTCACCTCTTGATTGTAATACACTGTCCCCTATGACAATCAAGTTATGTATTAAATTAAGAAAAGTACTTTTATTCAAAACTCTATGAAGTCAAACTCACCAGACATATTCTTTCCTACCTTGCCATGTCTTTGGCCTTTGTGCCATTGCCCTCTGTATATAGTGCAGGTTTTGGCAGATTTGTAAGTTCCAGTACCATGGCAGATGCCATTGCATACCTCTCCCTCATAGGTGCTACAGTCTAACCATGTGTATGTCCCATGTCCCATAGGAGCATTTGATTCAAAGTCCCCCTGTTAAATGTCATGATTGTTACAAAGTTAGAGTTGTACTATTACTCAAGTGTTCCTACCATGCAGAGTTTAGCTCTAACACTCCTGACTCCTGAGGTTAAACTGGAATTAGGAGGTGGGGAGACCTACTTCTTTCAAGAGTGTGGAAACAATGTGGAAACTGTACTGTTATTATTATACGGGGTCTAAAAATGGATATCGTGTGATTTAAAAATGTAAACGTTTTCAATATTTTTGTCTTTGTCCTAAGAGACTAATTTAACTAACCTCAATGGGGTGGCCAGTTTATTAGGTGTATCAATATAAAATCAAAATGTCTTCTGATTCTTCTCCAGGATGAGACGGTACAGCCAGCAAAAATGAGCAACTTTTACTTTAATGGTTAATTATATATACAAAAAGTTATCAAGTGACTCAAGAGAAGGAATGGCTTTGACAGTGTGATACAGTTTTACATCCTCATCATTCATTGATCTTCAGTAATTGCTTTATCCTAGGCAGGGTCATGGTGCATCCGGAGCCTGGGAACACTGGGAATCTCAGGAACACTAGGCATGAGGTGGGAGCACACCCTGAATTATTATTATTATCACCACCATTTTATCATGCTATGCCTTACATTTCCGTCACAATAATTTCAAGGATTAGTGACACTAAAATACCCGTACATATGAATGAGGGTGTGAATGTGTATGTGCACGGTGCTCTGCAGGTTTATTCCCACCTTGCACCCAGTATTCCCAGGAATAAGTTCCAGATCCACTGGGACTCTAACCAAAATAGCTTTAACTGAAGATGAATAAATGAATGAATGAATGTCTTAACCAAATCAGGTGTGAAACTGAATTAAGATAAATTTTGCAGGCAGGTTTATCCAGTACCAGAACTGATTACTCCTGCTGTAAATATTTGTTGAAATCCCTTATCCTCATAAATAACCCAGTTTGAATGTGAACTGACTGTTGTGCACAATGATATTTGTATTCTTTGTTCAGGGATCAACCAAAAGTCTGCACACCTCATACTTTAATCCGTCTGCCCATGTGTATTCTCCACGACCATGCATAAAGCCATCTACAAAGCTTCCCTGGGGAATAAGTATTGCAAAATCACTCAATTTGATTATGTTTCTTACTTCATCGTAACAGCTGCTTTGAAATATTTACAATTATTAATTATAATTTCACCACCTTGTATACATGTCCACCCCTGAAGTAGGCCACTCCTTCCCCGTGGAACAACTCTCCTGACCTGCCACCTTCATATCTGAAAGACACTCGGGTCAGTTTGTCTGTTTTTAACTTCCACTTAGAGAGTAGTTTGTATCTGTTTACTACCTAACCTGTGAATAATGATGTCTGAGAGGACATGGACAGCTGGAAGCTCAGGCTCGGTTGTGTTTTCTGCTGTAGCTAATGCTATATCCGCACGCGCTTCTTGCTCAGCTGGCGCTTCTGAAGCCACACTCGACGCGGAGTAATTCTCCACTTCATTAAGCGATAATTCTAATGTCATTCTGTCTGACTTTTCCTTCTGGTCTCCTTCCGCCATTACGAACAGCTAGAAAGGCGAACACACTTGAACCTGCTTGTTAGGGTAGTCTGTGTACAGCAACAGGTTGCTAGGTGACCGTGTTTGTACGGTGGGTCACATGGTTCAAACCTCACAAGCGTTTATCATGTATTACAGCTCTTTATTTACGCACAGATAAAAGGAATTCACACATAACTAAATATAAAATATAAAAACAATTCGTAATAAGTTGAATGAGGATAGAAGGTTAAATGATATGCATATACACACAACACAGAGCAATAACAAAGATTAAAACGGCAACAGAGTATGTGTTTCAGTCTGTACAGGAAACCATATATACAGATCTGCTCCAGCTTGAAGGAAAAAGAGCTGCTCCTGAATACAGCAATCAAATGATTCATCATGCTTCAGTCCTGAGAAAGGACATCAAGGTTCAACAGGTGCCTCATGGTCGGCCTGCCGTGAGGACAGTTCCAAGGCTGCTCAATTTCCCCCATGTGGACCACAAGCTTCCTCATTTCACTGGTATTCAGTGCAGTCCCAATCATGACCTGTGACAAAAAGTCACATTTTTAATGACTGTACCACAGTAACTACAGTGGCCCTGAAATTCAAAACAAATCAACAAATCAAAAAAAAAAAACCCCAGCAAATTTGGCAACACCTGCACTGCATCTTGTTATCTGAACTAAACTGTCACACTTCATATGACTGCAATCAGGGTGACGGTCAGTCATGACTTCACTTTAGTCACACTGAACACTGCAATAAGGAGCACTTAATTTTGAGCACATTTATTAACATTATCTGTATCATAATTACTTCTGAAGCACCTAATTACCTGGAACATTAACGTCTTTCACACAGTTTATAATTTATTATATTATAAATAATATAAATTTATAAATCAGTTTAATAACCACAGAACAAAAAGAATTGTAATTTGCAATATTGGTTATAATAATTGTAATATGTAATACTGATATTTCATGGGAAAGATACTGCATTAATGACAGATTGTATAGTTGTAAATGTTTCAGTCAATTTCAAAATCAACTGTGGGTGTTAACAAGCTCAGGGCAGGATTTATGAGCAAGACTGACACTCCGTAGCCAAAGGGAAGAAGCACGTAGGGCATTTGAAAATATCCATCCATCCATCCATTTTCTGTACCGCTTATCCTACACAGGGTTGTGGGGGAGCCTGGAGCCTATCCCAAGGGACTCGGGGAACACAGCGGAGGACACCCTGAATGGGGTGCCAAGCCATCTCAGGGCACAATCGCGCACACATTCACACACCCATTCATACATTTCAGACAATTTGGAAATGTCAATCAGCCTACAGCACGTCTTTGGACTGGGGAGGAAACCCCCGAAACGCAGAGAGAACATGCAAACTCCACACACACACACACACACACAGGGTGGAGGTGGGAACAACAAAACCACTAAACATCAAATTCAAAGACACATCACCATTAACTCAAAACTCAGAGGGTAGGTCCTTATTGAACACACGTGCTTTGCTGATTGGACACTGTATGTGTCACAGAAAAAAAGAATTGCACTTTTTCAGTCTGTTATCTTCTTAGTCTAGTGAAAACGATTTCATGCAAAGTCACTTATGTTATTACAGTGAGGAGTAATTCTTTGGTCTGAATATCAAGGCCTGCCAACTTTGCACAGCATTATCAAAAATTAACATTATATGAATGCCCTTGTTAAAAACAAGCAAGAATAAAATATAGAATATATATAGAATAAAAAATAGACTCATTTAGGCTCGTATTTCCCCTTACTATAAACATCCTCTAGCTTTGCGTCTCAGACTGGCACACACTATAGCAAATCATCAACGAGCATGTGAGTTTCTATAAGGACCGTTGGTATGTATTTTATGTATTTTATGTATTTTACACTTATGGGTCACCATAAATAACTAATAGCTTCAAGATATCTTCAAAGTGATCTATGCAATGCATGTGAAGTAATATGTTAGTATTAGAATAATGCAAATGTGAGGCTATACTCACTGATTTGCGGCATGCTCTCGATGCAAACATCTGCCTGACTCGAGAAGGCCTGCACATGACTCCAGGACTGTCACTGAGCATGAAGATGAGCTCCTCAATGTCACTTGGGCCAAAGGTCCAGTTCTTACTTGTGGGTACAGATATCAGCTTCACTCTCTCCATGACTGGTGCTATAAAATATGACACTTATTATAAACCTCTACATAAGGTACACAGGACCACAGTGAGCTTACAAATACTAGGTGTGCTCTTGCACATACCATTCTCATCAATGAGGAAGTCAAAGCCATTTTTCTTGAAGATTTCGAGATTTTCAATCAGTATAGTTTCACTTACAGCGGGGAGGTGGAGATTCTGTGGACTGAGATGAAAACAGAAAATGCATTTTTACTTCAAAATGAATGTGAATTACTTCTTAAATATGCATCAAAGTCCAGACTTACACTATAAGTCTCTGTCCTTTTAGGACAGTATGCTGTTGTAGAATCTCAAAGTTGTACTTTTCGTCTGTGGCGTGCTGGTCGATAATAAAAAGATCTGAGTTTAACTTGGTAATGATAAAACCCAAGTTGAACTGACCAATGATCTCCATCTCCTTAAACATGTCCTTGCTAAAAAAAAAACAAACAAACCAAAAATAAACATAGATAATCCATATAAATACATCAGACAGTTACTGAGAAGCAAAATTGAAGATTAAGTGATCCCTCTACCTTATCTCTTTCTTCAACTCATCCTCAGCACTCTGGTTTTCACCAGGTTTAATCTTTGCCCTGAAGCGTCTATATTTTGGCTCCTGATCATTCTGCCCTCTTTGATGGGTCTTTAGTCTCTCCATCCTTCTAACCAGCTCTGTCATTGAAAACTGCAAAGGCACTGTTTTCTTCTGCACTCTGACCGGTTTGTCATACAGTTCACAGGAATCACCGCTCGTGCTGGAGGATGGCAGCTGGGGCTGTTCTGATAGCTTCACATCCCACCTACATTTCTTTGCCTTGGGACTAGAAATCCTTTCAGAATTAATATCAGACACCGTTTCTTTCTCTGAAGTTTCTAAAACATCATGCACCTCATCTACAGACTCACTGTAAGGCTCTGGTTTAATGCTAGGTTCCTCTAAAACTGAATCTGGAGAGTCGAACTGAACAGAACTGCTTCCACACAGAGTCTCTGGGGTTTCTGTGATGGAGCCTTGCTCTGACAGACCTGAATCAGCCTCCATGTCCGACTTGTGCTCATGCTTAGTTAGGCCAGATGTCAAAGCCTTCAGTGGCGAAGCTGCTTTTTCTGAAGCAGTATCTGATGATCTGCTATAGTTAGTCTTTTCTGAGCAATGGAAAAAAGACTGCATCTTTTTTTTAGTTGGACCATTATCCACAGTTTTACTGTTAGAGCTCTTTGTCCCAATACCAGAAACCTGCTGTTTTGAAAAGGCTGCCTTTAGTCCAGCTAAGTTAAACGATGTCTTTGGGGTGGGTGCCAAAGTCTCTGAATCATCTTCTGAAATCAATCCAGTCAGCGAAGCTTTTCGAGGACCTTCTGAATTCTTATCAGAATCGCTACATCTGGAAAAAACTGACAAACAGGAACAGTGAAACAAATACTTTAATCCTGCGTCTAATTTGTCATATTGAACATGAGAATGCAGTGATTTGGCATACATACTGCCTGTGATTTGTGGTGTGTGATTGAGACTGATTTTATTGACTCCAGTCTCATACATGGCAATGAGAGAGCTCTTCAGGACAGCAAGCAACAGCTTCTCTTCCTGCAGAAATACCTGACGCTTATCGGGTGTAACATTGACGTCGACGCATTCTACATGGTGGAGAAAAACAGAAATTAAAAAAAACTAAAAAGAAAAGAAAGTGTTTAATGTATTATGCTGCACATACTGTATGTGCTCTATCTATGTTTTTTACAGTATGAGCTTTCAGTTTCTCACTATTTCTCACCAGAAGCAACAGAAATGTTTAGAGCAACAAACGGGTACTGATGACGGTTGAACATGTGGTAGACTTCGTTTACAAGCTTGGAAACCTGTAAGCACACATTCATTAGAAAAAAAACAGAGTATATAAGCTGAATAATGACAATTAAATTAAATGTGAGTACCTTGGATGGATCACAGGGTCTTTTGTTAATAAAGAAGAACTGCCGGTCAGTTGCACTTCGTCCCACACCATGATCGGCTTGTGACACATAACCAGAGATCCTGGAATGCAAGTGCAAATAATAGAACATCCAATAAAAAATCTTTGCATGGGAAACAGAGTCATAATTTGGATGCTACTATCTCTGCCGATTCTGAATCAGAGTGAAATTGATACTTTTGTTTGCTATTTGGTTTGGTTTGATTGCAAAGTGCACATGATTAAACAAACGCTCAATAAATTCCTAGATAATTATATAAATGACTAGTGCTGTAATAACTAACATTTAATGTATCGCATCCAGCATTTATTTTCTCTTTTTGTTCATCAAGCTAAATATCCATAACATTTCTGCAGCACTACAGCTCTGTCCTTTGGTTCAGTTTGCACCTCACAGCTCAGTTTAGCAGCTCACATCTACAAAAAAATGTCACCCACAATCCAAAACACACGGCACGTTTGGCACACTTCCTGCAGTTGGGTTGATTCAGAGTCAAATGATTTTCTCATTGCAATTACACTATAGTTCACTTAGCATTCAGGAAGCAGATAAAGATCTCAGAAGGTCTCAGACCGCTTGTTTGGTTGCTGTGTCCTCGCCTGCCTAAATGATGTGCACCAAAAAGGAAAACACACCATGACATGAAACTCACGTGAAAAGATCTGTAGGAAGTTCTTCCCCAGTTAATCCATAATCCTCTTTAATACTCTCACTGGGAGATATTTGCTGAAAAGGAAGTAGACTCTGGAGCTGTGAAGAGAGTATTATTCAGATTAAGGACAAGATGAATCCCAGAATAAATATCTATGATATAACCAGTGCTTCCAAATCGATAAAAAAAAAAAAAAGTTTTCCTCACAACGTTTCTATAAAATTCAGGCAGTGCCTCGTGTACATCCCATTTAATCTTTAATACATCCAGGATATGATTATAATGATTTACAGGTAATCCTACTCTAACTGAGGTCTGGGTATTACAGAGCTACAATCCCGTGATGTCTACTACAGCATGTATGATGCCATGAACAGCTGTATTTTCTCTGTGAGTGTTTTCTTTCTTCTGCATTGTATGTCTTGGCTTGAGCTTGGGGGGTGGATTTATTTCATCATCATGACTGCCATTAAGAAAAACATGAACTATGCAGAGCACTGCTGTTATATAGTATATAGTAATCTACAGATATGTGCGTAGATGACAATTTTACTTTTGAAGCAACACTTTTAGGTGGTTATTTTGCTGTGCATTATGGAGCACACACATCTGATTACAGAAAGCTCCCAAAATAGTGTAGCTGTGAGCTGGTTCTTAAAATAGTTTACTGGTTCCCTGAAGTAGCACTACCTGTTTTGGCCCAAACAGCGCTCCGATGTTGTCCCTCATGCTGTGGCTCCCGCTGGTGCACACTACTGTGTTACGCTTGCCATGGCCAAGCTGATTAGTGCATGTGATGCGCACACCAGTGGAGATGATGCAATATGACTGCAGGACGTGGACCATCTTAGAAAACTCCTGTATGGTAAAGCAGCCCAATCACTCACACACTGACATTTTCAACATCACACAACAACAGCATTTGAACTTCGCACACTGTAGTTAAACCTTTTTGATGTTGCGCTGAAACTCTTTGTGGCGAACCGGCAGGGTGGAGAAGAGCTGCTGAAGGCTGACGGTGGTCCCCTGCTGCCGGGGATGGGGAGCTCGCTGGACAAGACGGCCATTGTGGTCAAAGACGAGCCGAGTGCCCACATGGCTACTTTCATGACAGGTCACCACGCTGAGATCACTGAGGACAGTTATCACAGAAGACTCAACTCTACAGCAAGAGCAGTAGTCAATATATCTCTGGTTTATTCTGACCTGCGAAAAGCACACTTTAGATGTTCAAAGTGATTCTTATACTTGTTATAAACTTCAGATGAACTCGAATTGTATACTTTTATTACTCTACACTATGGGCCATTAGAACCTTCTGCAGACTGTCACAAGCTTTTTCATTCCTTCTAAACAACCTCACTCACTCTATTAAGCTTCTATTGCCCTGTGAGGGGAAAGGGGCAGAGCTAAGCAGCTATTTCTGGTGGAGCAGAGCTAATTTTCAGACTAGGAAAAATGTGAACAGAAACCTGAAATAAAGAAACAAGCCATATCAATAGCATAGCTATATTGCAAGTTTTTCTAAAGCGTCTTTCAAATGATGTGTCTATAAACACTTTTATACAGAATAAATATTTATTCATCAAAGTATATAAATATAAATACAGTGTACATAATATATTTATTTTCACTTTTGTTTCCATCTTGTCATCTGCATCTTATCATTACAGACGAAGATTTTCTTTTCATGTGTTTCCTAAGACACAAATTAATTTTCAATATGATATCTTCTGTCTATATGATAATATGACATCTTCACAGTAACCAAAGCAACTCTTAATACCAAATATCATTATTCAATATCAGAACAGTGCATCACAATGAATATTGCTTCTCTCGTAACGGTGCTGAGGTCTCTGTTACTCTGGGAGTGTGGTACACAGACTCAGAAAATATAAGGACAAACCTGAGGGCACACAGGGAGCTCAGGGCTTCACCACGGAAGCCAAATGTCTCGACGTGAATTAAGTCGGAGAAATCTCGCAGTTTCGATGTATGGTGCTTTAAAGCTGGGGATACAAGGAAAAAAAATTAGCACACCAAATTTTAAAAAAAACAAAAAAAACTGTGCTCTGAATGTAACTCACTTAGGCCTTCAAAGTTCTCCTCCTCCACACCCTGTCCGTTGTCAGAGACTTCCACCAGCTCTGTCCCGTTCTCTTTGAGCCTGATGTCTGAAATCCCAGTGATAACAGCTCAGAATTAGGTTACGCTATTCTACAGATTCAACTCATCAGGAATCCCTAGTAATACTCATGACTCTCTTGAATCTCATGCACTCACCAACTTGTGTAGCACCTGCATCGATGCTGTTCTCTACCAGCTCTTTCACAGCTGTGGCCAAAGTCAAAACCACTTGCCCAGAGCAAATCTGATGCACCGAGTGTTTATCAATGGCCCTGATGGCTCTGGCTGGCTCAGAGCTGGAATTACAAACCGAAAAATCAGGATCATTTGCAGTCAACTCTAGACTAAAAATAAACCGCAGTTTGAGAGACACGATTTGATTCTGTATGTTGACATATTTTCTTCTGAAACAGGACCAGAGTGACAAAGTGTTTGACTGATTTACACAACAGCCAACAGCTTTCGAGATATGCCACACCTGGCAGATTCTATCCAAGCCTGACAGTGGCTTAGCAAACAAAATAAATATGGAGAACAGTTAAAAGTTTAATGAGAGACTTTTTTTTTTTTTTTAACTGTGGAGTTCTTACTGCCACCTTCATCTATGCCTGTTGACTGTAGTCTCCAAACCAACCCCAAGTATTCTCTTTTCCAACCATCCCTTGGCTGGAAAAGGGAATAGTGTGAGGGAAGACAAGACACAGCCAAAAACACACTGATGAACCATGTTTGCTGCTAATGAGCTACTACTGTAGCGCAAGCCCTGCCCTGGGTGACAAATATGTTCTACAGAGCATTTAATCAAACAAACATAAGAATGACTCATCAAAAAAAATCTAAATATTTTCCAGAAGTATTAAATCAAAACAAGAAACTATTTTTTAGTACTTTTTTCCCTACACTATATGGCAAACGTTTGTGGACACCTGATCATCACACTCGCATGTGCTTCTACTAGATTTTGTGGCTGTGTGGATTTGCCCATTCAGCCACAAAAGTATTAGTGAGGTCAGGATCCTTGTCACACCATGTCTTCATGGACCTTGCTTTGTGCACAGGGGTATTGCCATGCAGGAACATGCTTGGGCCCCTTAGTTCCACTGAAGGAAAATTGTATTGATACAGCACACAAAGACATTCTATACAATCGTGTCCTTCTAACTTTGTGGTAACAGTTTGGGGAAGACCCACGTATGGGTGTGATGGTCAGGTGTCCACACATGTGCATCCCTTCATGGCCACAATTTACCCATCTTCTAATGGCTACTTCCAGCATGATAATGCACCATGTCACAAAGCAAGAGTCATCTCAAACTGGTTTCATGAACATGACAATGAGTTCAGTGTTCTTCAGTGGCCTTCCCAGTCACCGGATCTGAATCCAGTAGAACACCTTTGGGACGTGGTAGAACAGGAGATTCGCAGCATGAAAGTGCACCTGAAAAATCTGCAGGAATTGTGAGATGCAATCATGTCAACATGGACCAGAATCTCAAAGGAATGTTTCTAACATCTTGTGGAAACCATGCCATGAAGAATTGAGGCTGTTTTGAGAGCAAAGGGAGGCCCTACCCAGCATTAGTATAGTGTTCCTAATAAAGTGCTCAGTGAGTTCATATGAACTGGAGGAGTAGGAAGTACAGAACCACTATGAAGCTAATACATTTATGTCATTATGTGTCCATTCTTTTTGCACCAATAATATATATGCGACCTTTGCCTTTTTAAATATGTGGGGAAAAAAAGAAACTCACCAAGCTTCGGTCATTGTCCCTGAGGCAGCTACTGAATCACTAACACTTCCTAGTGGACTTACAGGCAAAATTAATCATTACACGCCGAAATATCTGACTTTCACATGAAGTGTTTGAACGTTAGTTAGCTAAACAACCGCCACAGTTTGAACACAGTTTTCCCATTTTAGCATTCAGATCATACTTCGCTTAAGTAGCTAGTTACACCGTTTACTGGATACTTTATCAATTAACAGCATTATTTATATCATACAAATCACATTATCTCTCCACATTATCACTGCAACTTCCCGCTAGATACAGTAATTCGGCGCATGTGAACAAGTTCAGCCGGAAATGCGCGAATTCGTTGATCTACATTTCATTACCGACCGAGCCTCTTGGTATTAAATCATATGTAGATCGCTGCGCAGAGGTCGTACGACATAGTGTTTGTGTTTGAGAGCATCATGTCGCCACACATTGTGCGCAAAAAGTAGCATATAAATGGCTGAATGTTCTTGAATTTAGCAGCTGGCCGGCGGACAATAGCGAGTAGCGTTGAGTGTATTTAGTGTTTTGTATGCTGTTAGGTGTCGTAGTATGTTGTTGAGAATATTTTTTTTGCTGTCACTGCTGGCTTTGATATGCCATTAGATCTTTTGTTTAGGCGTTATTTTTTTGTTTGTAAGTTTAGTATTAAATCTTGCGTCAATTTGTAACTTTTTTTTTCGTCTCTGACACTTTATTTTGAAAGGTTTCATCATCTCGCTAGCTGTGAGCAGTTAGGGACTATGTACAAATTCAAAACCGTTTGTCAAGTATTGGAGTACAAAAAGAGCGTTTTAATAGGTTATAAACTATTCGCCTTGTGAAATTAAAAGTAGCTATCAGATTGTAAACTGGTTTGTATAAACTGCCAGCACAAGAACTATTGAGAGCTTTGGGACAGTGACCTGATACAGTGTGGACCTTGTGAGACGCTCCCTTACTGTTGACATGGCGGAGCAGTGACGGCTGGGTTGACTTTTCATTATTTTAGTTGCTGTACAATGTTTACTGGTCGGTTTCAGTAAGTAGGTTTCTCTAGTATGTTAAACCGCTTGATGGAAGCATCGAAAGTGGACGATCTTGATGCTTTTAAAGCTTTATAAAGTGAAGAGTTTGTGAAGTGCAGCTGGTGTCATGGCAGAAGAAGGTTCTAGGGTGAGAGACAGTCACAGTGTGCTGCTGCACACACAGCTGAGGGACACAGGCACACATGGCGGAGGACTGTTCGACCTGACACATAACGACGAGGAAGTCCAGTTTGACAGTGAGTCTCTTGACAGAGATCAAGTCTCCTTTACATTTATAAAGGTGGATCTCACTAAATAGCATGACACATACACTCATATCACCAGGTAATCCTACACTATTTCTACACATCTGTTCCTATACACAATATGTCAGCCCCGCTTCTACCCCGTCCATCAGCTGAGAGACCACCACAACCACAGGGTGGTGCAGTGTAGTGACATCTACCCCGTCCATCAGCTGAGAGACCACCACAGGGTGGTGCAGTGTAGTGACCTCTATCCCATTCATCAGCTGAGAGACCACCATAGGGTGGTGCAGTGTAGTGACACTGGCCTAGTGCAGGTGTGAGTGTATCAGATACTGCAGTGTTGCAGAGGTTTTTAAACAACACTGTTCATTTGTTCTTCTTCAGTAAGCACTCTGGTGAGCTTTACAGTGTATCTGAAGCCTATCGTGCAACAGTGAGGCAGGAATACTCACAGGAGACAACACCAGCCCATCACAGGGCACACAAACATTCATACACTCATTCACACTCATACCAAGTGCACACTACATGGCTTTCAAAATCTCAGAATCACAGTTTGACCTTTTCACATTACACAACTTAAATCCCTTGGATCAGTTGTTTGGTGCTGTAGGGAAGTGCACACTACACGATTTTTCACCTGGAGAGATCCCAGCCTGTGTGCACCTGATCCCCAAATCCCGCTTTCTCTTAACTAAAATATTAGGAAGTTATAAGGAGCTATAAGGAAACCTGTCTGCCCAAAACTGATATGTTAACTCTCTCAATATTTTCTTTGTAATTTAGTTGTCCTGAGTGCAAGTTCTGTATGCAAGCCAATGAGCATCTCTCATTGTATAACCAAGTGTGGAAAAAGTACAGATAATCTCTTTGGTATTCTTTATCTAAGCTTACTTAATTAGAAGTAGAAGTATGGAGGCAAAAAAAATAAGTGAATATGTAGTATTATATAAGTAAATATTTTTACCAGATGAAGAGAGCCTGATCCTGTATGACTAAGTAGTTTGTTGTCTAAGTAGAGACACCTCCTGTATGAATCTGTAACTCTATTAAAAGAAAACGTCTTACATTTACATTTACGGCATTTGGCAGACGCCCTTATCCAGAGCGACTTACAATAGTGCTTTGAAGTCTATCAAAAATACATCCTGATACCGGCTTGCTAGGTCACAAACTAGGAATACCATCAGCCCAAGACTCTGGTTTGTTTTTTTTTTTTATTTTTTTTTTTTTTTTTTTTTTTTTTTTTTTTTTTTTTTTTTTTTTTTTTTTTTTTTTTTTTTTTTTTTTTTTTTTTTTTTTTTCTTTGTGTGTGTGCGTGCGTGCAAGTGCTAACTTAAGTACTTAATGAAGAGGTAAGTCTTTAGACGTCGTTTGAAGACTGCCAGTGACTCAGCTGTTCGGACATCTAAGGGAAGTTCATTCCACCACCTTGGTGCCAGAACCGAGAAGAGTCTCGTCGCATGTCTTCCTTGTGCCCTGAGAGATGGTGGGACCAGTCGAGCAGTGCTAGAGGACCGGAGGGAGCGTGGTGCCACGCGAGGTGTGATAAGAGCTTTGAGATAAGTGGGTGCTGGTCCGTTTTTGGCTTTGTAGGCGAGCATCAGTGTTTTAAATCTGATGCGGGCAGCTACAGGAAGCCAGTGGAGGGAGCGCAGC
>CM040986.1:9778106-9827819 GCA_022985145.1 Pangasius djambal | reverse complement strand
TAGATGAGGTTACTGGTAGTGCGGCATCTGGGTTGTGCATGAAAGCTTCTGGGTCTGTGAGAGGCAACGACAGAGATTGGTTTGAGGCACATGTCTGCAACTTAGTCAGGAGTGGGGTTTGCAAAAATAAACTGAGGGAGCGTGTAGCACTTAACTAAACAGGAGTATACACCATAGAGCTTGATACTTTCAAAAAAAAAGTGTCTAAATTATGTTTCTGACCGCTTCAATATATATATATACACCTTCAATATATCTTAGTAAGCCCTGCCCACAATTCACACCTTAAGGAAGCCCTGCCCACAATTCACACCTTAGCATAGACTAACAGACACTTCCAAGCAACACAACAGAATCAACAATATAACAATTCTAGTGGCGAGAATCTAGATCCAACTGAGTCAAGTAGATAGTACACAAAGTCAGAAACTTACCTTACCAGTAGAGAATAAATTCAAGATAGAACTTAAAGCACACGTCTTACTAAAAAAAAAAAAAAGTGTTTGAGTAAGGAGTAAACTGAAGGTCAGAAAATAAGGAGTAAACTGAAGGTCAGAAAATAAGGAGTTAAAATGATTATTATTCTTGGAAAAATACTTTACTTGAGTAGAAAAAGTGTTGAATTTCAATAAAACTTGAGTAAAATACAGTAACACTTAAGCACAGTAATGAAGCACAATTACTCAAGCATTTTTCACCCCTGAGTATAAGTATAAGGCTTGATAATTAGCTGATGAGTTAGATAACATGTCCTGGGAAACCACTGGGAAAACACGCAAACATACGTAAACCTGCAGAAATCTTCCATAACCTAATCCGCAGCAATGAACTCTGAATTGTCATTTATGAGAGATGTCATGGCATTTCCCATAGTTTAGAGCACTAACCGATGCGTATAACTTCATAACACATATGACTTACACAAGAGCTGCACAATATAAAACTCACATAATAGTGCTTTTATATGTTTTTCTCATAATCTTGTTCTGAAGCTCCCTAGAGGTGGGGAATGACATGTTTCATGCTGATAAGCGTTGCCCGTCCCTGCCCTGCTCATAGCTGTGCAGTGAAGATGTAGCATCAGTAAATGCGTTTGTAATAACTTAGCAGAAGCCAAAATGGATTCAGAACAAACAGACATTGCTGGTTTGATAGCTAAGTTTATCGCTGCAGGTAAGAAATGAAGCTTTAACCAGATCTGCTGTATTCGCTGGCACTGACTGGGCTTTAACCAGATCTGCTGTATTCACTGACAACGTGTTTGTTTTTCCTGAGTCCAGATATGGCCAAGTCAATTACTCTGCCTGTGTGTACATTTCTTAGAAGTAGTTTGTGCATATGTAGGCCTTAAATAGTGATTTCCTGGTAGTGGGACTGGGCTTTTTGATGGTATAATATTGAGATTGTGATAAATTACATACAAAAATCTTTATTTTAGATGTCCTGGGTATTGTCAGTAGTTGTTGTTGTTTGTTTTTTGTTTTTTTTTTAACTAACTGACTGCATCATTACACACAGTAATATATAGTATTGCAAGTAGTTTTGTAAAGATTTGTAAAAAAAAAAATTGTACCAAATATTTATCTTTTCAAATTAATAAATAATTCAATAAAATAAAAGCATAATTGACCATTTGAAGTGTTCCCACTTTGTTAGGCCATGTAAATATCGTGATTATATGTAGTGACTTGTGAAAATGTCTTTAAGTATCAATATATTTTTGACATATTGCTCACCCCTGCTCCATAGCCACATGATTTAACACGTCCCTTTCATTTTTCCTTTTTGTATTAACACAGCTTCAGACTCGGATAATAACTGTGAGGTGTTGACAGCAGGAAGACAATATCCGTCCATTCAGGAGTTTGCCTCTGCCATCCCTAACCACCTGCTGCTGGGGTCTCTGCTCGAACACTTGTGCTTTGTGTACGAGCGAGACCCTGCACAATCTCGCATGTTGTTTAAGGGTAAGGCCATTACCAAACACAGTTGCAGTGTTGCTACATTGATAGCTATGTGTTTAATTCAGTAGGGACTAGGCTTGTTTGTATCACAGTTTCATGAGTAGCCAGGGTCTATAGTCAGCTCCAGAAATATAGGTAAAAATGGTTATGAAAAAGTACAAATTGTAACTGAATCTTTACCGGGGTGCCGATAATTCTGTAGCTGACTGTGTGATCTAACAGCTTTCACACCAGACATTGCAATCAATTACGGTGTGTGTTGTTTTGTACATAGACCATGGTGTTGTTTAAGGAACTATCAAAATGCCAGGAAAATATGAAATGATTATCATTACTGTTTTTTTTTTTTTTTCATAAGTAGATTATTAGTCTTCATTTAAGACCATACAAACCAGATATTGCACCATGAGCACACTTAAAAACTGCAATATTTAGTGCACATAGTGTAGGTCTGTTCACATACTGATCTTTTTAAGTAGCAGTTGTTTTATCATTAATGAATAAAGATAAAATGTGGTCTTTTTAATGAGAAAGGAATTACTTTCCTTTTCTGTCATGATAAAAGTCTAGTGACTGTAATATATGTGTGTGTGTTTATTTTGTTGGGTGTATATAGAATTACATCCTTCTTAAGAAAAACCCTAGAAAATTCTTAGAAAATAGTTTAATCTGATGCAAAAAAAATCCTTTAAGAAATATAAAATATAATGGTCCAATAGAACTCTCTTCAAGTACACAACTGCACCAGTGCAGATATTAATATTTATCTATTTATCTATGCGGAAGGACATTATACTGTTTCAGTTCAAGTGTGTGACTGCAGTGAAATTTTGTATCCTCCTTCCATCAAATCTGATCCTATTGGCTGCATGGGAGTATTTCGAATCTTTTTTATGTTTATAATTCCTAGTTTGAAATGAAATACTACCTGAAAATTGGAAAACAACAGCTCATCACTGTTTCCCTAATGTGGACAGACTAGCATAGAATGACTTATTAATTCTATTTTTCTCAGTGGCTAGTTGCCATTGCCAATGTTGTTGCATCACTTTCTAGCTTGTCTGTTTAAGTTAGATTTTTTTTGGCCTGTTTTAGTGATTGGTCAGCGACTAGCAGCAATGAACCTCCTCTCTCCCCTGGCCGTCAGTGACGAGTTCAGCACAGTGAGACTGCAGCACAGCCGGGCCTTCGCTGAGCTCCTGCATGCAGCCAGCTCATCACTGTTTCCTCAGGTAAACGCAGTAACCTGAACTGCCATAACTGATTACATTTCTCAGAGAAAAGATGAGACAATCTGTTTTTTTTTTCTTTTGTTTTGTTTTGTTTTGTTTCTTGACAGAATCAAGTGTACCTAAATGCCGATGGCCAAAACTCTGCTCTGAGGTAAGGAGATCATAGATGGTAGACAATGACACCGTGCTTTTGTTGGTGTATTTATATTTTATATGCACGTACTGTATATCGAGTAGATCTTTTAGTATCCTTTATATTTCAGAACAAAAGATGGTCTTTTCCAAACCTCTCGCTACCTCAGTGAATTTGACGAAATCTCACCACTGGGCAGAGGATCATACGGAAAAGTCTTTAAGGTGTGATAATCTATGACATGTATTGTATCGTGGTTTCTAAATGGCTTTTTACGTTTTAGTGACATTTTAACGTATGTAAAAATATGTTTCGCAGGTTTTGGAGGAATGCTTAGCAGCCTTTAGAGGAATGTAGTGTGCAAAAGTTGTCTCATAGTGCAAGAGTTTTTGCCATTCACAGGTGAAAAACAAGTTGGATGGACAGCATTACGCTGTAAAAAAGATTCTGATCAAGAATGTGACGAGGAACGACTGCATGAAGGTAGAGTGATGTCCTAATGAAGTATAACAGATTATTTAGTTTGTCATATATTCCTAGAACCAACATGTAGAAATGTAGTATGTATTGAATGAATAAATTGTCTGCACACATAAATTGTATGAATGATTTGTTGTAGGTCTTACGGGAGGTTAAAGTCCTGTCCAGTCTTCAGCATCTGAACATTGTTGGATATCACACTGCGTGGATGGAGCATGTGCAGCCTGCTGTGAAGAGTAAATCACTTATATTAAGTATACATTGTTATCTCATATCTTGCTTTCCTCCTGAAGCAAAAAAGTTATTTCTGAATAAACTAATAAAATTAAGATTTTAAACAGGCATGCTTATAACTGGCCTATTTGAAGTTATTCGATTGTGTTATTGAATTATTCATGTTTCTAGTCATTTTCATTAATGATTGCAGATAGAAGTAATGTGCTTTATCATGAATGTTTACATTAATAATCTCAAGATTTAAATAAATTATGATGATGATCATGATGATGATGATGATGATTATTATTATCTCATTATTTATCTCCATTGAGACTGTTCTTTATTCCATATATGCATATTCATTAGAGTGTAAATATTTTGGTTGAGATTTTTTTTTTATCTTTATTTTTTTTACTTGATCAGATTCTTACTTGATTTTCTGTGTCAAAGATTGTAAGCCAAAATAAACCACTGTGTGTACGTCTGTAGGGTAGACTACATAAAACAAACATTTTTGTAATTAAGCAATATTGCACAAGCAAGAGTGCAGTCATATTGAATATCCACACAGCTGTAATTCGGCCATGGACACGAGCCCGCAGGCTGTGGCTGTAGTTAATTACAGCCATGCCGATATTATAACCGCATGATTGCGAGATTGCTTTTATACAACAGTTGTATAAACAAGGAATTAATGTTGAGTAAGTGACATTTCAGACACAATATGGCCAAATGTTCTGTGTATTTTTGGAAATAGATCCCGTAGAAGAGACACAAATAGCCTGTTGGGTAGCTGGCTAGCTAGCTCACAATGATTTGTAAGGTGCTTCTGGTACAATTGGTGGCCCTTCTTCAACTGATGAGTATTCATATTTTAAGTCAAAAGTCATATTCCTGAAATGTATCACTTGCCATGTCCGCTGATGATGTCGCTAACTGTACTGTAGTAACAGTTTCGAACTAGGAAGTGGAATTTTACGTGGTGAACACAGACGAGTGGAGTGATACACACAGTCTTGGAGCACCACTCAACCAATCAAATTAGTGGACCAGAACTAACTGTTGTATAATTACTTATGTCCTTTTCTTCTAGATTGTAAACCTACCCTTCTGGCTGCCATACCAGCTTCAGAAACACCCTCACAAACAGAAATGTAAGATCATTCCCATTCTTTACTGAAATAGAGCAGATAAACATGCCTACTGTGATTTCATGAGATTGAGTCTCTTTTGCAGACTTGCTGAGGAGAGCACGAGTAGCACCAATGGATCATCCATTGTTTTTGAAAACTCTGAATGTTCAAAGGACAGAAAAGGACACTCTACAAATGTGCTAAAAAATAGCTCAAATAATATTCTGCAAATATCTGCAATGGCAAAAGAGCAGAGGAGTCAGGTTCTGTCCAAAAAAATCGTGCACAACCCACATAACTTTGTTCCATGTGCGTACCTGGGAGAGCCACGCTCTGTTGGGGAGACCTGCCCTGCACTTCGGTGGGAAAGTTCAACACTGTCAGAGGAATCATATGTTGATATGAGCAGTCAGCAGTGGGCTGAAAAACATCCAAAGGAGGTATGTTGTTCATCGTCTTCCAAACAATGCTGGCAAAGCAAAAAAATGTATTGTGTAATGTTTTAATTTCTTACACAATACATTGACACCGATGTCCATTCTACAGGTTCAGTTCCACTTAATGCTCTACATCCAAATGCAGCTGTGTGAGCGTTCATTGAAAGACTGGATTCAGGAAAGGAACTCTACACCGAAGCCAGAACTCACAATGTCAACCGGTAAATTTAATGGATTATTAACTGGCATAGGCTACTTGCTGTGTAGTATTGGATGTGGTCATTTCCTTGCACATTTACACAGACATAGCACATAGACATAGCATTTGTATCTGTGAGTATAAATGCAAATTGGTTACATTTTCATGATTTGCAGGTTCTTTTCAATCATTTGACTCTCAACAAGCATCTGATATCTTAAAGAAAATACTTGAAGGAGTGGAGTATATTCACTCCTGTGGAATTATGCACAGAGACCTTAAGGTAGGTTTGTACAAATTTACTTTAGATTTTCACATAGTTCTTCAAAAGATAAAATCAGAACTAGATCAGTAGTGAAACTATGGTTGCTGTGGGATGAGCCATTAATTTAGAAAATGGGGAGTAACAGGAAAAGGGAATGATTCCACTCATTTGTGCTTCTCAATAATTTGTACATCTGGGTCCCTGGAGGACTAGTGTTTAGGCCATGGCGCACTTACTGCCGCGGCCTGGGTTCGATTCCCGGCCAGGGAACCATGACGGTGCATTCCCAGTGCCGGTCCCAAGCCTGGATAAAATTGCAGGTTAATAAAAGGGTTGCGTCAGGAAGGGCATCCGGCGTAAAAACTGTGCCAAATCAAATATGCGGACCAATGATCCGCTGTAGCGACCCCTAACAGGAACAGCCGAAAGGAGAAGAAGAACAACAACTAATGCAGCATTCCATTTATGGAAGATGAAGTTATCTAGTGCATCAGTCTGGCTGTCTGTCTAGAGTCTCGAGAAAAACATACAAAATGCAGAGAGGGGGTTGGTGAGGCTCAGAAGTTTGTTCATGAAGATTGCTGATTTTAAGATTGGCAGCCTAATCTGGAAGAGAAACAGGCACTGGAATGAGCTTGTTGAGATCAGCCCCGCATTCAAAGCCACAGGATAAATTTTGAAATTTCATCCTCTCTCACAGAACAATCCTATTACATCCTACTTGCAGAAGAACATTTTTTAATGTGGGTTGAAATACAGCATGGAGAATGAAACTATCACATCTGGTCACTAAAAGGCTCAATAATCATATTGTATGGCCATCCTTGTTTATTACATAAGGAGACTCCCATTGCTCCAATGTTTCTGAGAACTTTTGGTCAGCTGGGTGGGGAGCATTGTTGTTATCTGCTTGCATGATTGCTTTGTTTGCACAGTTGTGCAAGGTGCAGATAAATTTTGCCACACTGCTCACTAATGAGCAGGTAGAGCAGTTTTATGCTCTAGCATAAAAGTGCATTCTGGACTGTTCATATATTTAAGGTAGCTATACCATTTTTGAGAATGTGCAAAAAAATGAATATAACTTTGGGTTAGCACCAGATTCCAGGAGGGACTTGAGACTTTGCACTTTCTTAAATAAAGCAGTGGGGTGTATGGAAAGGACAGTCAGGTCCTGAGAAAAGAATCGGAAACTGTAGACAACCACTGTGTCTGTTTCTCTTACTGCATGGAAAGATTTATTGTAGAGAAATCAATAAGGTGGCTGAAGTGTATAGGCTGAGTGCACTTCGCAATGACTAAAGTCAGTATTATTTTTGGCAACTATAGCACCCATATTTCCTCTTGCAGCTCAAAAAAGTACATTAACCTATCTATCAATGTATCTGCCAGTCAGTCAATTATTGCACCATACAAAGAACTCAATCACAAGTACAGGATGCATTTGATTCCTCTTGATATTTGAGCTTTATTTGGTTGGCTCATGACACTCTCAACAGCCTTATAGATCTTATCCCCAAACTTAATGTCATAATTGAGGAATACAACAGCACAATCATAAAAACATTACTAATATACAGACCATCTCCCTGCTCTTCATGGAGCTTATCCATCACTAACGCCCCCTCCTTATCTATGAGCCATAGCTAAAAGGTTCATCATATTTTCACGTTCTTGTAGCCAAGTCAGTTTTTTGTCAGTTGAACAGATGGACAAAGATATTATGCCTCCCCAACTCTGATGCAACACCAAGACACTGACCAAGACAGGACTTGTACAGTGCAATAGTACAATACTACACAATAATACTCTTAGAACACACAACTACATTTTCGGTAGTCAAGGGCAGCAATGTACAACAAATACATTAATGTAGAACTGGAGGAGGACTCTGGAGACAGGTGTAGACACTCACTGGCCACTTTATTAGGAGCACCTGTACACCTGATCATTCATGCAGTTATCCAATCAGCTGTCATGTTGAAGCAGTGCCATGCATATAAATGTTCATATCAAACATCGGAATTGGAAAAAATGTGATCCCAGTGACTTTGACTGTCGCATGGTCATTAGTGCCATATGGGCTGGTTTGAGTTTACAGAGAATAGTATGGAGAAAAAAAGAAAAAAAAACAACATCCAGTGAGCTACAGTTCTGTGGATGGAAACGTCTTATTGACAAGGGAGGTCAGTGAAGGATGGAAGAACAGTGGTGAGCAGAAGAGCATCCCAGAATAGACAGTGCACACAGCCTTATGGCGGATGAGCTACAACAGCAGAAGACCTCATCGGGTTCCACTCCTGTCAGCCAGGAACAGGAATCTGAATCTACATTGGGCAAAGGCTAACTGAAACTGTAGATCACTTAAAGAAAATGAATGCAAACACACAAGACACTCAGTTCACTGAAAGCTGAAAGTTTACACTTTATTTCAAATCCACTGTGGTGGAATACAGAGCCAAAATTACAAAAATTGTGTCACTGTCCAAATACTGATGGACCCAACTGTAGCTGATGGACCTACCCTTTTCTTTTATGTTGGAGGAGAGATCCTGTACTTCCAGACTTGATGAAACTTGTTAAGGTGTCATATCGTGTTTAGAATTTTGTACAGTTTATGAAATGAAGCATGCAGAGTTTGAAATGGAAGCAGGATGGACTGCAAGAGATCTCTTGATATTTCCCATTTCTGTTAGCCAGCATGTGCTGGTAGAGAACTTGCTAAACGTACCAAAAATGTTTAAATATTTTTTCTTTCAGGTAAACTTGCATTTATTTGAAAGTATAATGACATCACTGTGCTGATACAGCAAATGAATTGTCTTGAAATGTTTTACTTTTGTTTGTTTACAGCCAAGGAATATTTTCCTGAATGGGCATGAATGCCATGTAAAAATAGGTGACTTTGGATTGGCTTGTGCGGATATTGTGATGAATGAAAATGAACAGCTATCTTCCTCTTCTCATATAAATGGAAACGCGGGTGAGATCTTAATTACTATTTCATTATGTTGACAAATGCCTACACTACACTATCATCCTATACAATATTATTTAAACTTTGCAAGCCTGTTTTGGATCCACTAGTAGTGAGTTTTTGTTGAGAGCTTTGGTGTCTTTTCAATCTCAGCTTCTGTATGGTAGCCTGAGTTTACAATCTTGTTGTTTTTCAGAGTCCTCTCACACTACAGGAGTGGGCACTTTTGTTTATGCTTCTCCAGAACAACTGCAGGGCTCTCATTATGACTCAAAGGTAGTTAAATCTACTCAACTTGGTATACGTATTGAAATAGTGCTTTAGTATATTAGTATACCCGGTTATATGGAACAGCTCATTGAACTGCCTGATAGTAGACACCAAGTTCTGCTGTTTTCTCTGAACTTGTTGTCTCAAATGTGTTCGCAGTCAGATATGTTTAGTGTCGGGGTGATTGCTGTCGAGTTGTTCCAGCCATTTGGGACAGAGATGGAACGTGTGCAAACACTCAACGACCTGAGAAAGGGGAAGGTTCCAGATGACCTGTATAAAAACTGGCCAGTCCTGACTGAGCAAATTAAACTGCTGACCAGCTTGGACCCCTCACTGCGACCAAGTGCGTCCCAACTACTGCAAAGTGATCTCTTTAACAACAAAGACATGGTATGTGTGCCTGGAATGGCTTCTAAAGTTTGCATATAAAGTAATAAAATTCAATCTGACAAAGTTTCTTGTGGTTTGCTTTACCGTAAATAAATTGTCACAATCAAGGTCAAGATAACAGTCATGTATGACAAGTCCAGTGAAATTCTTAGTGGCTGCAGCCTGAGTGGTTAGAGAATATAAGACTTTTTGCTGATCCCAAATGGAAATTTAAGTATAAACAAAAAGAGGCTGCCTAACAGTATACTCTCGCCTACCATAAGCATGTCATAATTGACTAGCTTGTCTTTAATTAAGACAGTAGCTTGTCATATTTTCTGGATTTGTTTTTGATTTGATTTATTTTGTCATTAATATGGTATAGTTTCACAAAATTTTCATTAAATTTGTGCATGCGAATGAAATAAATAAGGAATTTAAACTTGATGTTGTAATCCGTATATATAATTGTATTAAATGTCAAATTATATTCACTGAATCCTCTTATACCTAAATTTACACAAAATGATTTCTCCAAAATATGGATGTTTTTCTGCAAACTAGATTTTCATGAATACCAGATTTCTTGTGTAAATGCTTCTGTGAATGATTAATGAAGAGATTCGCTTGGATCCTGTTTGATAAATGATGCCCAGTGTGTTTTATTGAAATATGCACTTATTGGCAGTGGGCTGCTCAAAATGCAGGCTGCTTGAGGATAGGAACTGTTCAGTGACAGGCTGTGAGGATTTTATCTATCGCTGCTCCTATGGTCCTAATGGGGAAATAGTGTATAACCAAGGTTGTTTGGATCCTATCCTATTGTTCTGGCCTTGTTGTAGAGCATTGTTTTTCAAATTGTGTATCTATCTCCACTTTTAATCAGCTGTAGTGACACTGAAAAGCTGTGTGTGTTGCTGAGGTTCTGTCTCAGATTTGTGGTGATGCCATGTGAGAGGGCAAAGTCCTGCTGCATTGGGAATTAGGATAAAATAAATGTTCATATAATATTCATGTGTGCTCTAATTTCCAGGTGATCCACAATTTACAGCAGAGGATTTTTGCGCAAGAAGAGGAAATCATTCAGCTCAGAAGACAGATCAGTGAGCTACAAACCTCGCAAAATGGACCAGAGAAGGCATCACTATAACAACTACTGACTATTCTCTACCAAGTGGGACTTTGGCATATTATGTGTATAGTTTTCTTTTATTTATTTTTGTGATGTGTTACTGTGTATGAAGTCAACTTTGCCAAGGTGTATAAAGACAAATAAATAACCTTTCAGATGAATATTAGACAGACTCAGAACACATGATTTCTGGGCACAATTTCATGTTTTTCTTCTATCTTTAAACCATTAAAGATATTTATTTTATATATTACATTATTTTATATTTCTGTGATGGACAGATTTTTGTTTGCAAGTTGGGAAATGGGTGTTGTGCTTATGTTACACTTCCCAAGCTCAGGGCCAGTGTGACCAGATTATTTACCTGTAAACAGGGTGAAAAGATGAGCAATAGGGAGACGTGTCTTGTGCTTTGCAGATGCCTCTGTAGTCATTCTTTCTAACAGCAGGCTAGGGAAGTTAATTGCTTTGGAAAAGGCTTAAAATACCACATGGAAAAACATTCATTTAAATAAACAAAAGTCACAAATGTGACCACACTTTGTGAATGTCACACACATTAGGCTAATTATATATACAGTTAAAAGATTTATGTTGTTTTTTCAACCTAATGATGGCCTCCTTCACTTGCATTGAGATCTCCTTGGACTTCATATTGGTAGCTCCAGTCAAACTGCTGCCAAATGCCAACTCAATACCTGATATCAACTCCTGACCTTTTGTCTGCTTCATTTGTCTTGAAGTAACGAGGGAATGAACCGCACCTGGTCAATTAACTTCTTGTCAGTCAATTGTCCAAAAACCTTGTGCCAAGTACCTTGCCTAAATTGGCTGTAATTCCTAAATGGTAAATGCCATATTTTTGTGGAACTTCTTAAAATAAAGCTGAAAGTCCAAACTTTGATCACATCTTGATTGTTTTATTTCAAATCCATTGTGGTGGTGTATAAAGGCAAAATCACAAAAACTCTGTCATTGTCCAAATACTTCCAGACCTAACTGTATATATATAGTGGCTAGGGCCTCCCTTTGCTCTCAAAAACAGCCTCAATTCTTCATGGCATGGTTTCCACAAGATGCTAGAAACATTCCTTTGAGATTCTGGTCCATGTTGACATGATTGCATCAAACAATTCCTGCAGATTTTTCAGGTGCACTTTCATGCTGCGAATCTCCTGTTCTACCGCATCCCAAAGGTGTTCTACTGGATTCAGATCCAGTCACTGGGAAGGCCACTGAAGAACACTGAACTCATTGTCATGTTCATGAAACCAGTTTGAGATGACTTTTGCTTTGTGACATGGTGCATTATCATGCTGGAAGTAGCCATTAGAAGATGGGTAAATTGTGGCCATGAAGGGATGCACATGGTCAGCAACAATACTCAAATAGGCTGTGGCATTCAAGCAATGATTGATTGGTATTAACAGGCCCAAAGTGTGCCAAGAAAACATTCCCCACACCGTTACACTACCTTCACCAACCAGGACTGTTGACACAAGGCAGGTTGGGTCCATGGATTCATGCTGTTGGTGCCAAATACTGACCCTACCATCTGTGTGCTTCAGCAGAAATAAAGATTCATTAGACCAGGCTACTTTTTTTCTCCCAGCCTTCAGCTGTCCAGTTTTGGTGAACCTGTGCCCACTGCAGTCTCAGCTTTCTTGGCTAAATGCTTCTTCATCTTCTAGTTAGTTGGCTAAGTTCTTTCCATACAGTAAACACATTTTGGATGTATCGCGAGAGTGTCACGAGATTATGTGAGACCCGTAATATGTTCAGTGCGCGTCCTCAATCCGCTGCGCATGAGCGTTTAATCCTAAAGACAAGGTAAGGAAAGATCGAGAAAGCAAGTGACTAAATTATAATGTTTCCGGTTACCAAACATTTTCTAAGCCACGCTTCCACGTTTCGAGTCTGTAGGGAAACTTGGAAAAGGGTCGATATTTTAGAAAACGAGGTGTGTACAGTTTATAAAAGCCTTAGCTAGTGATGCTAGCTGTTTCCGCTTTACCGTGGTGTTTTCCAGACGGTTCCAAGCGCGAGCAAGATAACAAGGTAAATACCGAGAAGGAGATAAGTGACATTGCTCGTGCTAGCCTAGTGTTTCTGGTTAACAAACAGGTTACTACGTTTCCAGGCTGTAGGGAAACTGGGGAAATGTATTTAGGTACTTTAGAAAACGTTTGGTTTATAAGAGCCTTAGTGAGCAAAGCTAGCTTTGACTCTGTGGATGAAAACAGGTCCCGCTTTCTGTAATTAGTATGCAAACTTCCGCGTGTCTCGTTCGTTCGTCCGTCCCTCCGTCCCTCCGTCCCTGACCACCATGGTTTTTTTTTTTTTGTTTTTTTGTTTGTTTTTTCTCCCCTGTTCTCCCCCAATAGGGACGGGGCGTTAACGTAATGTTCTTCCGAGGTATATCCGGTTATGTCTTCATGACGTAAATCCGCTTAGAACGTTATGCACGCACGCGCACATTTCTCCTAGTTTAAATCTGTGCTATGCACAAATACACCATATTTAAACCTAGCAAAGCTTGTGTCTTGGGTCTCTGTCTGTCTGTCTGTCTGTCTGTGCTAGATTGGGAATTGACTGAAAATGTCATTATTTTTGTCTCCATTCCCAGGTAAATCCAGAATTTCCACCTGATGATTGAAGAACAAGAAAAGGTAATTTTTCAGAAGACAAACGTGAACTAAAAATGTAGATTATGATTGATCATATTCGCTAGTCGGTGTCTTACAAAGTGAATATTATATGTAGCTTTTTGTGTGAATATTTCTGTATATACATATGTATAGTTTTATTCTTTTATTGATGTTATTGTATCCTATTTATGTATAGCTTTAGCATTATTTTTCAGTTGTTTCTTTGTATAAGTGCTAATGTGTGCATTGTTATTTAAACAATACATAAATAAATAAATAAACCCTCACAAATGTTATGTGAAGTCAGATTTTCTCTGTCCCCTTGCCCTCAAACTTAGAATGAAATTAGAAATGGTTGAATATTATTATTATTATTATTATTATTATTATTATTATTATTATTAAACTCATTTGGGTCAAATTTGTTATTCACATATTTAGTCAACATTTGTCAGTCTGTCTGTGATCTCACTAAATCAGTTGAAGCCATTGAGTCTATCATGGTCTGATGTGTTAATTAATAGAGGATGATGAGGTAAGCTGTAGCCAGAAACGTTCAGCTACATAACGTGTGTGCTATGCAAGCTATCTTAACTAATGTTTATGATAAAATCATACATTATAGTCCAGCATTTACTGAACTATGACAAAAGCAAATCAGCAGTCTACTACTCGGTTAACAACTAGCAGTTAACAAGCAGTCTAGTTATGTACTAATGTTACCTACAATAGCTGTACTATAGCAGTGAGCAGTGTCAGTAGATGCAAGTATAAAAGTTAAGACAGGTTAACTGAAGTTGTTTTTTTTTTTGGGTAACAAATGTCTCCTCTTTTACTTTACTGAGTCAGCAGGTTTAAACATACAGGGTTGTATTTCCTCGACTACTAACACTGCACTGTAGTCATTATTATAACTTTAAGCCTAATTGGTCACTTAAACTGAATTGGCTTTTTTTCCTCCACATATTAATAACTTAAAAACAAATTTATGTAATGTCAGCTTGACTCTAACACCCTTAAAGAACAAGTGTTGTTTAATATAATACAAAATGTGTAACTGGTTTGGCATTTTGTGGGTGAAATGTTTAGAAATAAAAAAAATAATAATAATTACTGCAGACAAAGTATAATTGTATGTGAGCCTAATGGGCCTAATATTTTTTGTTTCAGTAGTTGAATTTGATAAAGATCCAGAGAATATTAAAATATGTATGTTAACATGTGTGTTCTGGGTTTACAGAGAGCCAGTCAGGGCTTCTGTCACACTGTCCACACTACAGAACTCATACTGCAGAGAGCACTGCATTTCGGTTGTGCTAGGATTAAGTTCATTAAAGCCTTGATGAGACCAGTTTTATAAACAGGCTTGATAAATGAACAACACACCACCGTTTTCTCAGTTCATGTAAACCCGTGCCAGTGTTATTGACCGTGTGATCTACCATCACCACCATCACTCAACCCCCGGCTTCCAAACAGGCACTGAAGGGATAACATGTTTACAAATTAAATATCTTCATGGGAGAAAAAAACAAAGCATTTCCTTTTACTTTAAACGACAAAACAATGCGCCTGTCTACAGTAAACCCACACAGTGTCGGACATTTTGGCGGATAGGCTCCTAGACACACACCGCAGGCCCACTGCTGGTTGGTTGAAACCTGCTGCCTGTTACCCGGATGTAGCAGTGGGGAAACTACGTCATTGTTCACCGCCGGACGCTCTATGGATATTATAATGGACGAGCACAACTAGATAATTATTAATAAAATCACAGGTATGTTCATGATTTGACTGTAATATTATATATGATTGTTGTTGGGACCACTGTAGGCGCTGTGTAACTCTTTACTGCGGCTGAGCCGAGAGGGCCGGTTGGTGCGGTGAGTTCTTGATGTCGGTGCGGAGAGTACGCTAGCTAAAGCTAATGTTTCTGAGCTAAAGCGCACCGGCGAATTTTAAATCTCGTGCCCCTCCTATTCTGGTGTCCAGCAGCTTCCTCGCACACACGTTCAGAACGCCGCACTCATGTAACCGCCGCTTTTTAACCGAACATTTGCATATGTAGTAGTTGTGTGCCGCTCGGTTTGCGGCAGCGCAGTCGTCTCGTGTTCAGCCGGGCTGTTCCACACGACCAAGGCGGCATAATGCCGGACTGAACACTGAGCCAGAATAATAGGCCACCAGATGGCGTCCTGTGTTTGACCTCCTGTTTAGTACAGCAGTACCGAGTTTAAACTGTGTATTATATAGTACAGTAATATGCGCCTGGGATTGTGTAATATTAACACTTTGGTGTTTCGCCGTTACCATGGCGTTCACAACACAATGAAAACCCGAGCAGATATGCGTGCGGACAGGTAAGTGGCGCAATTTCTCGTGATTCTTTTTTTTCTTTCTGTCGTGTTATGTCAAGAAAACAAAATGTTAGTGGTGGATACTTTCGGAGCTGTTTCTGCACGAGGCCTGTGCCGCTGAGGAGAGCCGGAGCTAGCTAGCTAACTGTAATGGGAGGACGGCGGTGTAGCGCCTAGGTTTCACTTCTCACGCTACACTACACTGCGTCTTCATGTTTAAAACGGCAGTTAGCTGTTAAGTAGCTACTCAACAAACCGAAACTGTACATAGACATATGCTGTGCTGTGGCCGCGTTACATTTTGAGGCCGTGACAGAACGGCGTCTGTTCATAAGCGTGGCTAATGCTAGCCTGCCCGGTTACTGCGCTATAGCTAAAGCCTAACAGTTCGCAGGTTACGACCCAGCCACGCGTTAAACAGTAAATTCAACAATATCTCACAGTGCTTGCTCTGTTTTTTCATTGTTTTGTTTGTAACCTACAACAGCGGGTTGGTTGAATGAAGTTCAAGGTTTCGCTAATGTCGACGTTCCTCCTGCGTTTCCTGCAAGTCACGTGGTGCCCCGGTAGTGTAGCAGAGTACACTGTGTCTGCAACAGCGCTCTATCAAAACATGTGCAGTGTAGCAGAGTACACTGTGTCTGCAACAGCGCTCTGTCAAAACTTGTTCAGTGCAGCGGGGTACGCTCTGTCTGCAACAGTGCTCTATCAAAACTTGTTCAGTGTAGCAGAGTACACTGTGTCTGCAACAGCACTCTATCAAAACATGTGCAGTGTAGTAGGGTACGCTCTGTCTGCAACAGTGCTCTATCAAAACTTGTTCAGTGTAGCAGAGTACACTGTGTCTGCAACAGCACTCTATCAAAACATGTGCAGTGTAGTAGGGTATGCTCTGTCTGCAACAGTGCTCTATCAAAACTTGTTCAGTGTAGCTGCAACAGTGCTCTATCAAAACATGTTAAGTGTAGCGGGGTACGCTCTGTCTGCAACAGTGCTCTTATCAAAACTTGTTCAGTAAGTAGCGGGGTACACTCTGTCTGCAACAGTGCTCTTTCAAAACGTTCAGTGTAGTGGGGTACGCTCTGTCTGCAACACTGCTCTTTCAAAACGTGCAGTGTAGTGGGGTACGCTCTGTCTGCAACACTGCTCTTTCAAATCATGTTCAGTGTAGCGGGGTACGCTCTGTCTGCAACAGTGCTCTATCAAAACTTGTTCAGTGCAGCGGGGTACGCTCTGTCTGCAACAGCGCTCTATCAAAACTTGTTCAGTGTAGTGGGATACGCTCTGTCTGCAACATACCTATCAGTACCTTTTTGAGGAAGGAGTTTTATTATATTCCTCAAGTAGAGCAGCTAAGCTAGATATTAAAAAGACCAATGTAGACAATGTTATTAGCAACATAAAAATAAATAACTGTTTAAAGGGGCGCTTTATTGGCATGTTGCCTCATGATTGTAAATGTCAGAAAATGTATTGCATGAGCCCAGGGCAGAAAATCATTTTTCATTTAGTGTAAACCATTCAACGCTATGAAAAGTGAATGTATGCTGTATAATATGTGCATTTTACAGAATGAACGATGACTATAGTTGACAAAGCTTCAGAGAAATCTGACTTTGAGTCAGCGCAGTGCAAGCACTCCAGCTCCCTGACTCCTGTCTCCTCTGGAGGCGTGGACGACGGCAGCTCCAGCTGGAGTGTCGACTCTTCTACAGCTGAGCTTTCCAGGGCCATGGCTACCTGTGTGGCTCCCAGCCTCGAAGTTGCTGTGTACGGAGGCACCACAGCACTTCCTGCTGAGAGGCCAAATGAGCAAGGCAAGTACTTCATGGTTTACTTCATCTTACAAGGTTATTCAGTCATGTTTCTTGTATGTAGGGGAAGCTTATAAAGCTTGATTTGTCTCCTTTATCATGCAGTGGCCATGAGTTGTGGCGATGGCATCACTCTGCCCCAAAAGATCCTGTTTCCATCAGAGCGTCTCAGCTTGAAATGGACCCAAGTCCATCGTATTGGAGCAGGTCTCCAGAACCTGGGCAACACATGTTTTCTGAATTCAGCTCTTCAGTGTCTTTCATACACTGCACCTCTTGCCAACTACTTGCTGTCCAGAGAGCATTCCAAAACATGTGGGTCATCACACATCTTGCTTTATAAATTTCTGATGTATTTGGCATACTGCGATTCTAACTGTTGCTGTATTTATCCTCAAAGGTCATGAGCCCGGATTTTGCATGCTGTGTACCATGCAGAATCACATCATCCAGGTGTTTGCTAATTCGGGGAACGCCATTAAGCCCCTTGGCGTGCTGCATGAACTAAAACGTGAGTATACACCTCCTGATAAATGAAAAAATAATATACTATTACTGTTTGGTTTTAAGCATTCTTAAATGTATTTGATTTAGGGATTGCAAAGCATTTCCGGTGTGGGAATCAAGAGGATGCCCATGAGTTCTTGCGGTACACAGTGGATGCTATGCAAAAGTCCTGCCTGCCTACCAATAAGTGAGTCTGCTTAAAATATAATCAAATCAGTGTGGCGCTACGTTTAGTATTAGTGATTGTTCAGTTGTTTTATGTGATGTGTTGACCATTTGGGCACCTATTCTATTGACTGCTTGTCTGCCCTGGAAGTTGACAAATTTATGGTGTGAAATACAGTAAATTGGAAATACTATTAAAATATACTTTAAAAAATGTAGATCCACTTAGACCTATGCAGCCTTTGATCTGTGCCTGTGTGTGAGTAGCCACACGGTAAACAAATCACTGCAGGAGGAAATTAATGTCACTTCAAAAAAAAAAAAAAAAATGAGAGAGGAAATCTTTTAAATGTAGAAGCAGTGTGTGTGCGCCTGTGTTTGTGTTTTTTTTAGCTAAATCTATTTAAATCTAGTTAAGCGTTGTAGACACCCAACTGAATCAATTAAAAACTCTCATGCCAGCTGTCATGTGATGTTTACACGATTTCCATCTTTGATTGTGTTTGACATTTTCATTTTATTAGATTGGACAGGCAAACGCAGGCTACTACTCTGATCCATCAGATATTTGGAGGATATTTGAGGTCCAGAGGTGAGGTGGCATTTATGCACTTATGTTTTTGTCTCATGCCTTTTTTTTTTATGCCATAAATTTATGCCATATGCATTTTTATTAGTAGCAGTGTTTGTAAACAAAGTGAGAATTTTATTGATGGAGGGACTTATTGAATTATCTCTGTTTCCACAGTGAAGTGTATGAACTGCAAAGCTGTATCAGACACATTTGATCCTTATTTGGATATTGCACTGGATATCAAGGTAACATTCGCTGTGGAAAAAATATTGGTATTCTTATTGAATGTTTGCTGTACTACTGCTACAACTGTGCTGTACTGTACAGACCTTATATTTCAGACGAGAGCTGCTTTATTACTTGATCAATACAGGCCCCATATAGTGTCTAGGATGGACTGTAGCTTGCCCCTAATGAAACAAACTGTTACATTAAATTGATGTTTACTTGTGCTGTCTTGCAGAATGCCCCAACTATTACCAAGGCTCTTGAGCAGTTTGTTAAGGCCGAACAGTTGGACTGGGAGAATGCCTACAAGTGCAGCACGTAAGTGTCACATGCCGTATATGAGGTCACATTTATATGATAACAATGTTCACTCTGACTGTAATATGGACAAGAACTTTATATTCAAAATAACAGTTACTGCTGAATAAAGTATAGACTATCAGCCTTATTCATTCTGTTGTTCTTGTAGTTGTAAGGAAATGGTTCAAGCCTCAAAAAGATTAAGCATTCACCGCAACTCCAATGTGCTCACCATCTCTCTGAAGCGCTTTGCCAACTTCAATGGAGGCAAAATCTCCAAGGTAGGTAACTCCTATAAATGTTTTAATAGGCCAGGCAAATTGTTTATCTTGACATATCATTGTACAAAGAAATATTGCAAAGAAAAATCTCTTGCTGTAATATGCTGTAAATCTTCCTCTGCACAGGATGTGAGATATTCTGAGTATCTTGATTTGCGGCCCTACATGTCTCAGTCTCACGGAGAGCCGCAGATTTATGGGCTGTATGCTGTGCTGGTGCACTCAGGCTTCAGCTGCTATGCCGGACACTACTACTGCTACGTAAAGGTGAGACCGACTGCAGATGTACAACTCTAAACAAGAGCTTTCTAATGGTGCTGATGGATGGACTAATGTGGAAATGTGTGATGCTTTGTTTCAGGCAAGTAATGGCCAGTGGTATCAGATGAATGATTCATCAGTAACTCCCACTGATATACGATCTGTGCTGAACCAACAAGCATACCTGCTGTTCTACATCAAGCAAGGGTATGTTATAGTTATTAATGCTTAAACAGAAATATAAATACATTTTGAATTGGGATGTAGCATTTTTTTGTAAAAACTCTCTCCTCTTATTTTACTTTTAGGTCTACAGATCTGAAAAATGGAGATTTGAACCAGATGGGTTTTACTCCAGGCCACTCCTCCCCCCGACCAGTTGTAACATCCAAGCTAAATGGGCATTCTTATACCTCCTCATCTGTAATTGGCCCACAGCTCCCTCCTCACATGTTAAAGGTATAGCCACAGCATGAACAAAGAGCTTTTTATTGACAAGAAAATTTCCAATTTTCAGATCCACCTTAAATAATTATTTTGCTTATTTTGTAGAATAACTCTTACGTCAATGGCAACGGCTCCTCAAAGGAGTATCACAGTGGCTCAAAGCCCAGCAGCAGTGACATCAGTGGAGTGAACAAAGCCACCTCCAATTTGTCTTACTCTTCCACTCCATCCTCCGCTTCTCATCAAGCCGTCCACCCCATGGGCATCCCAGAGCCGCAGAAGAGGCCCAAGATGAGCTTTACTGTCGGCTATGGAAAGGTGGTGCGGTGCAACCGGACCCCATCAACCTCCAGCAGCTCTTCATCATCAGCCAGCTATTCTTACCCACAGTCCTCATCCTCTACCTCAAAATTTCAGCGCTCCAAGCAGGTCAATGGCACGTCCTCTACCTTCCTGGTTCCCTATGACGAGGAATCATCTGAGGAGTCTGACCAGGAGAGCAGAGTCTTGGACAATGGTACTGCTAAGCCTTATGGCATTGCCAAGGCATCCATTGGGAACGGTGGCATGCACAGCCCCCTCTCTCATAGTTCAAGCTCACTCTCGCCTGAGACAAATGGATCTAACAGCTTCTCAGAGTCTCACACGGTTGCAAATGGGTCGGGACATACCCCCCTGAATGGCCATCACAAAGTCAATGGCTTCAAACATTCTGACAAGGTATGGAACAACTTCTCTTAGGCTGCTTCTCATGATATTTTAACATTCTAATGAAAACAAAAGTTTAAAAAAAATTTTTTTTTGTGGCTTTTTTACAGATATTAGTATTTTCTCTATTTACACAAAATACTTATTACACTGAAATACCTGTGTGGCTATTTGGTTGGTGATATTTTGTTTTTTTAGGCATCAGACAGTCCAGCCTCTGAATCTTCCATAAGTGACACTAACAGTTTGGACTCCCAGAGTGTGTCAAGGTAAACAAATTTTCCTAATCACCACAATCTCTTTATCTTCATTCAGTCTGGTGCATGTTACATCATACAAGAAAAATAAATAACATTTACTATTTTTCTCTGTTCAGCTCCAAGTCAGAGGGCCTCCTCTCTCCTTCACCCTCCATGGAAAGGGCTAAACCACTCGCCGACCCTCTCACTCAGCAAGTCTCACGCCCAGCACCCACACCCGGCGCAGACACCCAGGCACTAGCTAAGCCAGCAGAAGTGACGCCTAGCACGCAGGCAGCCTTAACGGAGGCATCAAGTCAAGTGAAGGCCACAACAGAGTCCACTCTGAGCAATCATAGTCTCACCCAACAGGCAAGTGATGAACTTACATCACCAAACAGACCCAAGATGGAAACCGAGACTGTCAATGGCACAAATGGCAAAGAAGACATGAAAATGTGTCAGTCAGGCAAACCCAGCTCTTGGGAAGGAAAAATACTGGCTGAGCACCAAGAGCATGATAGAGATTTAAACCAGCCACATGTTTCTACTGCCACAAAGGACCGAGATAGAGACAAGGAGAGCAATCGAAACTACAGAGAGCTCCAGGACAGGAGCAGAGAACGTTATGGACATGGCCATCGGCCAGAGAGAGAGTATTATCCGCATAAGGAGCGCTCTCGCAGTCGCCACAGAGATAAAGAGGCAGCTCGGTATTGGGACAGATATGCCTACCACCGCCGAGACCACCACTACAACAGAGCCCGAGAGGAGTGGTCACGGGATCGGGAGCGGGAAAAGAGATACCACACCCCGCACCGCTCTTCAAGCCACTATTATAGAGAGCTGGGCTGGCGCCGTGCACGCGATGACAGTCGTGATAGGTGGCACTACAATGGAGAGCAGAGCAGCAATAGAGCAAAGCCTTCATCTCCACGTTCCACCAGCCCCTCGCCCCGGCACGGGACCAGAAAACGCAGTTTGTCAGGCGAAGACAGCACGTCTGAGGAGCACAGGGCCAAGAAATACAAAAAATCAAAGAAGAAAAATAAAGATAAGCACAGGTAGGTGAACATGTTATTTTTTCTGTTGTCTATGGCCTGCAACACAGAGAATTGCCCGTATTGTAAATAGTTTTCCTCCCCAAATGTAGTTTTAAATTTCTGTAACTAATATCGCTTACAATCTGCAGGAGTTCAGAAAGGGATGTGTCTGACAAGAACCGGGACAGCAGCTCCTGCCGACACAAAAAGAAGAAAAAGAAGAAGAGGCGGCACGAGGCAGAGGACAGAGCTCGCAGAGAGAGGCGGTCCACCCTCAGCTCAGACAAGCGTGACTGGAAAGGCAGGAATGGCGAGGAGAGGAGGAGCCATATGCACCAGCGCAGCTCTGACCGAGAAGGTTCTCCTCACCGTACCAAGCAGTCAAGCACTGAGGACCATCGCCAGCTCAATGGTCACTCAGGTATGCAACATGACATTATGTTTTTAAAAGACCATTTGGTTTGATGTAAAATTTTCTCTACACTGAACTTCTCTTGTCCATGTGCTGCAGGTAATGGCGTAAACCATTACAATGGATATGTCCAAGGATTCTGTCATAAAGAAATGGATGCACAGCTCAAATATGGAGACCTGAACCATACTTCCTCTAACAACAGTGGGAAGATGTTCTTATGTGGAGGAGAAACTGGAGAGACAGGCCCTGTGCCATGCAGATGTAAGTGTATTTTGTTTGTAGGAAGGATGTTGTTCTTTGGGAATTAATTTTTGAGCTACTTACTCACAACATAAGTCGACCAAATTAAAGCAGCACTCTGTGTTTTTCACAGAGAACAGCGAATTTTGGAGACCTGCCTCAGACCTAAGGTGAGAGATTGATGGTAGTAAAATGAGTATTTAGGATTGTCTGATTGGTAGCAAAATAAAATAAGATGTAGTTAGTTTTAATATGCATATTTATTGTTTTCTTTTCTTTTTTCTGCCCCCAGATCTCTGAGGCCAAGGGAAAAACTCTTCACTTTCTAAATATTGTAAAGGTGCTTTATTCAATAAAGACATACTGTATTTTTTTGCAACAAAAATGCTTTAAATTTTTTTAGGATTAAGGATTTTTTTTAACCATGCTGTACAGCTGAACTTTGAAGAAAAACTCACTGAAAAATGTAAAAAATATTAATATATACACTTAAACCGGAAGAAGAAGCCTGGAGCTTTAACATCAAAATTGCTGCTCAGACATAGACTCAGGACTTTCTCACTTGTGAAGATGACACACATTCTCCCTTTAAGGACGCATACCTGGGAATGTCGAAATAAGTGAACTAAAATGCTGCATAAAAGTGGAAAGACTGTCTCCCGGCTGCAAGCTATGATGTCACCGTTTTCACGTTTCTGTTTAAAATCTCAATGGAACAGATTTTTTTTAGTGCTTTGTGTGCACTTACACCACAGTTAACCTGGACACACTTGACATTTTCTGCCTACTTTCCCCATTTTTGTAATTTCTTTTAAACTCGAGACTGTCAATCTCCAGGATCCATCTAATGGCATTATACAGCTTTTTCCAATTTTCTTCACATAGGAAAATGTACATTGCGTTATATCGTGTATGGCTGTGGATTATTTTGTGTGTATGTTTTTAATCTTTATTTTCATGTTAAAATACTGTGAATTTAAGTTAAACTGTACTATCAGTTATTTGTTTGCAATCCTGTATCAGGAGTTCAGTATAAACACTTCTTTTAGAAAAACCACTCAGCATAATGTAGGCCATGTTCTAAAATATTTCCCCCTTTTTTGACAAAAATAAGTGAAAATGGTTATATTCAAATCCTACATTTTACTGTAGCATGTCGAAAGATCCTACGTTGTACATTCTATATTAATTGAGAGGGAATAGGCCTTAATGTCTACAATTGTAATATTTTCTCAGTATGTTTACAGATTTTTGTTGGGATGAATGGATATGTATGTGATGATGGGTTGAGTGTTTGCCTTTGTACAGGGTGAGGTCTATTCTCACCTTTTGGATAAAAAAAAAAAAAACTAAAAAAAGATTTGTCTGTCTTTGCTGTGCAACAATTAATACAATGCCATTTTTCTAAATTATTCTTACAATTTCCATTTTATTTATCACTTACTAAATTTCACAGTAGACATATTCACATTTTGTATTTTTGCAAGCATTGTTTCTTATTTCCCCCACACTGAGTCTTCGCCCTCAAAAAATGTGTAAGAACTAATTCATGGATCTTCACCAGTTACCACTTACGAATTTTAAAAGACCAGTTTAAGATTATAAAAAAATACTCATAACTCACATGGCTTATTTTTATTCCTTTTTCAGTCTGACCAGCATACCTTTGCTTCAGCTCCAAGGCTTCACAGAAAGACCAACACAATTATACATTTTCTTTATTCCAGTTAGGCTGTGGCCTGGCCTGTGATTTAGGTGGAAGCCAGAGTTGACTGGTTTTTGGGACAATGGGATAAAATAAATAATTTATTATAATAAAATCCTGTAACCAAAGACTGAGTTTTGCTAAAAAAAACATTTAAGGCATCACAGACACAACAGAAACATCCTTCATTTTCCTATGACTAAAACAGTTAAAAAAAACCAACATAGTAGTATTGCAAAACTCTACATAATCAGTCCTGCTGATTTTGATCACGTGATACATCTGTGATCATAAAATAATTTTAAATAATAGAATAATTCATTTCCTGAAAGGCCACCCTGTTTAGGGGAAATTGCAGAAAAGTTTGGGCCCTAAATGTATTTTGACCAGTTTACACTGCTATCTGCGTCTCTATTTTGAGGTAAATAGGTGTCAATAAGGTAATGATAATGTGAGAGTAAGAGTCCAATTTTACAAAATAATATTAGTAAAAATGTGTGGTAATTGCTGCAGTTGATCAATAGAGGGCAGTGTGTTACTGACTATCCTCAGCAGTGTCTGTGTGTTTCATTCTGCTGCTGAACCTGAACAGTTTATATTGGTGTACATAGGACAGAGACTGTGTTACAACCACAGCTATCCTTTAAAAATGTACATTTGTGAGTTGCACCACAAGCAAATGTCCATTTTGTCCATTTTCTCGCCAACAAGTAACAAACACTGCGGTTTTTCTGTAAAGTATGCACCAACTAAGAAGAGTTGCACCGCTGAGAGTCTTTGATGCTCAGAGTGGAGGTCTTTGTGTCTTGCAGCTAACCTCCTTCAGGTTGCGGAATGATTTAATACGCTCCCCTGTAGATGAGCAGACAACAGACTCTCTATTAGAGATCAGCTCTCCAGCAAAGGTCATCCTGTTGTCACTTCTTAGTGGCGACACGCCGCTTTCTGCTCGCCAGCATCTCGTAGAAAGGGTCCCTGCTGATGCTGGCCCTGCAAACCATAAGAGGGATTAATGAATATAGAAAATCCTGGTTATAGGGCTTAATAAACACAACGCATTGCTTTAGGACTGTGCAATGTTTATTCACTACTGACACTAGACAAATACACTTTCTCCTTATTGGTAGTGAAGGGTTAAAGACTGAATGTCCCAGGGTTCCCAGCAGTTCCACAGGACATGCTGATACAGCGTTTACTGCACAAACAGTCTGCGAGCACAGTGGACACAGTCACACGCACTATAATAACTGAGGCATGGGACCTTAACACTCACAGGCAGATCCCGATTCGCTGCGCCTATAATACTGTAATGTGTATTTTCTGTTTTGTCCACTATTACTACAGGACAACTATTATTCAAACCTCTTGCCAGAAATACTTTATGTGACAAAGGATGCGTTTTAGTTCCCACGGGAAAAGAGTGACAGAACTGGGAAAACCTGTGTAGCTTTTAGCTTAACTCTGCAATAATCAGTGTTTTATCCACCGGAAAAAATCCACTATCACAGAGCTCTGGTCTGTCATGCGCCACTACTCTTATCAGTCCCACAGTGTGGGTTAGTGATTGTGTACACCAGTACCTCTGGCACTGAGCTGCGGTCTTCCTCTAGTGTTATCATTACTGGGATGGGAAAGTATAAAAGTTAGAAGAAAATCTGACTGTATGTGTGTGTGTGAGATATACCAAACACCCACTTGTTAGAGGCTGTCATGAGGCATACCTAATGGATTTGATCCATTCCTCTTTCTCCTCAGGAGTAGGGGCTGATATTCTGTACACCACGTGGTTCCCTTCTACGACCCTGCCGTCTGCCTCTGTTTTACACGCCTTGATCACTTGACCTTTATGACTTGGGTTGTAGAGCTCAAAGCAGTTCTGAAAGGTGTCAGAATCGAAGAGTTACATTGTAAAATGTCATTCTGAAATCATTTCTCTTCATAACGGGATCACTAAGCAGTGCTTACTGGTTTTCTTGGCTCGTCCACCTCTCTTATGCTGAGGTTCTCCAGTGGAATGATCCCTCGAGGCTCTTTGTCCTGGTAATATATAAGCATGTTTGAGATATACTGCAGCATGTTTATGAGGGAGAGAGATTAAGATAGTGAAGAAACTGACTGCACACTAAGCTGCTATTGTTTTCTTTGGGCAGCTAAATCTGGCTCACAACACTGGAAGAAAATTTCCTGTCACTGATGAGAACACGCAGCAGGGGAGCGATTGCTTTTGGATTGCCAACTCATCTCTTCTGTGTTAGTGGGATTTAAACTTGTTTTATTGTGCACTCTCATAGGGTACTGCTGTGCTAGATTAGCTGTGAAGGGCACCAAGTCAAGGCAAGTTCATCTGTACAGCACATTTCATACATAAGAGTCATTTAAGGTGCTGCATAAATAAATCATCAATTAAATCAGGATAAATGAATATAATACATTCACTTAGCACAATTTTGAAAGCCATCATTTTGGCTTGAGAATTCAAACTGTGTTCAAATGAATAATGCCCATTGTGAAGGGTGTAAGCCATAAATTCATAAAATCATAAATTTACCAGATTAAATACTTCCCCATCCCCTAACCATTAAAATATAATAAGCAATGCCATACTGGAGACGTATTGTGATCCTAAGCCATTTATTGATTTATATATCAGTCGAAATATGAGAACTATCTGAAAGCTAGTTAATCTGAAAACCAAGAACTGCTGCGCTAATGAGAGCTCTTTAATATTCCTTTTCTCCCATTTTTTCCCCCCATTATGTTTGTATTCATCACCATTTGTGTAGCTTTACTTACGGTTGTATATTCAAAGTAATACAAGCAGTTATCAGTGAGAATGAACCATCTCCTTTTCCACGTCTTCACTCTTCCTCCTGTGAGAGGACAAAGCAACACTAACTTCAGCGATAACATCCTCAGAATACTTACTTCAAAATGAAAACCATGTAAGGTTACTATAGTCCCACAGTTACACTTATTAATACGATGTACAGTAGTAATAGTGGTTATAAAGTAATACTGTAATAATGTTTTTCATAGTTAAGTTTTTTAAGTTCAGTTGAGAACTTTGAATGATAATGTTTATTTTCTTTTGCAAAAATGAGTTAACTTTAAATATGTTATGAATTTGACACTGTGAGATGCTTTACACCAAAATACTGCTTAAAATACAAAAAAAAAAAATCACTGCATCTGATTTAAGCTTGCTGAGGTTTAACATATGGCTTAATATCTTAAAATCACAGACTTGAACCTTGAATTCTAAGATCTCAGATTGTTAACAGACTGAGAAAATAATTAGTAATCCCATTTAATTAGTAATTTTCTCCCTAACTACTTCACTACATATATTGCTAATCTAATGTTATTATTGTACAGAGAAAGAACTTATGTTCTACATATATAATATGTAGAATTATTATTTTACATATTATATAGGGCACTCCAAATAGATGCGCTGTTTCGTGCTATAAATTGTTTGTAACAGGCTGGTTATTCTGAGGAGGTCTGCACAGATTACTTTTCTACTACACTGAATATGATGTGCATCCTATATAAAGCATGTTAAACATAAAATGTCATATGTTACAGAAGGTAAACGAGGCTGTCTTTCTGTAGCACAGTGGCTATCGTTCATGAAATTAACAGTGAGATGGAGTCAGTAGCTCAGAAAAACTGCACCAGAGTGTATTTTAACTGTGGCATGAAAAGCAGGATTTAGTTTCACTGGAGTGAAAGTGGCACTTAATATGAGTGAAGAGAGAAAGAGGAAGTGGGAAAAGTGAGACGAGCAAATGGAGGTCCTCAGAGAGAGCCCAGCAGCTGCAGGCAAGCCCGTGCCTCTCTCAGCTGAAACTACTCCACTCCCAGCAGTGTGTCGTTCTCTAGAGAGTGCACACCACCGTACATTTACAAGATGTCTTACAAATTGTTGTTCCTGTTTGGGCCTACTTTTATTCCGTCTTGTTACATTTATAACATTATATTTCTATAACTGTAAAAAAACAACTACAAAAAAACATGGTTCTAAATTTCAACAACAAAGCAGCTTCTATGAGTTATGATTAGAATGGAGTAGCAATGCACATTTTAATATCTGTATGCGATTGGCTGACTTGCCTAGCTTCAGTAGCCACCCCTCCCTATCTGGATTGAAGAATGTGTGCGTCAGATCATTGCCATCATCTTCAGGGATTTTGAAGGGCTCGTTTTTAATGCTTTCGTACAAATTCTGCATGAAAATAAGACATAAAAAAGATCAGCTGCATACATGTGGATTAAGATCACATTCATATTTCTTATTTCTTTATCATTGTTACTCTATGAGGCTCACCTTGAGCAGATCCTCGGGCAGATCACCACCTTCGTTGATGCCACGGTTCATAGAGATGAATCTCTCAACAGTGGGCTTGTCCCTGACATTGGGGTTGTGCAGGCTGGTATTAAGCATAATGATGGAGAATGACAGGACGTAGCAGGTGTCTGCAGAGCAAAGACACTTTCAATAATTAATAAAGAACTCTCTGCAAACCCAGTGCCCAGAGGATTACACAGAGAAAACAGAACTATCCTTGACCTTTGCGTAGTTTTGACCACCATCCAAACCCAAAACCTTTGATGAATTTAGACAGCATATAGTGTGTTCCACTCCATTTAATTAATCGTGAACCTAGTTTAAAGAAACCTGTTTGGACAAAAACTTCTGATTTCGAAATAAATGATGGTTCTTCCTGGCAGGTTAGCCTTTTTCTCTTGCCAAAGCATTGCATTTTGTAGAGCTTCACACTGTTTCTAAGCCAACATCAGCACTGTTTATCCCAGGGGGCTCTTTTCTTAAAGGATCCACGCTTGGTAACTTGGTGAATGTAACTAGTGCTTGAGTACAATGCTAAATTATTCATGTCACATGTGAGATGACTGTAAAAAGGCTCTGTTCTTAAATGACTTTGATGATCATAGGTATTATTTGAACAAATCGTAGTTGTTCAGCCAGGAGAATCCTTTCCAGGTCTGTCACCATTAGGATTCTAACCTGAGGACTGGAAGACGCCTGGGTTGCACTGGCAATATCGCGATGCGAAAGCCTCCATCATGCGATCAATCTTCTGAGCCTCACCCGGGAGTCTGAAACTCCACAGAAACTGGCTGATAGAGAGAGGAAATAACACATCAGTTGATGGCAGCCGAAATATTTGGCATCTTTTCTGGAAAATATGACAAATGTGACTAAAATAACAAGTCATATTTTCTACAGTATATATTCTGCCAAAGTATATGTTAACAGAACACTTTTCAATCACATATTGCTTGTCTACACAAACTAGGTTTAATTCATGAAGATAGTCAATATGAGATGTAATTACACGCGTTATGATGTTGTGTAAATTTTCAGTACACCTGGAGAAAACAGGCCGCTCACCGTAAAGCTTGCACTAGGTTGAGGTCCGCAAACTCATGAAGTTCCACAAAGGCCTGCAGAACGCTGATGTTGAAATCATCCCTGATGACGAAAAAAAAAAAAAAGTCATGATGCTTTTTCTGATTATTTAGGGTTAATATTCAAACATTCACACTTTGAATCAATCAAATATGTAAAATATGAAATATGTGGAATTTATACACATCTACAGGACAAAAGCAAAGCAACGTTTGAGAAAGAAGGGTGTAAACATACTTTTTAATATTATCGTCAATAACCCTGCCTATAAAAGAACTAAACATACAGAACCCACAGAGGTGCAATAAAGCAAGTAGGTGAGAAATAAAACCTAACTGACCGATCTACAGCAGCTTGATTACACACCTCTGACTCGCCTTACATCCAAATTGCACCTTCAACCTCAGTGATAACGCATAAGTGATCTTTGCAAATACAATTTACAGTAACTGCCAAAAGTAAATCATTCATCATTGTTTACAAAATGTAGTGATTAAAAAAGAGGACTCCTTTTTTATAATATTACATTTATTACATTTACATTTACATTTATAGCATTTTGGCAGACTGCCAAAATGCTATAAATGTAAATGTAAATGTAAAATGTAAATGTACATTTATTACCCATCTGCACACACATATTTCCCTGTACCATCACAGTCAGTTCCACAGGATCCTCAGGAAAATCCTTGTATGGAAGTGGGGGCGGGATGGGGGATGACCGGGTCACACACAGTATCACTATTTAATATCGGGATGTCACTCTAATTAGGGTCTGTACAAAGCACACATGCACTTACAGAGGAGATGGCTTTTTAGATTAGGTTGCCAAATTCACTGTTCAATCCAATGCAATGGTTTGACTACAATTCACCCCAAACTGCAGCTAAATCAAAACCAAATATCAGCAAAATATTATTTGTTTCTATATCAATTAGATTAGAATAGCCGTACTTGTGAGGCAAGATCTGCTAACCCTAACAGAAGCTTGCAATTTTCATCTGTAATGTGGCGTTAAATGCTGCTGAACTGCGGTCTCAACCTTTAGAAAAGGTGAAGGTGAACCAACATCCACTGGGAGATAATTGCTTCTCATTGAATGTTTAATTTAAAATGATTATTTTTAAAATGCTCTACTAAGAGTACAACATAATATGAAAGGTTTTTTTTTTCTTGCTTTGCTGTCCTACTCTAATGATATCACACACATACACACGCCTCCAACACGAGAGCATCGGTTATGTACATTTTAGTAGGTCAGTACAGTATGTATGACCTTACAGTAGCCAGTTTCACATCATTTTAATGCAACCGGAAAAATGTGCTGGATAAATGGATTGGCGCTGGAGAAAACTCACTATGTGATGTTCCTGGAGGTAGTGCAATGCTGAAAACTGACAGTTGGCAATATTTAAAAAGACATTTCTGTAGGTCTTGGTGTGAGGTATGGTACAAGAACCATATTATGCATCTCTATATGTTATCAGGGGAAGTGTGGTGATGGGCTGAGACTATCAGGAGATATATCAGTAATTTAATCTTTATCAGTAAGGGATGGATATATATGGAAGTTGCAGAGCAAGACATAACAAAGAATAACAATTTTTTATAAAGGTAAAAATGGTTTTAAAAAAGGATGGAAAAGTAAAACTTTTTATTGATAAAATACTGCATCTTACCTTTCCCCTAAATAATCTCCGATGACTGTTTTATTCAAGCCCTCTCCTTTGTATAGGAACTGTGCAATGTCCTCAGGTGTGTGTTGCAACAGGTCATTATCCAAAAGAAACCGGATACCCTAGAAATGTTACATTTAAGTCTTAGCATCTTTATCTAATGAAAAACCATATCAGGACCACCTAATCCAATACCTTTTTAGGATCCATATTGAATTTCTTTCTTCCAATAGCCATCTGTTTATTCCTCTGAGTAGTCTTTCTATAGAAAAAAAAACATTAAATAACTATTAACTGATTATTTTTGTGGATGAAATGTCTTAAAGAAACAATAACTGCAGCACAAGCAGTCAGTTAAGTGGATAGCTGGTGGTCAGGTGCACGTACGTTTCTCCCATGCATGTTAAATGTTCAATCTCTGTCATCACCTCGGCAATCTCAAATTTTAACCGCTGCAAGACAAAGAAGAAAGTGAGCTTTTATGGAACCTGTTCTCAGACTTCTTTCTCAAGTCATGTAACTGTTATTTAAATCATGCATACTTCAATGTCATCAAGTAATTCTTTTTTTCTTCGTCGAATGTTGGACAGTTCATCCCTTTCTGCTAGAGAGAGATCTTCAGGTACTATTGAAAGAAAGGAGAAAACAAAGACAAGGCAAAACAATTCTTCTATCAGTAATGTTCACTTTGCAGTGAAGTAATTACCTGTTATATTTTAAACTCAATAGTAAGCATTTTTCCACAAAGCGTCAGATGACAGTAACTGAAACGTCAGGGTGGTTGGAAAGGGTGGAAGTGGCAGCATTGTGTAGTGTAATGCTAGACAGAGTCTGGGAAACTATGAGCCATTAAACTACGGTAACTAAGGAAGCACAGAGGGTCAAATGATATGGAAAAAATTTCGCTTGTGCCACACTTTACATACACACGCACACACACACACACACACACACACACATTCATATATTCATGTGCTCATATTTAGGGTTATATAAGGTTAACAATCATTACTGTCACTTTATACCTTTTACATGAGACTATAAGCAGCTTTAAATGGGTAAATGCTAAATTGTCTTTAACATTATTGGAAAATTATTATGGAATTATTATGGAAATTATTGGAAATAATGCAGTTCTGGCAGTCTAGACTGTGACAGTGCTTTGCGTGGTTGATACAGTTGATTTAAGAACATTTTGTTCTCTCATTTTGTAACAAACACAAATTTGGAAGAAGAGCTAATAAGTGAGGTAATGTGGGATTTCCTGCTGTTCTCTCCATCCACTTCTTGAAAATAGAGAGAAAGTGGGCATTTATGAAACAAAGTTCAACATTCACCAAAGGTTTATCTCAGACACATGGCAATTTCATTCGATCTAACCTCCTTTTGCTTGTTTAAGAGGCTTTATTCAATCTTAATTATAGGCCATTTGTTCATTACACAACAAAATGCTGAGCTGCCCAACATGCCCACGACATAAAGATGTGCCATTTACTCCCATAGCAGTGCTTGTGCTTTTATACTAGAAATGAAGCTTACTGAATTAAACAGAAGGTAACGTAATCAGATCTCTTGGTATACCATGCTACACATGATGCCTGTCTTATGGACTGAAATAGCAGATTGTAGATCAAAGCTCTGCTGGATAAGGAAATCAGTTTACCTTCTTCACTGATATTCCACCATCACTCACATGTCAGATACGGAAATGAAAACCACTCTGGAGATATATCTTCGATATGTTCAAAGTGAAATTTAAGACAATGACTTCTGGCTGATATTGTAGCATGATGCCATAACCAAAGCCAGTGATACAGATTTGCTAGAGAAAAGTATAAACTACCTAATAAAGTATTAGCATTCAGTAACATTCTATTCTATTCAAAGACTGTTTTGCTTTTATACCAGCCCTGAAGAAAAAAACAATAATTGTGTGATTGTGTAATTACATAAGAATTTCACAACAGCAACTTCACAAGAACAAGCTACCCAATAAACAATGACAAAAATCACAAAAGTTGTTAACAATGAAGATATAAATGAAGGTATAGAATGCAGAAATGCAATGGTGTCTGTTAATTAATTGCTTCACTGCAATGAATGAATGAAATTCCATGAACTGCTGTACAATGCGAAAAACAGAGTGGGTTTTAGATCTTGCAGTGAAATGCAAATTGACCCTAGCATGGGTTATAATCTTCTCATCTTGAACCAAACAGTGAATCAATGCCTTTAACAAACTTCATTGCATGTCCTTAATCTCTCTAACCACTTTCTCACTCAAAGTCTCTACATTCTTATACACTGCATTGTATAACTATTTTTTATGCCAGTTTTTTATCCCCGAAATCATCTACTCGGATTAAACACAGTTCCATGTTTGGGGTGGACAGTGTCTGCAGTATCACGGGAATATGGAGTAACATGGCCTGTCAGTTCCGGTAAGAGATACACTCTGAGTGAGGTAATTCTTAGATGACTAATGTTGGCAATGGATTGGATGGTCTCATGGGGGGCCACTTTCACGGCCAAGATATGAGACCTGAGTAATTCAATATGATGTCAAATTGGATTGATGAAAGCAGCCTAGATGAGAGTATTTGGCTTGGAAGATTCTCCTGAGTGTTCCGCCCTTATGTGATACTGTGATTGCTTTTCATAAAACAGATTTATTGGTTCCTGGATCCTCTGTAAAATCACTATTATTTGGGCTGTGCACATTCCAATTAATTTAGAGGTCAGTGTGCAAATACAAATGTTTAGCGTGTAGCAAATTTGTGCTTGTTCAGCTGCACCTGCATTAGATGCTTGTGCATTCTAATAACAAGTAAAACAGATGGACAGGAAAAAGAGCTTAGCTCTGTATAAAACAGTATAAAGCAGTTCCCGATTCTCATGTGTTACTCTTTATTCTCTTAGTGCCCCAAATCCATGTATTTATTGCACAAGAATATTAACAAAAACACTAAGGAAATAAACAGACACTGTAACATCTGTTCTTCACATATGCTGTTGTAAAATTCTCAGTGGACAAAACTTCACAAATGTGAAAAGAGTCAACTTGGAGGTCAAAAGAAACCTCATGCTAATAACTACTTATAAAAATGCATCTTTTATATATCAGATTTTGTGGCTACTTTTTGAAGTTAACTGTTCCTCTCAGGACATACATATGTTAGGCATCATGCACTGTGTAATTTCTGTGAAAAGGTTCTATTTTGTCTGGGTTTATTTTTCTCTGCATTGGTTTTAAGCAGAACTTCTAACATGATGTCAACAAGTCTTGGATGTGTTATTAATGTTAAAATTCAAGAAATATTTAAAGTACAGTTTACAGTATTTAATATCTGGAATATACTAATATCTGAAAATTGATGAGCAGAATCTGTTCTCAGCAAGCACGGAAAAAATACTGAGAAATTAAACTTGACCAAAAAGTATAGACGATGTGTGTGAAAATCTTACACAATTAGTGTAAGTAGAAATATCCATCCAAAAATGTATTCTATTCAAAGTAAAATAAAGCTGCTACTTCTGTCATATTTTCATATAAAAAAAAAACCTAGTAACATAATTACTTATTTAAACTGTTATAAGCAACACCATTTTGTCTGAAAACATCATTCAGTGCCTGTAAGTTTGCTGGTCATGTGCTTAACTATTGCTATGTAGTTTGCTAATGCTAATCAGAAGCAAAATATTCTGTAAATAATCAGCATTTACCATTAGCTAGAATTGACTTGCTGTCTAGCCAGTAATGTTAGCTACTGTAATCAATATTATTTCAACCTGGCATTAGCAAAGAAAACAGGCTAACTTAGTTCAATATAGCCAGTCAGTGTTAGCAAATTAGTGAAACTTGTGTCAGGTCTTTGCTTATTACAGCATATTGACTACTGTCATCATTTCCATACAATTAGAAGCATTTATAAAACCTGTACTATAAACTTATTAATGGAAAATAATACAATCGATCAAAAACAGTGCTTTCATTAAAAAACAGAGCTTCTGGGACCAATCCTTTTCTAAAGGAGACACAGAGAAAGGCTTATTGTACCAGACAAAATTGAACCTCATGTGCTTTTTACAATCACCCCTTGTAAGAATCAAAAGCTAAGACAGAACCTCTCAGTTTTTCCTATTCTCCCTCTGTGTCACGAATGAAGACATTACAACCACACAAAAATGCCATCACCTCACTCATCCCCTGCTGGGAAAGCATCTTAAAAGCCAATGTTCCCATAAATCAGTTCCATATGTGCCACTCAGACAACAAAAAGCTCTTCACACAATCCTTTACCTCTTTTTTTTTTTTTCAAATGCAGGAAAAACACCCACTGGCATTAATTCACAAGCTTCAGTTGATAATATGTCCTCATACAGTAAGTGCAATCTATATATAATATGCATGCATTGCTGTCCAAACACAAATCCTCATTAATTGAACATCCTGTTATGGTTTGGATACAGACTTTTCAAGTACAAATGTCACTAAGCAGGCTGAAACATACTGAAGGGTCTGCGTCTTTACGCAAATCAAATGGCTAAAAAAATGCTTTCAGATGTGATGAAAAAATATCATAATGATGCATCACTGTAAAGCCAGTGCAAATTGCAAATTGTCAGTGTGTTGGCCTGAGTTTAGGTCAGCAGTGATACTCCCTATAATGAGTATTAATGAGGTGATGACCCCTGCCTGGGTCTCATCTAGTGCCAGACAGCACCCTCAGGAGAGCCAGACAACAGTGGCATTGAGTTTGCAATAAAAGCACAGATCACTGCCAAACTTCACTAGACCATGCACTGGTACAATCACCTAGTGGTAACACTAGCCATTGCTAAAGCCATACTTTATTTACACATTTAAAAAAAAAAAGAAAGAAAAGAAAAGAACTGAGGTAGTTTGGCAGATTGCCCATGCAGAGTGGCCTTAATTCAGAGCTTTCCTTTTTCTACCTTTCAACCTTCAGCCAAAGAAAATGGAGGGAAGCTTTTCCATTTGGGTTTTCCCACGGCCAAATAAAACACACTAGCTTCTGCATTGCTGAGGAAGTCAATGAAATTGCTATAAAGAAAGAGATTTATTCACTTTGACTTTGATGCTGATACACATACACATACACAGACAGTAGGCTTATAAACGTTTAGTAGTGTGGTCAGTCACAGGAAAATGTGGAAAATAACATCATACAGAAGACTTCCATCTTAATAACTATTATTTGAACATTTATGTCTGTGTCAATTATTTATTTATTTTTTTTTAATCTGTCTCATGGTAACTTGCAATGTATTTCTATTAGGGGTGCTGTATACTGTAATATGAAAACTATATTAGTTGTATTGTTAACAAAACGCTATAAATGATGATGATAATGAACAATACTATATGTTCTATAATACTATATGATAATAACAATACTATATCCAGGGCTTATACATCACTGGAAATAAACTACAGGATTTTACAATCAGAGTAAACTGTATAGCTATATTGTTTGAATTCATTGCTAGCCAAATAAAAAAAATATCTTGTTTTGTTTTGTCACTTAATGTCATCCCCTTTGAAAACAGCCTTCAAAGACAGATAATACTGATATACTAGATTTCAGATGATATACTGAAATCTGTGATATTTGTCCATCATTATCATCATGGTCAAAAGTATGTGGACACGAGTACAGAACATCTCACTCCAAAACCATCGGTGTTAATGTCGAGCTGTTCCTGCTTTGCTGTTATAATAACGCTATATCCACTCCACAATTTCCACTCTTCTGGGAAGGCTTTCCACTAGATTTTGGAGTGTGTGTGCAAGGATGTGTCCATTCAGCCACAAGAGCATTAGCGAGATTGGGTACTGACGTTGGATAGGAAGGAGTGGTGCACATTTTCCTAGGACCACATAGCCTTCTGCCATGCTGATAACCTGACTAACAGAGTTTTAATGGCCACAGACATACAACACACTGTAATCATATCAATGCGCCTACACCAGGGTTTCTCAAACTTTTTGCAGCCAGAGACCCCTTTAGCTGTAAAAAAAAAAAAAAAAAAAATCCATGGACCCCTCAGGGCATTATTTGATGAACTATTCAAATATTAGACTTGTTATTCTGTTGTGTATAGTAATATTCTGGCTATTTATCAAAGCTTTTTTTTTTTTGCTGAAGGACCAGGTCCAAGATGATAATATTTCTATCTTTACTTGTTTTTCAGTTATTAAGGTTAGGATTAAAAAAATCACTTTGAGAACCACTGGCTTACACATGTTAGTGACTGAATAGTAGAGATGAATAGGCTTATTCAATAGCTGACACAACATTTTAAATTAATGAAATAAAGACATGGAAAACAGATTATTATAAAGTGCTCCCTCAGCATAAAGCCTGACCACACCGACCACACCAATGACTCCCAACCAAGGAAAACAGGATCTATATGGGTTATAAGACGCTTTATTTTGCGGATAATGCTAAGTTTGTGCCAGTCACATACTTGTTAGTAATAATAATAATAAACATTGTAAATTTTTTCTTCTCTTTTATAAAGGAAGCAATACAGGAACTACATATAAAGTAGCACTTAGAGAAATAAGACAATTTTTACAGAAAATATGTCAGAAAAACTATAATACTATATAAATAAGACTCTCTCTTTCTCTTTATATATATATATATATATATATATATATATATATATATATATATATATATATATATATATATATATAAGAATATCTGTCACAGCAATGGATAGTGTATAAGGGTATAAAATAAAACACAGACTTACCTGAGCTGTCCTCATCCATGTTCATGACAGGGAAAGATCTAAGATAAACAGCTTATCACAAACAACAGAAGCAAACACAAGGTCAGTCAGCCTGTTTATTGACTTTCCACCTCTTTCACATTTGTTGTGACCCAACTGCAGAGCAACGGGATCCTCTTAACGCGTCCACTGCCGGTCAGAATGAAGCTTTCTCGTAATGCAAGGTCAAATTTCAGTGCACATATCGCCAGCATTCACCCGGTCCGGTCCACGGAGAAAAGCTGAAAGAGCGACAGAGCTGCTTCATTCAGCCTCACATACAGACCAGGGGCGACGTGACGTCATCCGGTTAGACCCGCCCCCGGTAGTGTGGATCAGAAAAGATCCATTTAAATCACATCAGTGCTGAATCTCACTCCATTTAACAATCATTCAGTTAACAGTCACCTACTTCTTCTTTCTTAGACCTTTCTGGTGGAATGCCAGTATTTTATATTCATTATATTTCATTATATTTTATATATCATTATATTTCTTGATCTATATTATTTTATATATAATAGTTACATCTTGTGGAAAACATACCAATATATAATATTCTGTTATGTTGTTTAGTACAGTCTAACAAAAACATATTTTCATATTTTAGTAGTTTTTGTGTGCATACTTGTTGCTGAGGCTCAACAAGATCACTACGTACAGAAGTTGTCTAGTGTTAATCATTAACTGTGTCCTAACGGATTTCCAACTGCCTTTGAAGAACAGACAAACTGCCTTTGAATAACACATTTGGACTAAAATGCTACTGTGATATAGAAAGGCTTTGATCATTTCAGCAGGGTTTGTGGGTGGTGCCCAGATTGAGAATCCATAAACGTTCTGATGACCAAATATCTTACAGGAATTTGTGTATTATTTGGACGGGTCAGACCAATTCCTGTGTAAGAGGAGCAGTGATCTCACTTATTACAGCCTGTACTCTGTGACTCACACACATGCGAGTGCTTTCAGAAATCACCTACCACATGCCTTACCTAAAGTACATCCTTCCAGCTGTAGGTTAAAATAGTGTCTGTATGTTTATCATTTCGCATTGATACATCAAATGTGTTTAAAATTATTTAATAATTTATCAGTGGTTAAACACCAACATTACAAAATAACCAACTATTTATATTTTCCCCCAACCTCTAAAAGTGCAGCAGTTCAGTTGGTGTCCTAAGAATTACTCGACAATAATGGGAAGTGGCTTTCCACAAACCACACCTTTCCACCCATTCAACACCCAGCATTCTAGGAAACTCTTCTGCATATGTAATACAGTAACAGATTCTTAAGATTACACTTCAATGTGAGTTCATTTTTGACATTTTTGAAAGCTGGTGATGAAAAAAATCTGACTAAATGAAGGACCCTGAGTGGTTTCTTAACACTAGTGGAGTATTTCCATGTGCTTATTTCCTTGGTAAAGCTAACTCAAATGGAAGGACCCTGAACGGGTATACCGTTCCTCTTATGTGGAAGTAAGGGAACCACCTATGCATCCCAGCAATCTTCCATTGTAGCCAGTGTGTGTATCCTCTTATCAGGTAGCAGTTTCAGTGTGCATAAGGCTCTTTAGCAAAATTGAAACATTGAACAGATCAGTCACTTTTTTGATCGATATATGACAGCATAGGTTAGACATTTCATCAGCTGTGTTTGTTGTAAGATGCAACTTCAGTTTTGGTAAGGCCACTTTAATACCAGCCTAGAGTGCAACCACTGCTGCTGCTGAGCCCCAGTCCTGCACTATGTAATGAACGTCAGGACATGCAGATGGTGGGCTATAAGCACCCTCTTGCCGGTGTGGCCTCATTGCTCAATTTAAGAGAATCAGACACTACTGAGAGTGCATCAGAGTCTTTCTCTATGTGCGAAGCAGCTGTACTAAGCTCCCCCAAGCTCTGCTCTTCATTATGCTATTGCATTACTGCTAATAGCTCTTGAATTTGTGTAATGCCTGATGCCAACTAGACCCCTTCTAGGGTCTGAGCAAGCTGCAAGTTTCTGTTTGTGCTGTTACAACACAGCAAATGAGCTTAACTTTCTCTTCCTAGAGGCTCAGCAACTGTATGTGCTTCACGCCAAAGATGCTCCCTAACAATCTGGGCATGATCCATCATCCAATTCCACTGAGGCCTGGCAGAACAAACAGCTCGCCATTCTGCCCCAAAATACAAATGCCTGAAACATTAAAATAAGTTCAACAATTCACACATTGCTAAATGATAATTAGTAATGCTCATCACTCTGCGTCTGCAGTGCCCATGTTGCTACATCCCAACATAAACAATAGATTATGTGTCTTTTTAATTACACAGTCAACCATGCCAAGAACAGGAACACTGTAATACACTGTGTGTTAACTCATGCACATTTTAATGGTGCCGAATTAACGATAACAAAATTAGGCTCATTAACAAGAAACAATGGATTAGAGCACTATAGCTTTGAAGCCATTTTCTAATGGTAAGATGAGAATAAGAAAGAGAAAGAATGTGACATAGCAGTGAACTTTTATTGGTTACACATGCGGGATTATGGTCATAGTTACAAGTTGACTTTGCTCTTGGTACTCTGCAAGGAAATAATAATGGGAATGCTTGGTTTTTAATTGGTTAGGTAGTGGTGTGTAGTTACAGGAATTAGAGGAGGAATGTTTTCTTCTGGGGGGCACAGTGGCTTAGTGGTTAGCACGTCCAGGGTTGGGGGTTTGATTCTCGCCTCCGACCTGTGTGCGTGGAGTTCTCCCCATGCTTCAGGAGTTTCCTCAAGGTACTCTGGTTTCCTTCTTCAGTCCAAAGACATGCACTGTAGGCTGTTTGGCATCTCTAAATTGTCTGGAGTGTGTGTGTGAGTTGGCACCCCGTCTAGGGTGTCCCCGGGATAGGCTCCAGGCTCCCCTGCGACCCTGTTTAGGATAAGCGGTACAGAAAATGGATGGATGGATGTTTTCTTCAAAACAGAACAAATTTTGAACCTGGTCACTTTGTCACAAGATAAACCTTGTCAAAAGTTTATTTTTACCCTAACTAAAAAAAAAAAAGCCAAACAAATTTACCAAAACTGCAGTTTTGCATTGTGCCTTTGTACAGGAGAAAAGTTCGACTGAAAGTCATACTTGGAGAGAAAAAGAGCAGGAACAGTCGACTCTGCTGGTGTGTGGTGTACTGGGGAAAACAGAGACTCCTGGGTGGGAATGACATCCTGCATAAGGAACAAAGAACATATCCGCTGCAGCTCAGGAAGAGCCTGTTGCTGTGACTTTTCCTTTTTTTTCTCAGGCATTGAGGAAAGAAAAACAAAATAAAATGCTTTCTCTCTGCTTGCTGTGCAATGTCTGACAAAAAAATATTTTAGGGAATTCTTTTAACATACCAGCCATAAATGCTCAGGGTTATGTAGACATCTTAAGGAGCCCGAACTGTTAATTGTGCCTGGAGCACAAAGAAATTAATTTCATACCTATACACATTTACCCACCGATGAGTTCAGACATTCCTCTGTGGTAATTACATTCTTCTCTTGTAATTACGTATAAAATATAACTGGGGTTAAACAATAGTGCAACATTATGCGGAAAGTATTTAAAATATGTGGCACATGTAGACATGAGGTCTACATTAAAATTAAGACTCAACTTTATGGTCATCAGACAGGTGTAGAGGCAGTGAAATGCAGTTTCTCACATATCCCAGCTTGCTAGGAAGCAGGAGTCAGAGCACAAGGTAAGCTATGATATAGTTAAGGGCCTAGTTCAATTGCCCAACAGCAGCAGCTTGACAGTGCTGAACCCCCAACCTTCCAACCAGTAACCCAGAGCCTTAACCATTCAGCCACCACTGGCCACATGCAGGGACAAAGACAGCTACATTTTCCCCCTCATGCACATCTGATTAGTGTTTGCATGTTTCTTTTCCTCATTCCTGGCTTGCAAATACACATCAGTGGGCTCTGGGTGTGTTCTGTGGGAACTGTTCTGTAATTTATATTCAGAACTGAATGCAAATTAATGTAAAATCAAATGTGTGGTAGCCATGGAAACCACTTCATAAGCTGAAACAAGGTTAGCCTGAGTTGCCAATTTATTAGATACACCTATCTAGTATGACCTATGAGTGTAGATATAAACAAGCCAGCATTTCACCAGGTGAAGTTCCCACCCAAAGCTAAGCATCATTTCTGGAAAACGTTATTTGGATCTGCTGGTATTTAATCTTCTTTTATGTTTACATCTACTGATAGATGTAGATAGAATTTTTTTTTCCCACATCCCAAAAACACTAATACAAATATTGTAAATAAGTAGCAGGCTTGTTCATTGTAAACTTAATCAGATAAGTTTGAGCTTTTGAGCTATGATAATTACATGGCTGAATAATCTGACACACTTCTTCTGTTTCATAAATAAGCGGATACAGGCAGATAGTGTTTCCTAACCGAGGCAACAGATCACTGAGTGCAAATGGTTGTGTATTCCCAAAGCACAAAATGTAGAAGACAAACACATTTAGTGTGTTGCAACAAGACAAGTTAGGTTTTACAAAAATGTTCACATAGTGTGCGTTAAGATTTTAAGTGAAAAAACAAACAAACAAACAAACAAAATAATGTTGGTTCAAAAAATGTGATATAAATATGCTTTGAAAACATGTATACCCATTTGGATTCTTTTGCTTGTAATATTTTATTTTAATAGAGTTACTGATTGATTGATTGATTGATTGATTGATTATGTAGATTAATTGTAAAACATATGTACATTTTATATATACATTTTCTTTTTCAACCAGAAACATGGGAAACATTTTTGCTCTCATTTGTACTTTATTTTTTTGTAAATTATAGCCAAGTAAGTGGCATTACTGCCATCTAGTGGAAGTACTAATATTCATGTTCCAGTAATTTAGTCAGGCTTACATTATTGCACATTTAACTGTAATCCTATGTATCAATTAATAATTTCCACACAAATGTGGTTATTATTATTTATTTAGTTATTTGTTTGTTTGTTTGTCTGTTTGTTTATTTTGACAAACAACTATAAAAAAAATTATATACAATATTTAAAAAGGCAATTGTATTCTGACCCGGAAGCAATTCAGCCATTTTTTTTTTTACCAACTGTATCCGGACAAATCCCACCTTCTGCACTACGATTGGCTCGTTTTTCATACTCACTTGTAGTCCGCCTATTGCAACTGTTTGAGTATGGACTATCAGCCAATCATCAGGCGCAGAGGGCGGGGCTTTTAGGAATACGGGTATGAAATAAAACAACAGTAAAGTTGAAGCTGTCGGCGTCCTGGATCATCCGGCTTGCTACATGTCGTACAGGTATCTTTACGCCAAAGCATTTTAAAGATGAAATCTGCAGTGTGCAGAAACAGACATTTTGTCATTGCTGCTTTGAGTATGATCATGGTTCGTGTTTCCTATTGTAAGCTGACACAGTCAAGCATACCAGCCATTGCTTTTTACTTTGGGACCAAAGGGCGATATGAAGAAGTGAACCCACATTTAATAGATGATATTTTGTTGGTGAATAAATCTCTGGTGAGCCCTCCAGCCGCTGACTGTCAGGCAGTGCACTTAGTGGCGCTGATCAGACACGGCACGCGCTTCCCTACAACCAAAAACATTAAAAAGATCCACCGCCTGTATGATGTGGTGATGACTGAGGCGTCCGGCGCTGACCAGTGGCTCCGTGACATTCAGAACAAATGGGCCATGTGGTACACTGAGGATATGGACGGGCAGCTTGTAGAGAAAGGCAAGGATGACCTGAGACATCTGGCCGTGAGGTTGAGCAAGTCGTTTCCCACACTGATTTCAGAAGAAAACCTCCGCGGCGAGCGCATGGAGTTTATAAGCAGCTCCAAACACAGATGTGTGGACAGCATCCAGGCTTTCCAGGAGGGACTCCTCAAACACTGGGATGCTGGAGGTAAAACACAACACTGATTTTTCTTTAACTCACCATCTCCACGGTGTTGCCTGTAAAATATGGGATCACTGAGCACTTTATTAGGAACACTATACTAATCCTGAGTAGGGCCTCCCTTTGCTCTGAAAACAGCCCCAATTCTTCATGGGACGGATTCCACAAGATGTTGGAAACATTCCTTTGAGATTCTGGTCCATGATTGCATCACACAATTCCTGTAGATTTTTCAAGTGACCTTTCATGCTGTGAATTTCCCGTTCTACCACGTCCCAAAGGTGTTCTACTGGCTTAAGATCCGGTGACTGGGAAGGCCACTGAAGAACACTGAACTCATTGTCATGTTCAGGAAACCAGTTTGAGATGACTTTTGCTTTGTGACATGGTGCATTATCATGCAGGAAGTAGCCATTAGAAGATGGTAAATTGTGGCCATGAAGGGATGCACACAGTCAGCAACAATACTCAAATAGGATGTGGCATTCAGGCGATGATTGATTGGTATTAACGGGCTCAAAGTGTGCCAAGAAAACATTCCCCACACCATTACACTACCTCCACCAGCCTGGACTGTTGACACAAGGCAGGTTGGGTCCATGGATTCATGCTGTTGGCACAAAATTCTGATGCTACCATCTGTGTGCTTCAGCAGAAATCAAATTCATCAGACCATGCTACATTTATTCAGTCTTCAACTGTCCAGTTGTGGTGAGACTGTGCCCACTGCAGCCTCAGCTTTCTGTTCTTGGCTGACAGAAGTGGAACTCGGCGTGGTCTTCTGCTGTTGTAGCCTTTCAGCCTCAAGGTTCGACATGTTGTGCATTCTGAGATGCTTTTCTGCTCACCACAATTGTACAGAGTGGTTATCTAAATTACTGTAGCCTTTCTGTCAGATGGAACCAGTCTGGCCATTCTCCATTGACCTCTCTCATCAACAAGGGGTTTCAGTCCTCAGAACTGGCACTCACTGGATGTTTTTTCTTTATTGCAGCCCATCTGGCATCAACAATCATGCCACGGTCAAAATCACTGTCATAACATTTGTTCCCCATTCTCATGTTCTGATATGAACATTACCCAAAGCTGCTGGCCCGTATCTGCGTGATTTTATGCATTGCATTGCTGCCACATGATTGATTGCTGTCTAGATATTTGTATGAATGAGTAGGTGTACAGGTGTTCCTAATAAAGTGCTCAGTGAGTGCGTATACTGCATAACTATTCTACTCCTTTAATTGACTACGAACAAAAATCAATTTTATTTTTATAGATCTTTTAACAATAGACATTGTCACAAAACCGATTTACAGAGATCCAGCTGTAGATCCTTATTGAGCAAGTCAGTGGCAAGAAAAAACTCCCTGAGACAACATGAGGAAGAAACCTTTAAACAGACTCACCAGGGAACCCTCTTCTCTGTGACACCGGATAGTGGGACTATAAATCATTATTCTTTCACAATTGTATACTATAAAGTCAAACAGTACTATATATGTTGAAAGGACATTCAGTATCAGCATCATAGATTACAGCAGCAGTTATTGTACATGCATAAATCATCCATACACAGCATCCATATGAGATTATCCACTGAAGAAGGGGCGAGACTTTTGGCGTAAACTGTTTTTGGGAAGTGCAGTCTTTAGGGTCTACGTGTACGACCATCTACAGCAGCAGAAAGTGAGTCTCAAGTGCAGAAGCTCCAAGTAGAAGTAGTATCAGAGGTAGTAGTATGCGAATTGCAAGAGGAGCCATAACAGCAGAAGTCTGTCAGGATCTATTATTTTTCCATCTCATTCTAATCATTCAAAAATCAGTTACAGATACAACATATTCAGCTTGTACCCTTCTACATAACCATGAATGTTGCAAAGCAGTGCTTGTCCAACACATACTTACCTACAACCAAAAACATTAAAAAGATCTACCGCCTGTATCATGTGGTGATGACTGAGGCATTATAAAAAAATGGGCCATGGGCCATGTGGTACACTGAGGATATGGATGGGAAGCTAGTAGTTAAAAAGTGAAAGATGACCTGAGCAAAGACATGTAGCTTTGAGGTTGAGCAAGTCTTTTCCAACTCTGATTTCTGAATCACATTCTGAATCACAGTGCTTTCCTGTTTCTTTGCAGCTGTTACGAAACTCTAATGTCAATCTGATTACTAAGAAGTCACACATTTATTACCAAATGTCACCATCAGAGAATAGCAGATGCCTGTAGGATCTATAAATCTTATTAGAAAAACCTCAACCATGTCTTCAATCACACGTCACCATATGAGAGAAACCTGTAAAGTACAAGCTGAAGCTGGTGTGTTGTACTTCATAGTAGTGTAGTAGTGAACAGTAATAGCAAATACGTGTGGTTTTGATACACTACTCTAGTAGCCTTCATCTTTCTTTTTTGTTTCTCCAACTCCCATCTTTATTTTTGTAGATGTGGGTTTCAGACACTACGTGAATGATTCACTCATGCGCTTCTTCGATCAGTGCAAAAGATTTGTTGAAGATGTTGAGCACAACAAGACCGCCCTGAAGGAGGTCAAACTTTTCAATTCGTCTCTGGAGATGGATGAAGTCTGCAGACGGGTGGCCAGTCGCTTACAGGTTCCACACAGTCAAATAACACCAGGTAAAATTTTGCATGGTCTCACTGTAGCCGGCTTTAATCTGTATGATTTTCAGCTCGATTTTGCTGTCACAGACAAAAATCGTACATTGTAAAAGAAATCTTTGCTTGTGAGTTGATATTAGTGATCTTAGTGTGCATAATGCGATGTGCTCACCACATCGGGAGTTCTACCAGTGTCAGAAAAATTTGAATAGAAATCTCAGAATGTGACCACTGCCACAGCATTTATGTAAAAGCAACCAGTAGTGGGACAGTATAGGATGATGGGACAGCTGGTGAAATGCAAACGAAACATGCTGATGGACAGAAAGAAATTCCTTATTACCTCTAAGAAACCCTGTTTTCTGCACTGGATCTCACTGATCAGTGATCATTTTCTTTAAATGCAGGTCTATTGCTAGAGGATCTTCAGCCAAGATTCTTTTGGGATCATTGTGTATAGTGTGCCAAGTAATAATAAAATACCACTGTAATTGCTCAATATAAACCTTGCTTAAGTGTTACGTGTTTAATAAATAGGCCTCATCTGGTCTCTCAAGTTCTTTATTCCAGGGAGGGGCTGAACTAAATGTCTGCATCTGTGAATTTGTAAGCAGACGTTCCCAAATGAGTGACATTGCAAACTGAGCCGCATGTTTACTAAAGCTTCAGTTTAGAGGAAATGTGTGTGAATGTGTAGAAGTCGGAGTTTGAACAGTGAAAAATGTAGAAAGTTTAGAAATAATTCATCAGGTTACAGGTTATATATTGACAATAACTTTTGAAGAAGTTTGTTGATCATTCACAAAACGTTGACTGTAATTACATAATTATGATTTAGCCTACAGCAGATGCCAGCTAGCTAACTTGGCTAGTTAACATTGCCTGGTTAGCTAGCTGGCTATAACGTTGCTGGGGTAGCTTACTTTAGCTTAAATTTGTAACAAAAATAAATAAATATTTGCAGGAGATTACAATGAAAGTGTGAAATCATTGTACTGATATGTTTCAAACTACATAAAACTCAGGACTTTCATCAGCATTTATGACATACTTTTATTTTAAAATTGCAGTTTACTTTCACCCAAGTTTTGTTTGCTTGTTTATGCATTTATTTAATATATACTTAAAATGCTTTTGTAGTGAAATTTACAGAACTTACAGCATATAAGAAACATTTGCAATGTACAATATGCCCGCAAGTCAGACATTTGGAAAAATAATTACCATATTGACATTAGACTTATTGCAAATTCACAAGAGATCTTATTAATGATAAACTTAGTACACAATTTACTGGGAAAACCTTTGTGGGGAATAATTATAATATATAACCTCCCCTTTGTCCCTTTCTTTCTAAAAAAAAAAAAAAAACAACTTTCTCCCTTGAGGAACAGAGTGTAGAGACAACTTCACCATAAATAAAGCACACACTCATCTCCTGTTCTTTTTAAATGCCTGTGGCAAACAAACTCTTGAACAAGGAGTGTCTTCAGGATTAGCCATAAAAATACCAGTAGGTCATGGAACACCTTTAAGTAAACTTACACAAGAATTATAATAGTGGCCATTACAGTGATGGGTAAATTCATAACGATTCATCAGGTAACACTGAGGATTCAACAATGGACTTACCAAAAATATGTTTCTAGTCATAAAAAAAATATTAAAATAGATAATAGATATATTTAGTGTTTTAAAATGTAATATTTAAATGCACTATATCTATTATTTCAAAAATAAAATGTTGAGGGAAAATTTGTGCGTGTAAAATTAAAGTCCAGACCACCAAAGCCTGCTTAAGTATATCTTAAAAGGACTCAATATTGATGATTATTTATCCTAATTAATGAGCCAATTTTTAAATCCCCTTTGATTACCAGGTACTTTATAAACCTGTGTAAATAGGTGAATCGGAATAAAACTGCTCCTTAGTCACATTAATTGTTTATTAATCTTTTAACAGTTCCCCATTAGACTAAACATAACTATAAAAATAACTACTTCAATATGCATCCAAATAGACACTTCAAACATAAGAAATTAAATATCATGATTTAAAGCACTAGAGTCAATAAAACTGAACACTAACAATATCCAATTAGCTTAATATGGTCAATTATAATTAAATTTGATTAGTTGTGTGGCCTCACCTTTATACTATAATAATATCTATATATTACTATAATAATACTAGTAATAAGTATTCTGTCTTTTAATCACACATCAGAAGAGAGAAACATTTAAAAAGCATCTGACCTTTAGCTTTAGTTTTGTCATCAATGAAACAATGTACACTGCCCTCCAAAAGTTTGGAAACGCCTGAACAAAATAGGGTTTTTGGGCAATATCAGCATAAATCCTCTTTAGTTAGTGACCATTTTGCACTGATAATAAGGGACAACACTAGGCATCCGAGCAGTCAGTTTATTCAAACATTGACTTGATATATTACTCCAAGCCTCCTGGAGGATTGCCCAAAGATGAT
>CM040986.1:9765978-9778006 GCA_022985145.1 Pangasius djambal | reverse complement strand
CCAATGCAAAATGGTCACTAACTAAAGAGGATTTATGCTGATATTGCCCAAAAACCCTATTTTGTTCAGGCGTTTCCAAACTTTTGGAGGGCAGTGTAAGTACATAAAGACTTTGCCTTTAGACAAAAGGCGTGCACTTTTAAAGTCTTTGCAGTTGTAGAGTATGTTTTTGTTTTTGCGCTCTGAAGTATGCGGTGAAAAGTCAGAGAGACTCTGTCCTATATAGATAATGCGTAATGACGTGTATTTTACAGCTGAGGTGTAAACTCCAGCTCCTCTGTGAGTTGTGATTAACCATAATCCCATTCTCTGCATCTCTACACAAATACATTTATGTGTATCTCAACCAAAGGAAAAATAAGCTCAAATGGAGCATGTGAATTCAGCACAATAAAGCATTCTAGGGCTCATTTGCCTGTTTTTTTTATACTATCAGTGTGGCACTAGCAAACATTGCTCTAAGGATTGAGAACTGAAGTATCCTGCAGCTCTGTCTGTAACCACTGTTCTTTTTTTCTTTTTCTCCACAGATTTGGCTGAAGCCGCTTTCTTCTTGTGCTCCTATGAGTTTGCAATCAAGTCTAAGAATTCTCCGTGGTGTAAACTGCTGGATGAATTGGATGCTCAGGCAAGCATTACAGTTTCTCTTGAAAATCATGTTGTTAATTGTTCAGTCAGTTGAACTGTAGTGTTGTAGATGCCACACTTGTGTGCGTGTGTCGTTCAAAACAATACTGTAACAAGGTGTTCTAGCTTTTCGCTAACTGCCAGTGAGTGAGAGTACTTCAACAAACATGACATTCAGCAGCATGTGTTTGTAAAGGAAGAGGATAAGTTCCTTTTTTTTTAGTAAAACATTTATCCACATTGTCACGTTGTCTCAGGGAGGCTCTCCTTGCCGCTGTCGCCTGTGGCTTGCTCATTAGGCATTTAAATCTATATCCGGATTCCTGTAAACCTGCTTTCTTACTGTTGATTTAAATTGACAGTCACTGTTTACAAACTGCTCAAAGCATCAGCTTAAAGCATATATCAGGTTTAAGAGACTAGTCATTGTACCATGCATTATCCACAGTAGATCTGGCTTTATAATACAGTCATTTCTACTGTATTACTAGGATGATAAAGTTATTTTATTATAAAATTGGTTGACGGTAAAATTGTGCTTCTACTACTGTCTGACATCCACTCAAAATTCATGAGTGCATCACACTCACCATACTTATTTTGCATATATCCTAAACCCCTGCTGAAATTAATTACAGACTATGCCACTGGTATAAGCAGGTTGTTCTGTTTTTGTTTTTCAGGTCCTCGAATACAAAAACGATCTGAAGCAGTACTGGAAAAGGGGATATGGCCACGACATCAACCGCAAATCGAGCTGTGTCCTCTTTCATGATCTCTTCAGAAGACTCGACCAAGCGTCGTATGACTACAGGTAGGCAGTGTTAGCAAGGCAGACTTAATTTATTTTTTCTTAAATTTCTGAAAATTAATATTACAGGGTTAAAACTGCCTCCCTAACCCACAAGTCCTTTGATTTTGTAAATCAAGACTATGACATTAAGCGATGAGTGTTGCCTTTTGTGTATTGATTCCTGTCTTACAAGGCTTCATTATGTGGCAGCGGTCCTTGTCATTTACAACTGGTCAGACCAGTTAGAGAATATGCTTCAGACTGTCAGATTAACAGACTATCACCTATGATTTAAATGCTGCCGTAGATATGTGTGACTCTGACTTCTATAATTATGTTTATATTTGCACTGTACTTATCACCAGTATCAGCTCAGGTGTGAATTGTATACACTATACTGTCTGTTCCTAACATCAAGAACACCCCTTGATCACTTGCCCTCTTTAAATGGACTTGCACTGACTGACTGAGCGACAGCTGAAATGCCATATTGATTTTCTGCACCTAATAAATGAAGATCTAAAAACTCTTAACTCTTCAGCTGCTGAATTTCTTTTTGACTGATTTTAGGCTGGATGTAAAGCTCAGTCTCTTTATTTTATTGTCATTACTCAGGTTTGGAGAGGTGACGAAGGCAGTTACCATTCAGGTGGGCCATGCTGAGACTCTGTTGCCTCTGCTGTCTCTGATGGGTTTCTTCAGGGACGAAACACCACTAACGGCCAAGAACTACCCTCTGCAGCACAGCCGCAAGTTCCGCAGCAGTCAAATAGTGCCTTACGCCGCAAACCTGCTCTTTGTCCTATATGATTGCACAGATGGACTCAGGCTCCAGTTCTTCCTCAATGAGAAACCAATGGCTTTTCCTAACATAAGTGACCCAGCTCCACTGTATGACACAGTCAGGAACCACTACTCTGATCTCCTGGGTGGCTGTGATTTTAAGAAAGAATGTGAATTGCTTAAGGATAAATTCAAGAACACTGAACTGTGATGTAGATAAGCAAAAAGGTTGGGCTGCGGGTGAAAGTAAAGGAAACGTGTGCCAGTACTGTAGTGAACAAGTTTTTATTGGTTAAATCATGGGTGAGATGGCTAACCAAATGTGTGTGATTTTATTGGTGACCAAATATGTGGTTTATTTATGGTTTAAGGGTTTTTTCTTTCTTTAGTTAGAACATTTCTTAACAGAGGCCAAATTTGATGAAGAACTCCAACTGTAATGTACCAAATATATTTCTACTGGGAATAGGACCTTTTTCAAATAAAAAAAAGGCATATTTTTATTTGAAGTGTGCACTTTTAAAATAAAGAGTTTGGTGTCTCGGTTTGGTTTGCACTGACGTACCCTGTTGTGTTAATGCATACAGTGATGGTGGCTGTGTCAACATGCTCTTATTAATCAGGCTTAGATATTTGACAAACACAAATATCCAACAAATTAGTTTGTTTTTGCAAAGTAAGGATTAAACTAAGAATTTGGTAAATACTTCCTACAGATGATTCAGTTTCTTGAGTTAATTGCCTATAATTTAAAAACACAGAATCAGTTATTATTTGTACTGATAATTATGATGAGAATATGAAAGGTTAATCAAATTTACCAAACCTGGATGGTCTGTGCAACGTTTCTGTGTATGTTCACCATGGGTCCATGTGGGGGATTCTTCAAGATACTGTGGTTTCCTCCCACCTCCCAAAAACAAGCCAGTAAGTAATTTGACTAAGATAAATTGCTGAACTCCTAGCTGTGAATGTGTATGCGTGGTGCCCTGAATCCCATCCATGCCCAGTGTTCCTATATCCATCCTCCCAGATTCCCATACCCTGGCCTGAGGATAAAGGAGTTACTGAAAGTGAGTGAGAGACTTAATGCTTGAAAGTAAACAAAAAGAAGTTTTACTTCAAATCCTACCTATTTAAATACATATTCACTTTCAGCCAACACCTTTCATTTACTGACCATTCAGCACAGTTGGATGACTTCCATAACACACCTACTTAACTTGAGAATTACCCAATAAAGTCTGTTGCGTGTGTATGAACAAGCGGATTGCTGAACTATGATCCTTGAGGATGACAAGTGACCCACCTATTTGTTTAGGTATATAGTAGATTATTTACTTTGTAGTTCTGACATCAGGATACAGAGATACAAGAAGGCTTTTTATGGTGGTGCTGGAATTTTAAACATCATGCATGAGTGGTGCGAGATTTTTATTAGATTTATTAGCACCCCACTTCTCATGTCCTTGTCAGGATAGTATTTTAGTAAGCGAAAAAATTTTATCACTTCATCCCATTTCATCCCATTTCCATGATGAAAAGAAATAAGCTTGGTACTTGGAAATGAAGATCTGGGAATGGATGTGATAAACAACGGTTATCAAAAAAAAAAAGTACAATGTTTGTAAGTTGGGTCTTACAGGCCAAAACTTAGACAGACAGACAGATAGACACCTTTTACTTTTTACAGTCTCTTCAGTTTCTTTCTCACATCCCAAATCTTCATTTCCAAGTTCCAAGCTAATTTGCATTCCATCATTACACAGCAAAGTCTTTGTGAATATTCCTCAGAGCAAAATTCTCAGTAATCTTCGAGTCATACACCACGCCCCCTCCTCGAATGACATCCAATCACACCTCGCCATGGAGAGGCGTATGTAAATTTCGGCCTGGGCCACGCCCCCCTCGTGGCTCCTCTGAGTTGTGATACGCCGGGGGAGGAATTTCAGGAAGAAAGTTGTATGTGCTACGTGTCCATGAGCTTTTCTCTCGTCCGCTCGCTGCTACTTAACTCGTCCTCCGATCTTCACAGGTCTCAGACAACGCTGAAAAGCAGCGATCGAGCAGTGCCATCATGTCCGGGACCAAAACGGTGAGCACAAAGTCTGGAACGATGAACCGTTTGTTTTGTTTTGTTTTGTTTTGTTCTTAATCGCACTCATGCTGTAAATCTCGGTTAGGTAAACAGCATGATACATGGAGGAAAGAGTCAGAGTCCAGTAAAAGTTTCTGCTGAGTAAATCTGGACATAAGTGAGTCAGTTGTAGCGTTTCCGGTTAGTTTCCGGTCAGTTTCTGGTCAGTTTTGCACTTTTAACCTGTATAACTATATGGGCTGCTCTGGACACAGATGAGACTAAATATCTAACTCTTTCGCTCAGTATGATTTTTTTTTTTTAAAGATGTAAATCTGCTGTCCTACTGTTAAATGACACATGATTGGGATTTTTGCTCTCATGTTTATTTATTTATTTTATTTTATTTTATTATATATATATATTTTTTTACATAGATCAGTTTCTACAATTTAGTCGAGACTGTATTTGTTTTCAGGGTTATGCACATTATATAAGCTGCTCATGACTGACATTTCCTCTCCTGCCTCCTTTTTAGAAACTTCTTTATTTATCCATAATTATGTGATGCATCTTTATTTCTGTCTCCTTTTTTAATCTTCTGCTTTTCCTCAGTCATTATTTTTTTGTGGGGGGAAAATGTTAAAATCACTGTGGTAAAATCAGCTGTCTCTTTGTTATTTTGTTTGATCAGTATCATTTTACCACCCCCTGTCAGTGGTCAGATTCTATCTGTTAGACATTCCTTTGCTCTGCTGATAATCTGCCAACCACCTTCCAACTACTCGTATGATTCAGTTGCAGTCAGGGTTCTTTATGAAAAGACACGTTTTACTGTGACAGAAAAAAGTAGCTCAGTGTTTATGGGAGTCAAAGGAGGCCCTGATGTACGTTGGACCTGCTAGGGTGGGTGAACGGCTGAGAGAAGTGTGGCTGTGTTCCAGCCTGGCCACCTCTCCTCTCCACTGGCCTGCATGAATAGTGCTGTTTGTTTCCCCAAGTCCACCCCTCCCTCTTAGTCTTCCACTTCTCTCTCTCTCTCTTTTTAACATTCAGACACGAAATGAAGTTTGTGGAGATGCCGGTGAAATGAAGCCGCCAGCTTTTAGTTGATTAAAAATTCAGGAGCGCGGCTGCTGCCTCATTTGCTGCTAAACACTTCTTTATGGTTATGTGAAACTGTAATTATTTGTGGAGCTAAGTTCACATGCCAAAGTCTTGTGCTCTATACAAGAAGTGCTAAAAACACTGAAGAACCTTTAACCTCATGACGTTAGTAATCAGTTAAATTGTTTAACTTACATCCTAAGTTACAGATGAAGTCAAAGATAGCAAATTATTTTTTACCCCTGGTAATGTTGGATACTCTTTATCTCGTATCCTTTGTTGACTGTGCAATTTCCCGGGCTTTTTAGGCTCTCCAAAGGGCAACCAACGTTGTGTACCAGGCACACCATGTGAGCAGGAGCAAACGAGGCCAAATTGTGGGAACCAGAGGTGGCTTTCGAGGTTGCACTGTATGGCTGACAGGTTTGATTTGTTTATAGTCATTCCGAATAAATCCCCTTCTCAACATACAACCTGAGTTCTTACGCTTAAATCCGGTTCAAATTGGAATCATCATTCATTATAATGTCTAAGTTTAAAAACTCAGTCTCAGTGAGATGTTTATTATCTCCATCCAGGGCTGTCTGGTGCAGGGAAGACTACTCTTGGTTTTGCTCTGGAGGAGTACCTAGTTTCCCATGGCATTCCATGCTATTCTCTTGATGGTGACAATATTCGCCATGGCCTGAACAAGAATCTGGGTTTCTCCACAGCAGATAGAGAAGAGAACATCCGCCGTATTGCAGAGGTTGCCAAGCTGTTTGCTGATGGTGGCTTGGTTTGCATCACTAGCTTCATCTCTCCTTTTACAAATGTATGGTGCACCTAAATATATAAGTATGCAGTACACATGTAGCTCAATAAATGTCTGCCAAAAATCGGTCATGCTCGGAACACCAAATATTTAAGATCAACTTTGCTTTGTGTGCTGTGCTTTTGCTATGATGCCCAAAGGATCGAAACGAAGCAAGGAAGGTCCACGAGGCTTCGAACCTGCAGTTCTTTGAGGTGTTCGTGGATGCGCCACTAGAGGTGTGTGAGAGCAGGGATGTCAAAGGACTTTATAAAAAGGCCCGTGCTGGAGAGATTAAAGGTACACCTTGATAAGACTTTGTTGCATATAATTGGATGTTTTGGAAACTATGTAAGTATGTGGTCAGATGTGTTTAACTCTTACACTGGTTCTACTTCTTCTTAGGCTTCACAGGGATTGACTCTGAGTACGAGAAGCCAGATTCCCCAGAGCTTGTACTGAAGACAGGAGAGCTCACGGTGAATGAGTGCATTCAGCAAGTGGTGGATCTCCTTAGAAAACAGGTGAAGAAGTGAAAATTCTGGATTCTGAATTGTAAAACGTTCAGAGCAGGGCAGAATAACCTGATTTGCAGCCACATATTTTTTTAACTGTTTAAAAAAAAAAAAAAAAATCCACAGTACTCCCTCAGTGCAGATGTATTTTATGAACATAAACCTATTCAAATATTGGGCTCACTTTGAGAACCATGGCTCTAGTGTTCACAAAACATACAGTGGGGTTCAAAGGTCTGAGACTGCACTGAAAATAAACAGAAGGTTTTAGACGTTTGAACATTCTAAAACAAAAAAGAAAAACGAAAATATGCAACATCTTGACTATTCAGTATTCATGATGTTGCACAATTTCTAGGTCACTATTTAAATTTAAGCAAATTTGTGATATTGACCTTGTAAACTCCTTGCTACAAATGATTTTCCATGAGTCTTATTCCCTCCACTGGAGCACGTGTTCAGATGACATGCAGGTGGATTTGATCTAACATGGATCATCAGGTTTTTTTGGAGTTTGTGTCAGCTGAAGTGCACACTGTCATTAATGCAAAAGGGGGATAAACCAAATATTAAGAAACTCTTAAATTAATGTAAATATTTCCAAGATTCTAGTTTTTACTCAAGTTATTGCTGATAACATCATTTGTAATGAAAACCTTTGTGTTAAATTGAAAAAGAAAAAAAAACAAAAAAACCCAGACAGAAGCATTTTCACTAGTGTTCTCAGACTTTTGGTCCCCACTGTATATGGTTTTAAAGAGACAGACCCGGTGCTAGTAGATTTTGTCATTTTTGTTTTCAGGGCAGTATTAGGATTTAGGAGATGACGAGAATGGTGTTCTTTGCTTGCAGGGAATTGTGCCCAGTGGTCTGACAGAGGAGGTCAATGAGCTGTTTGTCCCTGAAAACAAGATGGATTTAGCACTGAGTGATGCCAACATACTTCCTACTGTAAACATCACCAAGGTAATGCAGCACCAACCTACGCACAATGTATTCCTGAGTGGAGCCTGTTGAACTGTTTAAACAAGGACATTTAAATTGCCCCACTAATATGACGTCCTTTGATGACTTTCAAACTGTCATTATATCCTGAGGTGACTCCTTTTTTTTCTTAGCCATATAGATCGGTTACATTCATGGAACGAATTTGCACATCAGTGTAACTGCAATTATGCAATCAATTTTAAGCAGAAAAACAGTAATCTGAATTGTGGTTTCTGTTGCATTAGTTGGATCTTCAATGGGTTCAAGTATTGGCTGAAGGGTGGGCTACTCCACTGAAAGGCTTTATGAGGGAAAGAGAGTATCTGCAGGTCCTTCACTTTGGCAGTCTACTTGATGGTAAAGGCATTCAACAACAACAAAAGTCCCTCTTTATTAACATCGACACTGAGATTTTCAGTTACAGAAAATCTATCTGTTGTGTCTGTAACTGTATTTCACAACAATCAGAGATGGATAAGAGTTCCTCTTTTTAGCCAATCTTACTTCCAGTACACTAGTAGAATGCGGCTTGTGGAGAATAAGGCTTTTTAAATTTTTTGTACATTTTTTGTTCACTTCTAGGTGGCACCATCAACCTTTCTGTACCAATTGTCCTACCAGTGTCCACGGAAGACAAAGACAGGTTGGATGGTTGTGCTGCTTTTGCCTTGGAGTATAAGGGTCACAGAGTGGCCATAATGAGGAACCCTCAGTTTTATGAGCACCGTAAGGAGGAACGCTGTGCCAGACAGTGGGGCACCACATGTATCCAGCACCCTTACATCAAGGTCTGAGAATATTCATAAACACTCATACCATACTTCATAATTATGCCATGCCATCTTGTATTGTTTGCAACTGTTTTGTAGCAGTTCTTTTCCTTCAAGTTTTACAACCTGGCTTTCTCCTTAGATGATTATGGAAGGTGGTGATTGGTTGGCCGGTGGAGACTTGGAGGTGTTGGAGAAAATCAAATGGAATGATGGTCTAGATCAATACCGTCTCACCCCAAAGGAGCTCAAAAAAAAGTTTAAGGAAATGGGAGCAGGTAATGCAAGAGGTTCTTTTGCATAAGAGAGTAAGTTTTTTTTTTAAAGATTCCTCACCGTTTTAGTCAGGGCTTCTTTTTTTTTAAATAGCCATTAATATGATGCAGAATTCATACTAAGTTGGAATCTTGTGTAATTTAGTTTAAACATTCAACAGCAAATGTATGCAATAGCATAAAGGATACTACAATAATTGGAAGGTGTATTGGTCACTATTTATGAATTAGAGCTGTTCCCCAAGGCTTATCTATATTGGGTGTGTAGATGTAGCTTGTAACCTTAGACACAGTTAGATATTAACACGAACATGCTATAAAGTGTAAAGTATTACCAGTAATATCATGGGTCGTTTTGTGTGTGTGTGTGTAGGGTGGCTAAGTCTATTGTTTGCCTCAGATTGTGAATATGTTTCTATATTTTGGTACTGCTGGAAATGAAAATGATACTGCTGGAAATGAGAATGATATTTAATGGGAAAGCTTCAAAACATGCAGTTTAAATACAGGAGTTTGGGAGTGTCACTGGAGATTTTCATGTCCCACCAAGTTCTGTTCTCCATTTATTTCCAGTCCACTGAACATAGAACCTTCAGGTATTTGAATGCCAGAGATTACGTAAACATCACTTCCATTCAAATCGAGCAGTCTTAATGGCAATAGGATATTCATCCATAAATAGAATTATTTCTATATATATATTTATTTCTTTTGTAGCTAGATAATAGCTGGTGCTACCAGGCCAAGATTATCCAGGAGCAGCTTGAACAATGAAGCTGCAAATTCACCAGACCTTCTCACTTTCGACACATCGGTGTTCATGTGCTGTTCTTTGGACAAAAGGGCTGCAACCTTATATCAGCTAGGCAATACTTCCTGTTTGTACACTGTAATTAAACTACAAGCCTTCATCATTTCCATCTTGCAGTAAACATTTCAGGAGGTTCAGGAGCTTCTCAGAACATCTGCATGTCTCAGATTTGTTATAATATATGTTACAGTGCTGTTGAATGAATTGTAGTGATAAACATGAAGATCTCACAAACGTAAACAACATCTTCCTTTCTCGCAGATGCAGTCTTCGCCTTCCAGCTGCGCAACCCAGTGCACAACGGCCACGCGCTCCTGATGCAGCACACAAGGAAGGAGCTGCTGGAGCGTGGCTACAAGAAGCCTGTGCTGCTGTTGCACCCGCTGGGTGGCTGGACCAAAGAGGATGATGTGCCGCTGGACTGGCGCATGAAGCAGCATGCTGCTGTTCTTGAGGATGGCGTTCTAGATCCTGCCAACACTGTCATAGCCATCTTTCCCTCGCCCATGATGTATGCTGGACCCACAGAGGTGAGATCACTATGGCTAACAGCTAATGCTGAGACAGGATTGACTGGACACCAGCTTAGAGAGACTGATTACACACACTGATATTAGCCGAAGACCGTTCAAGCGTGAAAATGTGTATCCCTACAGGTACAATGGCACTGCAGGGCCAGAATGGTTGCTGGTTCCAACTTTTACATTGTGGGCCGTGACCCAGCAGGCATGCCCCATCCAGAGACTAAACAGGACCTATATGAGCCCACACACGGTGGCAAGGTGCTGACCATGGCACCAGGCCTCAATTCTGTTGAAATCATTCCGTTCAGAGTTGCTGCTTACAATAAAGTGAAGAAAGCAATGGACTTCTATGACAAAGACAGGTGAGAGGCTTATTCTCTTAATCAATGGATTTGAATTTTGAAAACCTGAATGTCAGAAATAGACATTGCAAAAAAGATCTGGCACTTAATGGAAACAGATCACTAAAACTATGACCTACTGATCTTTTCAGGCACAGTGAATTTGAGTTCATCTCTGGAACCAAAATGAGGAAACTGGCTCGCTGTGGGGAGAATCCTCCAGATGGTTTCATGGCACCCAAGGCATGGACGGTCCTCACTGAGTATTATGGCTCCCTCCAAAAAGATTAACGTATAAGGCAGTGAAATGCCAGCTCACAAAAGGCAACAGCTAAACGCTGTCTAGTCTGTTTTATACATAAATTATAGGGTTTTAGTCCAATATATTTATAATGCAAGTCCTCTTAAATCAAATGATTTTGTATTACTTCTGTATGATATTTAAAACAGATTATTTTAAATAAATGTTTCTGTAGAGCTTGGATAAAGCAAACTTCACCATTTCAGGGGAAGTTTGCTTTATACAAATTTTATTTTTAATTTTCCTGTCATGTAATCATTTACATTTTATTATATGTACATCTAGTCTTGTTCAAAGTATTATAGTCGTGGCCAAAAGTTTTGAGAATGACACAATTATTGGAAATTGGAAAAGTTGCTGCTTAAGTTTTTATAATAGCAATTTGCATATACTCCAGAATGTTATGAAGAGTGATCAGATGAATTGCATAGTCCTTCTTTGCCATGAAAATTAACTTAATCCTGAAAAAAATTCCACTGCATTTCATTGCTGTCATTAAAGGACCTGCTGAGATCATTTCAGTAATCGTCTTGTTAACTCCGGTGAGAATGTTGACGAGCACAAGGCTGGAGATCATTATGTCAGGCTGATTGGGTTAGAATGGCAGACTTGACATGTTAAAAGGAGGGTGATGCTTGGAATCATTGTTCTTCCATTGTTAACCATGGTGACCTGCAAAGAAACGCGTGCAGCCATCATTGCGTTGCATAAAAATGGCTTCACAGGCAAGGATATTGTGGCTACTAAGATTGCACCTAAATCAACAACTTATAGGATCAAGAACTTCAAGGAAAGAGGTTCAATTCTTGTTAAGGCGGCTTCAGGGCGTCCAAGAAAGTCCAGCAAGCGCCAGGATCGTCTCCTAAAGAGGATTCAGCTGCAGGATCGGAGTGCCACCAGTGCAGAGCTTGCTCAGGAATGGCAGCAGGCAGGTGTGAGCGCATCTGCACGCACAGTGAGGCGAAGATTTTGGAAGATGGCCTGGTGTCAAGAAGGGCAGCAAAGAAGCCACTTCTCTCAAAAAAAAAAAAACATCAGGGACAGATTGATCTTCTGCAAAAAGTATGGTGAATGGACTGCTGAGGACTGGGGCAAAGTCATATTCTCCGATGAAGCCTCTTTCCCATTGTTTGGGGCATCTGGAAAAAGGCTTGTCCGGAGAAGAAAAGGTGAGCGCTACCATCAGTCCTGTGTCATGCCAACAGTAAAGCATCCTGAGACCATTCATGTGTGGGGTTGCTTCTCATCCAAGGGAGTGGGCTCACTCACAATTTTGCCCAAAAACACAGCCATGAATAAAGAATGGTACCAAAACACCCTCCAA